>CM044001.1:46410431-47010431 GCA_024085815.1 Flaveria linearis
CTGTGGAACAACTTCTAGATCCTTTGGTACTTCTACTTGTTAATCCGACTCAGTGGAACAACTTCGTCCATCTATTTATTTATCTAGATCCTTTGGTCCGTTTACTTTGGTTCTGCAACTAAATATGGCTGACAAAAGTGAAAACAAAAGCAACTCTAGAAAGTCTAGTAATTTTATCACAAGTAATGACTCGACTCACACTTACACGACTTACACTCACAGACAACAAACTTGATGGCTCCAACTTCTTTGAATGGAGCAACTTGTTTGAATGGAGCAAGACCATTCATATGTATATTTACGAAGTATTGGGAAGACGTCTCATCTTACCTTTGATTCTCCTACAGATGATACCAAAGATCAATGACTACAAAATGATGCTCGGTTGTTCATGCAGATCAGGAACTCCATTAATGCTTCTATCCTTTCAGATATCAATCATCGTGATTGTGTTAAAAGAGTTAAGACTATATGGAATTTCTATAATCTAGATACATTGTAAGTCTTTTCATGAGGGGAGTGACTTGATCGATCACTAACTGCTTATGTTTTGGAGTTCAAAAAGACGTATGGAACAAATTATAACATAAGTGCACAGGGCAGATACATTATGGTGAATGCTCGGGTTTCCCACATTTCTAACAAATTGGGTTCTTGTAACGGCACTTTCTAGTATGCCTCTTTTCACAGAACTAGCAATTACTACACTCCTTGTTTGACCCCTTTACGGGTGTTAAAATTTTGCTTTTCTCATAGGTGCTTCGTGTCTGTCTTTCGCTTCTCGTTTCTTTCAATTTGTCTTTACAATTCCATCTTCAATTCACGAGCCTAGTTAGGTTATCCTTCAAGACTTTTACATTTTGAAGGAGAAATAAATTCTCGTACATCCGTCTTAAGAACTAGATGGAATAGATTCATCCACATTTCTTCAAGTAGTGAAAAGAGGACGAAACTTTGCTTTATTTTATTGAAAATTCTAAAGATATAGTATGGTTAAAGACTTTTCATGAAGATTTGGGCAACTGTAGTTTGATTACTCATTGTATTGTGACAATGACAGTGTAGTAAAACTTGCTAAAAATCCAGTCTATCATGGAAAAACGAAACACATAGAAATGAGATATCACTTCCTTAAGGATTGATTAGTGATAGAACAATAAGTCTGAAAACATCTCATGTGCAAAGAATTCAAAAAATATGTTTACCAAATATGTGGTCCTGGACAAGCCGAAGCTTTGCATACCTTTAACTGGCCTTCGGGTGTAATGTTGAGGAAGTTGGTGGTAACTAGGGTGATTTGAAGATCAAATGGGGTTTTACAGAGGAGTGTAACTGAACGAGTTTCGAAGCCTTCAAGTGGGAGACTTGTTAGGTGCAGTGTTGCAAAAATCACGACTAGCCTCCGATTAGTCTCCGGTTAGTCGCTAATCGAGGTTAGCCGCTTCGATTTCACCAAATCGGAGGTGCTAGGCGGTAGTCGGTCAAAATCCGTCAAAGCCGGAGCAAATCGTCCTAATCGGTGGTGTTCCGGTGATGATAACCGCCGGATTTTACCATTCCGGCGCCGGATTTGTATATTCCGGCGAGGATGTGCCACCGGAATGACAGAACGGAGGATTTCGGTGATGGAGCGATGGAAGGGAACAGGATGTTCTATTTTAGGGTTAGATTATTTTATTAAGTTTTTGAAATTTTACATTTAACCCCCTCAATATCCAGCAATTTACAAATTATCCCCCAAACTTGCAAATTATTTCATAAAAAAGTATAAAATTATATATAAATTTGCAAAATTATACATAAAAGTCTGATCCGATTAATTCCGATTAATCCCGATTAATCCCTATTAATCCCTAGTCCCCACCTCACCGCCCGACTAGCGCCTAGCGATTTTTACAACACTGGTTGGGTGTAGTCTTGAATGAGGATGGAGCAGTAGGATTAAGCCTAATTCTAGTCTATAAATATTTTCTTATACTTGTAAATCATTATCACTCAATAAAAAGAGCACCCTAATTTCTCTTGTGGATATAGGTTGCACATTGCGACCAAACCATGTTAAATCTCTTGTGTTCCTTAGTGTTCTTGTGTTTGTGTTTCATTTGTGCTTGGATCCTAACAATATGCTATTCCAGAATACCTTTTTCTAAAGCTAATGTTCAGCATGCCTCTTTGCTTTTTCTGTTCCATTAGATATGTTTTTCTGTTCCATTAGATATGTGAGACTACAGTCAAGATATTGTGAAAACATTCACATTTATTAAAAAGACACTCTTTAATTACTAGTGTTAATGTTTTTAGCGATCAAGTGAACATGTTTCTTGTCAAATCAACATTTTCTTTGAATGCATATACACAGTCTGTTTTCTTACTTTCTCTAATATGTTGTTCAGTGCGGTGTTGGATGAAGTGGACATACTTTTTAAGGATGAGGATTTTCAGCCATCATTGGAGAGTTTATTAAATTTGTCACCTGTTACCAGCCAATATCTGTTTGTGACTGCAACTCTACCATTGAATGTATACAATAAGCTTGTTGAAAATTTTCCTGATTGTGAAGTTATCATGGGACCTGGCATGCACCGTACCAGCTCAGGCCTAGAGGAGGTACTTCTTTTTCCTTCTTTTCTTGTTCTTGTAGAGAACTTTCTATATTGCGTTGAGGTGGCAAAATGAGCGGCCAAAGGTTAAGTTGGGTAATGTTTAAGTACATGTGAATACGTGCCTGGTTTACCCAAACACTTTTTTGTCTACTTAATCATTTTTGCATATGCACTAACAATTCACACAAACTATACGATAAACCAATAATCTAACTCTTTTCCCAGTCAATTTGGCTAATTTGGGTAATAGATTAAGAACAAGTCAAAACATGTTTGGTTGACCAGGAATAATTCTTTTTTCCAGTTTAACCATGTTTGCACATGCATTAAATATTATAACTACAATATATACAATGAAAGCAACAATCTAACTTTTGGATGAATCAGTTAGGAGGTTGTATGAATTCAATATAATAAAGCACTATCTTATTCGTTTTCTTTCAAGTTTTATAGAAAATTATCATGTTAATACTATTACAATACTATGTTTTTACAATAATGCTAAATAGATTTTTTATAATATGAGTGAGATTGTTTTTCTAAATTTGAATGACTTTTGGATGACTTTTGATCTGTTTGACCTGTCTCCTCATCAATGAAGTTTAGGCAACCAAATTCAAGCATGCTTATACTCGACCTCTAATTTTCTTATTCAAAGCTGCAATATTTATTTTCTTTTGTTCTGGAATCCCCATGTGCCAAAAATGTTGTGTCTATGAACTTGAAATTAAACTGACTTGCTATATGTGCAGATACTAGTTGATTGCAGTGGAGAGGATGGAATGGAAAAAACTCTAGATTCAGCATTTCTCAACAAGAAGTCTGCTCTTCTTAAACTAGTGGAGGAAGGCCCGGTGACCAAAACGATCATTTTCTGCAATAAAGTAAGCTAAAACATTTACCCAAAGATGAAAAATTGTTTTGTTTATATGAAGGCAATTCGGTAAATTGCAGATAGAGACTTGCAGAAAGGTTGAAAATGCATTAACAAGGTCAAAGAAAAAGGTGCTGCCGTTTCATGCTGCTTTAGCACAAGATCAGCGTGTTGCAAATATGGAGGAGTTCTGCCAAACTAGGTTAAAAGATAACTCTTTGTTCTTAGTATGCACCGACAGGTAGAACATCTATTTTTCTAAACAAATTTCTCATGGTTAATATTATGGACCTATATAGTTGTTGAAGCAGCATGATACCATCATAATTGAAAGCTTTTCTTATCGTATCCATGGTTTATTCAGGGCATCCAGAGGGATCGATATCCCTGGAGTTGACCAGGTGGTGCTGTTTGACTTCCCTCGTGACCCTAGTGAATATGTACGCCGTGTTGGAAGAACTGCCAGGGGTGCTGGAGGGAAAGGTAGAGCTTTCATATTTGTTGTTGGAAAGCAAGTCTCTCTTGCACGTAGAATTATCGAAAGGAATAGAAAAGGCCACCCGTTGCATGATGTTCCATCAAATTAAATTAATATACGATTGGTCCGAAAAAAGGGATACAACATCATACCAACCAGCTGTCATCTTATATTTCATGTTCAACTGAATCTAGTTTGGTTAATTCAAGCATGTTGGTTTTGGCGCAAGTTATTCAAACTCATTTTAACTAATCAACCCAATATTATTAGGGGATTTTCATAGTTTTGTAAAATTCAGACAGATAGCTTTGGAGATTAATATTTCATTCTTCTTAACCCTATTAAGGACTAGCTTTGGAGACTAATATTTAATTCTTCATAACCATATTAAGGACATGATATGCTTTGTTGCGAAGTTCTTACATAATAGAATGCAAACTTAGTAAACAATAATTATATTAATAACAACTAAATATGTGTACAAAGTAATTGAAAAATCATATTTGCCATTTAGTTAAACTTGTGTTTTTTTTAACCACAATTCTTCCAACAATCCTCCAACGGAGAACGATCCACACTCAAAATATAAAGATGCAATTTCAACGGTTGAGTATTGCAGGACAAGTTGGTTTTACGTTTGAACCCTTGTGAAACATACTTTACTCGTAGAAGCTAGTGTAGACTTTATGCCTTGAATCAACCACTATTTATGTAGATGTCATTATACTTATTTACTCGTAGAAGCTAGTGTAGACTTTATGCCTTGAATCAACCACTATTTATGTAGATGTCATTATACTTGACACAATACTCTTTGATTGTTATATCTATTTGGCTCTTGAAACACTAGCCTAGTTTTGTAAGAATTTTAGGGTGTGTGCATCTTACAACTCCATTCAAAGCAATCACACTTTTCTTTTACATTGATGATTTTACAAATTATTAAAAGCCATATGATTAACCTTCTTCATATCACTAATATGTTATAAGAATGGATTAGAAAGTATTTAACTCCCTTTTATACTCTAGGGTATCCTAATACCCCAACCTAATTATACCTAACATGCCACATGGTACAATAATTAGAGTTTCATAAAAGACAAATTCAAAGTACTTAACCAAAATTCTCTAAAAGAATATAGAAAAATAGAAAACTAATTTATAGGTTTGAAAGAAATAATAAACGTTCTAAACTAAATATTAAAAATCTTATAGACCTCCTATGTCTATATCATGTTTCTTGATTTACGTTCTTCGCACGTTCCTTTGATCTTCTCAATTACCATGCTTGACTCAAACCTACCAAACGCACATGTGAAATCTATGAGCTTGCATCTCGTATTCATGACAACAATAAATAAAGCGCAATCAAGATCATCATCATGCTAACAAACATGTAATTTAAACCTTGATCTTCATTCTGTCAATAACAAGGTTATACAAAGGATACACACACACAAGCACCTTGATTAACAACCTCTTCAAGTCCAACCAATACAAATGAGCACAACTGTAACACCCGGATATTTTAAGTTGTAAAAAGAAGAATAAAAGTGAAAAATGCAATTTAACCCAAGTTGAGGGGTTACACGTGTCAAAAGTACAAAATAATATATTATATTTTGTACAAAGGTGGTATGGCTGCCCATGTTTGCTGCACAACACCTTTTCAACTGATTTTAGAGAGAGAAAGAGTAGAGAGTTCGGGTTTTGAAGAAGAAGAAGGAGAAGTCGAATTTAAGGTAAGAATTTGATGATTTTTAGGTGTTCTTGACTGATTTTAGTTCGAGTTTATACTTATGTATGTGTATGTATGTTTGTGTGTGTGTTTTGATAGGTTTTAGGTGTTTGAGCTCATAGCAAACGAGTTTGAAGGAAGTTATACCCAAAGTTGCATAAGGTAAGTTTCTAGGACCCCTTTTAATATGTTTTTTTAACAATTTTAGGGCTGGAAAATGCATGTGAACCTGTTTTATGAAAGATGGGTTTTCACCCGTATGTATGTGTGTGTAAATGTGTATGTGGGTGGCTGCAAATTTGGGATATATATATGTGTGTATGTACCTGTTATGATGCTTAGAATGTTAATACTAAGTTTAGATCATGATATAAGATGATTTGGGACTGATTTATGTTAATTTAGTAAGTGTTAGTTGTCCAAACGTCCAAACAGTGCCCCATGCGCCAACGGTTAAATTTACTAAGTGTTCCCAACCGCCAGAAATCCCAAACGTCTGAATAGTACCCAACCGCCTAGATGTCCATGCGTCTAAGTCAGGCCCATGCGCCTGAATAGTACCCAAGCGTCTGGAATACTGCCCAGAATGACTAAGTGTTGGGCCATGCGCCTAAATAGTGCCCATGCGCCCAAATAGTGTCCATGCGCCCAGAACCTTTCCATGCGCCTAAGTGTTCCCATGCGTCTAGAAGGCCAAGCGCCTGCATAGTGCCCATGCGCCTACATAATGCTCATGCGCCTAAAAACATAGAAATATTTTTAAGAGGTTTTAACAGGAAGATCCATTTTGCTATAACAAAATGTGCTATACGAATATGTTAAAATAAAAATTTTTCACGCTAGCCTGGCAGCACGGCCCCAGCCAGGGGCGTTGCCCCTTGGACCCTACTGGGGGCTGCCGCCCCTAGAACCCCGCTGTCAGGGGCTGCCGCCCCCGAAACCCAGCTGTCCCACGGAGGGTCGGTCATGTTCTGTGATGACTTGTTAGGTATGTGTATGTGTATGTGAATGGATGATGCATGATGTTTATGATAATGTATGATGATGTTATGATTATGTATGATATGTTCTCTTATGCTCCTTATTATGTATTATTCCGCGACCTACGTATTATGAGTATGAGATGAATGTGAAGTATTATGTAACATAAAGCGAAAGTTAATGTTAATGATATGAGAAGCATAAAGAAAGAATGAATGCATGCATTAATGAACGAACGAATGTAAGAAAAGTCTTGCAAGCAATGTATGGAGGTCCACACTCAATGAAGGGTGTTAGCTCAACTGTGTGCGGGTTAGCTACCCCGGAAGGATGCACACTGGTGTCTAATCCTTGTGATTGGCCATACGTATGGGATCTTTGCCGCTTACCCCGGTACTGTGGTCAGGCCACCGGGCACAATGTATGGGAGTCTAATTATAGACTTCGGCCTAGTACCTGCTTTATGCATGACGGTGGGGTATAGCACATGGCATTGGTCCGAATGAAGTTACCCCGGTACTGTGGTCCGGCCACCGGGCACAATGTATGGGAGTCTAATTATAGACTTCGACCCAGTACCCGCTTTATGCATGACGTTGGGGTATAGCCCGTGGCATTGGCCCGGAATGTAAGAACGATAACGAATGATAACGATGACATACGATGATGAATGAACGAAAGTTTATGAACGATGATTAAGATAATAATAAAATTATCTATTTGTACGTATGATGTATGAGCACATATGAATGTAAAGAACGGTTTTGAATGATAAGTGAAGTATTTTATTTATAAAACTAGAACTCACTCAGCAACACTGACTTTATGTGTTTTCCAGTTGGCAGGTGATTGTTGCTGAGGATGGCATGAGGTAGCTACTTGGCATTTTTAGGATGGCATCCATTTGTATAACAATGATGTTTTTGTGATGTAATGCAAATTATGATATTTTGTAACAGTTAAATACATTGTATTATTTTGCAAAAGCGTTCATTAATATATGAAATGATTTTAATTAATTTCCGCTGTGATGTTTTAAATAAATGTATGGTTTATATGTGATGAATGACCAACTGTGAGGTGACAAGGATCGGGGCCTTACAACAATATGAAATTAATACGAGACAATGTGCTAATTTCGCTTACCATCATCAGGGTAAACGAAATTAGACAATTTCGCTTTAGCCAGGCGAAATGACAGCTATGTAATTTTGCTTGGCTCTAATTTCTAGCAAATTGTTACATACTTTAACCAATCAAAAGCTATAAATTCTAATACAACCAAATATATGACAAAACCATAAAGTTCTATCATCCATGCTGTCAGAATATTCCAACAGCCTAACCTTTCACAATAGCTTCTGATGATGATAACTTCGATTGATATTGTTAGCTTTTGTTCCAAGTATTCAAAACTTTACTGCACGTCTTCAAAGCTTGACTGATTGACTCCCCCTAAATGCTAGCTCCTAACTCTGTTGTCTTCATGATGTGAATCATTATATATCCTGTATACTAAGAATTCAGATTAAATTCATAGTTTTGGTTAAAAGTCTATCTAAGAAATAAGATTTCAAAGGAGGACCTTCATCTATTTCTTTTCAAAATTTGATTTATTTATCATAAACATTATTAAATTACCCAGGGATGAAAGATAATATTCATAGAAGCTAAAATCAAAATCTTTTTGGATTTTTGATAATTGATGCTAAAACACATAAAAAATCTCTTTAAGATTTTTGAATATTTTCAAACTAAAATGTAAACATAAATATCCTTTTGCTCGAGCAAACATGTGTAAGAGGATCATATTGGTTAAATGTGTAAACTGAAGCACATATTCAAACTTATGCTTATTTACATCACTCATTATATACAAATTTGACAACTCAAAAATGATCACATTTTCAACAGTTTATTTGACTTTATACAATTAGGATCACGTCAAAGTAAGTATTCAAATCACACTTCCTTTCTCATAACCACATCAATAATAAGTATCTATTATCAATAAAGGTCCAAAGTCATAATTGCTTTTCATGTGAGTTAGCTATGTTAGTGTTTATACTGTATTCCCCACGGTTAAAGATAATATTATCATAAACATAATCTATCTTCAAGACTTGCAAGTCATCACTAGAGTTATCCAATCTTCAAATTGATGAAGAAGTAATTAACATATGAGTAATGTAGTTCAACTAGATTGAGCATCAGTTATCATTTACATGATTGAATGTAATATCATATATGTAAGGATAAGATAGAAACTTTAGTTCTTTGGATAGAAAAATAAAGAAGTCCTATCTTGATATCTATGTTTACTAGGGCATATGCATGAATCAGTTCATAATTATGCTAATGATGTCTTTATGACAGTGATCTCGTGGTATAACCAAGATTCACCTAACATTCTTTATCTAATTGAGTTATGTTTATGTATACACACATACTTTAACATGGGTTAACGTTATAAGTGTAAATGTTATTTAATTTTCACAGTACTGTGCATATCAATTAAGGGTATTAAATTATTGATAACAAATAATCATTATCTTCTTGTATGGTCCATTATATGCTCATGTATATATAAACTCTAACTTTCTATCATTTCCTAACACATATCTAATGAACATTTCATTCCTAAGTTAATCAATCAACAACAAAGAAATAAAAGATCTTTTTTCTCTTTAACATTTTACATTTTATTGTGATAATATATCAACTGATATAGTATCATTTTTTCTTTTTCACAACATGAAAACTCAATTTTCATTTCTTTATTCTTTTAAATTTTGTTTTATCAAAGATAAAAGCTAAGAAAAACTAAAGGAAAAATATAACTTCCATGAAAATTTTAAAAATATTTTAAATTTTAAAAACACAAAGATATAATCACTTTGATTTTATCTCCCCATTTTCTTTGCAAAACTTGGAAATTCACGTCTCTGCATGCAATTCTACTTGGGAAACATTGTTTTGTATGTAACATATTAAAAAAACAAATATTAATCAAATATGACCGGCTAACATCATAAAGTCTTCATGTATTAATCATTATGCATGAAACTTCCATCCCCATCATATGTTATAGAGCGACCACTGTCAACTGATAATCTTTATTGGATACTATTGCACACATAATCAAACTAGTTAGATAAGGAAACCCAAGCTATTACGGTCTTAGGATGGCCGAATTCATCAAAGTACCATAACTTTCTCAAAACATAATCATGTTAAATAATATTAGGAGGCGGTGTTTGTGATGAAACAAAAGATAAATCCTTACCAGTAGTCTTTATCTTCAAACTGATCTAGGTTTTGATTCTCATTATGAAAATATTCTCTTTTCAAATACTTGTATATCAATCTTTTGTTGATTATTCTTTTAAAAGTTCACATTTCTTTTGGGTTAAATATTTGAAAAATGTTGTTTGTTATTTTTAAGAAAATCATATTTTTCATTAACTTGAAAACTTTTCTTTTTTTGGTAACGATCATTTCATTGAACCTTTTGTGGTTTAATTTTATGAATTTGGAAACTTAATCTGTTTAGTTTCAACCATTGGATTTGCCAATTTAGGATTCACAAGACGCTTACCCTCAACCTTATAAGGACATATTTCATTATATGTTGTTTAATCACACGTTGAAAACAATACCTTCTATCAACATGCACTCATTGATAAGGTATTCTTTATGAATAAGAAGTGGATGCTTGATAACTATCATGCTTAGGACCTTAAACCTTTGAACTTTGTGTACAATCAACTATTTTGTTGTTTAAATTATTGAAAAATGGCTTTTGAACTATTATCCTTCGAAACAATATGATTATCACTCTTTGTCCCTTCTTGACAATTTGACGGGTTTAAAACTTTTAATATTCTTTGGTTATTAAGTTTTAACCGTAATTTCATAAAAGATTTTATCAATTTGTAAGGCCCCGTTCCCGGGTAACCTCACAGTTGGTTAATCATAGCATAAAATCATTTTTTTAACCAAAACATTGCAGCGGAATTAAATAAACATTCATTTAAAACTTGGAAATCATATTGTACTCATACATTTGTCTTTAAATAGAATAAAAGCATAGTGCATTGTCTTAAATTACAATAAAGATTTCATAGACAAGAATGCCATCCATTGCTCTCCAAGTAGCTCCCTGGTGTCATCCTCAGCATCAACATTTACCTGCCCACTATTATGCATAAAAGTCAGCTTTTCCTAGTGAGTTCTAGTTTTAGATAAATAAGAAAATATAAGTTTTATCCTTCATATAATGACCACACATACATCATACTACATAACATTTCTTGCATCATATTAAGCATGTTCATTATCATCCATTCTTTCATTATCTTTCGCTTCATCATAAGCGAGATGGCACAAAGCAAGAGCTCCATGTTGATCGACAACGAATGTCGATCCCCGTCGATACACATCAACATGGTAGCTAACCCCGGCAGTTGATCCACACTGCAAGGCACATAGCCCGCTCATGAATACAGATCCATCATTATACGTCAGACTCACATTGTAACCTTTCGTGTTTTACGTTAAATAAATGTTAGCACCGTTATACTCTTGTAAGGGCCTTGTTGTCATTTATGAAACTTTCAGGGCTTACTTATGTTGGTTTCTTAGTTAATTTAGAAGTTAATAAATTAATTTATTAAATAATAATAATAGTAATAGTAACTACAACATTTGCTTAATATTATAAAACTTAACATCGAGTTAGGATAATAAAAATAATAATAATAATAATAATAATCATAATAATAATTTCAATGGTTATAGCAACATCACATGTTATTACAACTCTTGTTCACATTTAAAGAATAATAACAAAAATAATAATAATACTAAAAATAAAATAAAAATAATAATAATAATGGAATTTATAAATTATAATGCTTAAATAATTAACGAGATGGATTAATGATAAAACCTAAAGCTTGACTAAGTTAAGAGGGCTTTTATGTCAATTTGACAACTTTTAATGAAAGTTTGTGCATGAGATAATAACTTAAAAACTACAGGGACCAAATGTGTAAAATACACAAAGATTTCCCCCTTCTCCGGCCAACTCTCCGGCTACGCTCGGGCGAGCTCCGGCGAGGCCAAAAACCACCGAAACCCTTCGGATTTTCGAAATAAAATCATTCCAACCGTTTCTTGGACGAGATTCGAATCTGTTACCACATTTTTATTCGACTTTAAGGATCGTTATGGGCATTCAATAAAGAAACCGAAACTCGAATTCAATCATCAAACCGTTCAAACCATTAAAACTAATAACAATCAAAATTAATTGAACCTGAACGATCGTCTATCTATCTCTAAACGATTACCACTCTCAATTGCACCTGACAAACACATCTCCTTCGCATTCGAACCACCATCTACATCGGACCTGCAACATAATAAAAACCCACCATCCGAGCAATCTAAACTGAAATTTACATAGGGTTTTTGTTTCTCATCGTCTAAGGAATCTTACTATACAATTAATTGGGTTAACGTTGGCTAATTCTTCTCGGACCGAGTCCCCCTCTGCCGGACTTGGTATCTTCACATCTTCATCGGGTTAGATTGAAATCTGGTAATTAAACTCACCCACGTACTCGATTTCATGCTCCAATCAAGAGCCCCTTAATTGATTTCATTAGCAACAACGAATTGGGGTTCAATTGATGGCAATCCGATTCTAGGGTTTATAGGAATTAGGGGTTGTTGATGATTGTGTTTAAAAGGTTTAAAAACCAAGTATAACCACGGTCGCGGTCCTGGTTTACTGGTTACACATTCACAATCTAAACTTGAGGTCTCGGGTTCGAACCCGGGCTCCCTCAACATATTTTTTTAGGCTTTTGCAACCTTTGAAAATATTAAATAAAATCTCCAAAAATTATAAAAAAATTAGTTTTGTAAACTCTATTTATTTTAAAGTCATCTAATTATTTTCTACAAATTTATTTCTTTAAATACTCTAATATTTCTATAAAATATTTTTACAAAAGTTACACTTAGTTATTTTTATGAAAATAAACTTTAAACAATAGTTAAAATCATTAAATTATTATTAAACACTGTATTATAGATTAATCATGAAAATTATAGAAAATATATATATTTATGATTTCACAAATTATTTACAAATGTTATTTTAGGTTATTTTTTAAAAAATATACTTTAAATAATGATTTAAATTAATAAATCTATACGTTACCTTTAATTATTGTTTAAATCATGATTATTTCAAATAATTATAAAAATTTATTTACACTTTATATTTAAACTTTACCAATTATTATAAATGATTTAATTTCTTTTCTTTATATTAAATTACTTAAATGTTTCATTTTTTATTTGAATTAAAAGATAAGTGATTCCATTATTTATTTTTATTTATTTACCAAAACCTCAAATCCGTATTTTAACCCTAGTTCATGTTAGATCGTTAATCTTATTATTAACCTAAATCTTGTAAATATATATATACATACATATATATATATATATATATATATATATATATATATATATATATATATATATATATATATATTTAGGTACCTTGTGAAGCATTACGTTGGAACGTTGCTTATTATTTTTATTAGTCACCTTTTATATACTTATTGACCATGTGAGTATTTCTATATCCTTTTTGCATATTTTTACACTTTGGGGTGAAACAAGTTATCTTATAACCATTGCACTTGTAAACTCATTTGATTCTTGTAAACACTTGGTAATTCACTTGTTTGTTGTGGTTAGTTAATCTTAGTAATTACCATGTATTGACTATTATATGTGCAATCATCAACTATTGCTAGCCTGGCGACGTCATAGATCTATGGGCCTGACAAGTCTGCTTGGTTAATCCAAGTACACTTAGCTAATCGTATAATCTTGTAAATATGTAATCTTGTAAACTGTTAAGGTTTGATTGTTACATCTGTCATACATCCCTAGTTACTTTGCTCACTAACTTATGACATGAATTACCATCTTTAATATATGTATGTATGAAAACTATGAAAATCACACCAACATTATGTTGACCTTTTTATTTTTAACATGTTTCAGGAAACGCGCAAGTTTGGTTGTCATCTTTGAAGCTTATTCACATCTAGGAATGAACCTAGTTAATTAAATGAATTGTTTTGGATTATTTCATGTTACGTTTTGTTGATTTCTTATTTGAGACTTATGGTTGTAATTTAACTTTGAAACTTATGGTTATAATATTTAAATAAATAATAGCGTTATGCGGTTGTGAGCAATCTTAACTCTCACATCTCGACGATTCCGCCGTCAAGATTGGGGTGTGACAGATTGGTATCAGAGCCCATAACTATAGGGATTTAGGTTATTAAAAATAGTGACCTAGACTATAGTTTATGCATGAACCTTATAGAATAATATTTATATTCTAGTAAATATATATATTGTTTGCATGCTACATGATGCTATGCCTTCTTATGTGCAACTTGATGCCTTGGCATAGGATTGCTATGTAAATGCTTAAACTTTGTTACCTATCTCCCCTAAACTTACTTTTAATTCTTTATTCTCCCCGACGAATGAAATTTCTTAAACTTATTCTCGAAGACACGTGGAATCGTATGCGTTATATCGAAGGTTTAAATTTTTAGACTTTATGTCTAATCTATGAGAATCTCATCAAGGTTCTGATTCCATGAACTTAGGAAATAATGTGTGACACATGGGCACCTGTATTTTGGATTTCTTGGCAAAAGGCCTTCGGGTTAAAGCAAGCATATCGTATAAATCTAATTGCGAGACTTGTTATGCTTACCTGGGGATTTCTGGGATGAGTGCTAAACTATGGTTAACATATGAATATTTCTCAAGGTAATTGGGATTAAGTTACCTCGACGTGTCTATGTTCCTATTGGTTATGTGGTACCAAATGGAACCATCCGGTTTATATTTAAATATCAAAAATCCTTGATTTCTTGGACTGGTTTATCACCGAAAATCTAATATTTTCTTATTCCTATCTTACAGAATGTTCCTGTTAATATTGAACTCGTTTTACTCCTCAATTCCTTTGTTTAAACATCGTTATACGTTGTGTGCCTCATGTAACTATCTTTGTACCTTGACCAACATGTACATGGATCTTAATATATCCAAAGATATTGGACGTCTAAACCGAAAGGTTTTCAAGACTTTAAATTATTACTTATAGTTTCCAAATCCCCCTAAATTGTGTCCCACAACTAAAATCATGCAATGCTAAAAGGTGGAATACCTGTATCTCGGGGTACTTTGTCTAGGCAAGGTATACACATTAATCCGATTCGACCGTTGGATCCGTTTATCTGACCTGGAACTCATGAGATGAGTGTACACTTATAGGTACGCGTGTCTTCAGTAAAGTTGTGGTTGACGTAACACTTTGAGAAGTCAACGCATTTCAAACCGAACGTTACATGTCATTGTTGTATTGAATCATTTCTGTCATTGATCTTGTTTTCCTGATTTAAACCATTCAAGATTTGAGAACTTATCACAATTAACCATGTTATCCTGAACTTTAACCTTAATCCTAGTAAGCATGATTTTTTTTTCATATTAATGTTACATTGATGTAATTGGAAGTCTCTGAATTTCTAGCCGATATCCTCTTCGTTTGCTAAGTCAAGCTTTGTAAAATCTTTTAACCGTTTTTCACCGTAGACAATGCAAGAGTCTGCAAGTCAACTTGTGACTAAGGACACTCATGTCACCTAAATGAACCTATCTCACCAAAACATGGGTGAATCCCTTACTTTGGTGATGATTCTCCATTCGTCACTGTTGTTCTTAAGAAATTTCGTCATCAAGACAGGGGTGAATTCCTTACCTTGATGACCCTTTCTTCTTCTTGTTTTTTTTATGAATTTGTATTTTACCAATGGAATTACCTCCTTAAAATAGGAGTAAAATTTCGTATCCCGATGATGGTTTTCAATTTTTCTATTGTGTGTTTTATGAAATTTCATCCTCAGGATCGGGGTGATTTCCTTATCTTGTGGACGGATTTCACTCATTCTCCTCTTGAACTCATATTTCACGAATGAAATGACCTTACTAAAACAGGATTGAATCCCGTACTTTGGTGATAAATGTCAATTCTCAATTGTTTTCCTGTTATTATGAAATTCAATCATCAATATAGGCGTGAAATCCATACCTTGATAATTTCACCCGTTTAAAAATTTCATGGATGGTATTTTTCTCAAATGAAATGACCTCATCAAAGTAGGAGTGAATTCTGTAGTTTAATGAAGCTTTTCATTTTGCTATATTTTGTTTCTAAAAAACTTCACCGTTAAGATAGGAGTGATTATCCTTACATTAATTGTAAGTTACCTCATTTTATTCTTGTGGATTCTTAACAATGAGTTAGGATCAAACTCTTGCTTGGTAGTTAAGAGTCATACTTTAGGAAATACATCACCAAGCTAGGAGTGATGACCATACCTTGGTGACTATTCCCATCCCCTGATCTCAAACCTACCAACATCTTAAGACTTCAATTGACAAGAAACATGTAATAACTTGAAGGGTGAACACCGCTATCTGATTTATCAACGATAGTGTTCCAGCCAGTCAAGCTAAAGCATGATTCCTGAACTCAAAAGAGGTCTTTGTCACTTTAGGGTAACCCTAGTTTCAAGCCTGGAACATTTAAATTTTAAATCGGTTTCTCTTCTCACGCTTTTATCTAGCTTTATGGAACCTTTTACTTCTTACTTATCGATTTTTCTTCGGGTTATCATCAACACCTAATTGCACGATGATAACACTCCTAAAACAATCATTCGTAGAAGATAAAGTCATTATAAATCTATGTCATGCCTTTCTGGTTATACCAATGTACGGTTATATTCATGGGTATGATGAACCACGTGGGCAAGCCGTACTTGGAAAGCTACTTGTGATTGTCTATATCATCAATATTTTGAATTATTTAAATTCTGATTCGATCATGAATGATATCTTTGTTTCATTCTTTACCCATAGTTAAGAATGCAATTCCTATTATTTTGGATAATCTTTGAACTCCTAAACTCGAAAATCTCTAAACCTCTATCTTGATTGCGACTCACAAGACTTGTTATTACATTTATTCCGATGTGGGCAAAATGGATCATGAATTTCCGCGATTAGTATCTATGGTTTGGCATAAAAGAAAAGGGGACATAGCTTGGTATATGTTCAAATTGCCTCGTATTTCTTGATGTCATTTGGTGCATTATTGACCGATTGGTTAGTTTCGCGCATTTCATATTAGTTCATGTGAGATAACGAGTCGAGAAAATTGACTCGTACCTACCTCAATAGTCGGTCATCGTAGTGTGTCGTTAAACATCGATCGTTAATTCTGATGATCGATCCACCTTCTGTTATTAGCAATGTCTCTAATCGTCTTTGGGAACCCAACTCAAAATCTCAGCATATCGTATCATCCTTAATCTGACGGTTTGACCGAAGGAGCAATACATATTCACAAGATATGCGTTAAGCTTGTGTCATTATATATAGTGGCACTTGGGATTCTTAAATTCCGTCGGTGAAACTTTCATACAGTTACGGGACTTTTTCAATGGCTTCAAGGCGTCACCTTATCACATAATTTCATTCTAGATGTTGAGAGTAGTGAGAAAGTGACTTATAAGTCTAATATACCTCAGGAACTCATTATCGTTTTCCAACGTTTCGTGTGTCAAATCTCAAAGAGTTAGTTTGTCAATGATAACTTTCGCATTCCACTAGAAGAGTTCAAAGCTGCATGCATCGTGTCAAGAACTCTGTAAAAATTCCTTAATTTGCAAAGTGAGGCACCTCATCCGTAATCAAACGCCAATCACAATCCGTTAGTACGCTTATCTTTCATCATAAGTCTCCTATTCGCTTAGGTTTCATTCTTAATTTCGGGACGAAATTCCTAAAAGTTGGGGAGACTGTAACCTTTCGTGTTTTTCGTTAAATAAATGTTAGCACCGTTATACTCTTGTAAGGGCCTTGTTGTCATTTATGAAACTTTAAGGGCTTACTTATGATGGTTTCTTAGTTAATTTAGAAGTTAATAAATTAATTTATTAAATAATAATAATAGTAATAGTAACTACCATATTTTCTTAATATTATAAAACTTAACATTTAGTTAGGATAATAAAAATAAAAAATAATAATAGTCATAATAATAATTTCAATGGTTATAGAAACATTACATGTTATTACAACTCTTGTTCACATTTAAAGAATAATAACAAAAATAATAACAATACTAAAAATAAAATAAAAATAATAATAATAATGGGATTAATAAATTATAAAGCTTAAATAATTAGCGAGATGGATTAACGATAAAACTTAAAGCTTGACTAAGTTAAGAGGGCTTTTATGTCAATTTGTCAACTTTTAATGAAAGTTTGTGCATGAGATAATAACTTAAAAACTACAGGGACCAAATGTGAAATACACAAAGATTTTCCCCCTTCTCCGGCCATCTCTCCGGCCACGCTCGGGCGAGCTCCGGCGAGGCCAAAAACAACCGAAACCCTTTGGATTTTCGAACTAAAATCATTCCAACCGTTTCTTGGACGAGATTCGAATCTGTTACCACATTTTTATTCGACTTTAAGGACGTTATGGGCATTCAATAAAGAAACCAAAACACGACTTCAATCATCAAACCGTTCTAACCATTAAAACTAATAAAAATCCAATTAATTGAACCTGAACGATCGTCTGTCTATCTCTAAACGATTACCACTCTCAATTGCACCTGACAAACACATCTCCTTCGCATTCGAACCACCATCTACATCGGACCTGCAACACAATAAAAACCCACCATTCAAGCAATCTAAACGGAAATTGACATAGTGTTTTTGTTTCTCATCGTCTAAGGAAGCTTACTGTACAATTAGTTGGGTTAACGTTGGTTAATTCTTCTCGAACCGAGTCCCCTTCTGCAGCGACTTGGTATCTTCACATCTTCATCGGGTTACATTGAAATCTGGTAATTAAACTCACCCACGTACTCGATTTCATGCTCCAATCAAAAGCCCCTTAATTGATTTCATTAGCAACAACGAATTGGGGTTCAATTGATGGCAATCCGATTCTATGGTTTATAGGAATTGGGGGTTGTTGATGATTGTGTTTAAAAGGTTTAAAAACCAAGTATAACCATGGCCGTGGCCCTGGTTTACTGGTTACACATTCACAATCTGAACTAGAGGTCCCGGGTTCGAACCCGGGCACCCTTAACATAAATTTTTTTGGCTTTTGCAACCGTTAAAAATATTAAATAAATTCTCCAAAAATTATAAAAAAAATCAGTTTTGTAAACTCTATTTATTTTAAAGTCATCTAATTATTTTCTACAAATTTATTTCTTTAAATACTCTAATATTTCTATAAAATATTTTTACAAAAGTTACACTTAGCTATTTTTATGAAAATAGACTTTAAACAATAGTTAAAATCATTAAATTATTATTAAACACTGCATTATAGATTAATCATGAAAATTATAGAAAATATATATATTTATGATTTCACAAATTATTTACAAATATTATTTTAGGTTATTTCTTAAAAAATATACTTTAAATAATGGTTTAAACTAATAAATCTATACGTTACCTTTAATTATTGTTTAAATCGTGATTATTTCAAATAATTATAAAAATTTATTTACACTTTATATTTAAACTTTACCAATTATTATAAATAATTTAATTTCTTTTCTTTATATTAAATTACTTAAATGTATCATTTTTTTATTTGAATTAAAAGATAAGTGATTCCATTATTTATTTTTATTTATTTACCAAAACCTCAAATCCGTATTGTAACCCTAGTTCTCGTTTGATCGTTAATCTTATTATTAACCTAAATCTTGTAAATATATATATATATATATATATATATATATATATATATATATATATATATATATATATATATATATATATAGGTACCTTGTGAAGGATTACATTGGAACGTCGCTTATTATTTTTAGAGTAAATCTCGGTTTTGGTCCCTGTGTTTTTCAATTTGACTCCACTTGAGTACCAACGTTTATTTTGTCTCCATTTGAGTACCAAACTTTAAAAAAGTTGTCTGTTTCAGTCCTTTTGACTAACGGTGTTAACTTTTTTCCGTTAAGTGATTGTCAATTTACTAAAATACCCCTCATTCAAAACACCATCTAAACCCTCTTTCAGATTTTCAATTTATCCGCTCTGTTCTTCCCCAATTCAACAATCAATCTCTTCTTCCCAAAAATGGAAACCCTAGAACCACCACCACCACCACGGCTACCACCGTCAACGGCGACCGATCATCAATCGCCACCGTCTCCGGCTACCGATCATCAATCGCCACCGTCACCGGCGGACGACTGATCGGAGCAAAAACGAAAGATCTCATTCCCAACGGAAATCATCGAAAACAGTTATCACTTTTAGTTTCATCTCCACCGTCCAAACCCACGTACTTTTGATCTCAGCCGTGTTAATTCGACGGTTATTACTTTTCCGGCGGTTACGGGAAGTTCCTGGATTTTCCTGGTGAACACCGAACTGAACGCTTCCTTCTACAAAGGCGGTGGCAACCGCTTGAGCTGCTGTTATTGTAAAGCCACGGTTACAGACGGTTGCTCCCGATGTTGCCAATCTTCAGCATAATTTTCGCCCACGTCGTCCCCTTATTCCCCCTTTACGGATGTTTAGGGTTCTATATAAACCGATTTCTCTGATCTCATCGCATACTTCTCTTTTCCCTCCCCCTTCGTTCTTCTTCCTCCTAAGAAACCCCTAATTTTGCTCATAAACCACCGCTAAGAAACCCTTAATTTTGCTCACTATCATCTTTGGTTTCTTCTCAGACTTCCCCACTCCAACCACACTTCCTATTTTCCATATCCAACACAAAAAGATTTCGAATCTAAAGATGAGTCAAGGAGCAGTAGTGCCGAAAAAAAGAGGAGAAGAAAAAAACATTGATGTTTATGATCAATGGCGGAATTTCCGTTGAAGATAAAATCATGGGGATCGCATCACCGGAGAAATTTCTACGGGGGAGAATCAAAGTCGGCAGTAAAGCCGTTAATCTTAAAGATTCCATTATAATTTCCTATGCAAGAACAAGATCCCTGTCACCATTTGTAGCACCTACATGAAAAGGTACTACGGTACCTAAATCAGATTCAGAGGTGGATATGAATTGGGGTTTCTTTGAAAACAGTTGGGTTTGTGAAATTGAAGGTATTGACGCCATTTTTGAAGCGAAAAGCTGTGTGTTCATGTTGGATTCTTGAAATGATGAATCAAGATAAGGGTAAATATGATTTAGAGTGAATACAATAATAGAATTTTGAGGTTTGATTGGAGTGATTGTGAGTTTGTTGTAGATGAAGATGAGAATACAATATTTGATTATGAAACTTATGGTGATTTCGAGAAAGAAAGAGAAGATTGTGGGTATTTTTTAGCCTTAGGGGTATTTTTGTCTTTTTAAAAAAATCTAACAGAAAATGTTAACACCGTTAGTCAAAAGGACTGAAACAGACAACTTTTTTAAAGTTTGGTACTCAAATGGAGACAAAATAAACGTTGGTACTCATGTGGAGTCAAATTGAAAAACACAGGGACCAAAACCGAGATTTACTCTTATTTTTATTAGTCACCTTTTATATACTTATTGATCATGTGAGTATTTCTATACTCCCTTTGCATATTTTTGCACTTTAGGGTGAAACATGTTACCTTATAACCATTACACTTGTAAACTCGTTTGATTCTTGTAAACACTTGGCAATTCACTTGTATGTTATGGTTAGTTGTTCTTAGTAATTACCATGTATTGACTATTATATGTGCAATCATTAACTATTGCTAGCCTGGCAACGTCATAGATCTGGGGGCCTGACAAGCCTGATTGGTTAATCCAATTACACTTAGCTAATCGTATAATCTTGTAAATGTGTAATATTGTAAACTGTCAAGGTTTGATTGTTACATCTGTCATACATCCCTAGTTACTTTGCTCACTAAATTATGACATGAATTGCCATCTTTTATATATGTATGTATGAAAACAATGGAAATCTCACCAACATTATGTTGACCTTTTTATTTTTAACATGTTTCAGGAAAAGCGTAAGTTTGATTGTCATCTTTGAAGCTTATTCACATCTAGGAATGGACCTAGTTAATTAAATGAATTGTTTTGGATTATTTCATGTTATGTTATGTTGATTTCTTATTTGAGACTTATGGTTGTAATTTACCTCTGAAACTTATGGTTATAATATTTGGAATAAATAACAGCGTTATGTGGTTGTGAGCAATCTTAAATCTCACATCTCGACAATTCCACCGTCAAGGTTGGTGTGACACATATAAGTGAAGTCTATCATAGTGCTTGCAGGACTTTTCATCATCAAACGTGCACGGGGTAACATTTTTTAAGTTCCACTTCACATTAATATTATCCTCCACTTAATATATAATACATAACTTATTAAGTACATAACATACCGAGTACTAGTCATCATAACACATAACCGACCCTCCGCGGAACAGCAGGGGTCCGGGGGCGGCAGCCCCTGACAGCGTGGTCCTGGGGCAGCAGCCCCTAGTGGGGTCCAAGGGGCAACGCTCCTGGCTGGGGCCGGGCTGCCAAGTCAGCGTGCAAAATTTTTATTTTAAGGACTTTATATAGCATATTTTGATATAGGAAAATTTATTTTCTTATGAAAACCGCTTGAAATCTTTACCTTGAAAGCCTTTTGTTTACTATGCATAATAGCCTCAAAAACATGGAAAAACTTTTAAATAAGGGGATCTAGAACTCACCTGGATATTGAGTAACTTCTAAACTAAGCTTTCTAGGCTAGGATCACACTACACAACCTGTAGATAAGTTAACACTTAAAGGGGTTAATTTCTGCCTAATTTCGCTGCTAATTTTGCTGCCAGATAAACAGTTTCGCTGCCAGTTTCACTGACAGTTTCGCTACCAGTGGCTGACAGTTTCACTACCAGTTTCGCATGGCAGTTTCGCCCAACTTTTTTTGGAATTCCACGGTTGCGAAATTACATGTGAAACTATAGTTTCGTAGAAGACTCGCAGTTTCGCAGCTTGAACACCCAACTTCGCTGGATGCATAGATAGTTTCACAGAACGCATAAAAAAATATGAACCAGCCAGTTTTTAACCTAAAATCGCAACTTTTTATGTCCAATCTCTTAGTTTATCAACCATGAGGCTATATCTAAGCTTTTTACATGTTTTCTTACGTAAAAATATGACCTTTATGCGATCCTTTGCAACTTTTCAAAACCCAAAACCCTAGAATCCGGGTTTAATCTACAGAAGGGTTTAGAGGCTGATTCTTACCTGGATTTATTGCTCCTTTCTTATGGCTTGATGCTCCAACACCCAGATCTTCAATCTTTTAACATTTAAAGCTCCAAATCTTGAGTTTCCTTCACTTCTTCTCTCTACTTTCTCTCTCTACTTTCTCTCTCTATGAATTTGGGTGGCTAGGTTCAAATAAGGGTGATGATGGCTGGTTAAGTGGCTTAAGGGATGATTATGGGCCTTTAATCCCTTAGGCTTCTACCCAATAAGGCTAATTTAGCCCATGGCCATTTCTTTCCTTTATTAAATACCCATTAATTAAGCCCATTATCCTTGATGACTCGTTTTGACTTTTCGGGGTCTTACACAATTTGATAAGGCTTGATATTTTCTAATAGGAGAATCACCATCATAAATTAATTTGTGACATTCTTTTTAATGTGTAAAAGTTCATGACATAAAAGTTTAGTCATAATATAGTTATCACGAATGATATCTATATCTTTCCGAACTCTTAACTCGTTAGAATTGTCTACCTCCTTAATCAGCTTCAGGATCGGGTTTTATGATTTCCACCATCCCAACTATTTGACCCTGGTCAACACTTTCAAACATTTTAATATCCATTAGGTTAACACATTTAGACTCATCATTAGCAATGTCAGTGTTACCATTAACATACTTAGATTTGACATTATCATCATTAGGCTGTGAATTTTGAGAATCATCGTTAACTAGACCCTCAACATTCGACATGGTTAAAACATAACTAGTGATATCATCATCAGTAGGCATCGGAGTGTACTTATCACTCATAGGAGGAGGTACTGCATTAAAACCTAGTCCTGTTTTTTATATTTTAGACGTGTAGAATTAGTAATGTGACTAGTTGAACTCTTAATGTACTCAATATCCCTATGTAACTAAGTCACAACTCTAGAACTTAACAAATTTAGTATACTTATTATCATATTCCTCATAAGCAACATCTACATTCATTTTCTACTTAGTCAATTTAATTGTCAAATTGTAAATATCTTTTCTGAAAACTTCAATTTATTTTTGAAAAACTTTTCATTTTCCTTTAATATTCATTTTGCTTGAATCAGGTATTCATTCACACTTGTAGTTCAAGACATCATCTTTAAGTCTATAAAGTTTGCTAATGAGCTCAACACATCTACCATATATATTACCAAAAGAATTGGAGTGTACATCAACTTCTTTAGCTATATGTACAAGTTTCGACTCGTCCTTTCCTTCGTTAGCAATCTCACTAATGATAGCTTGATTCATTCTAGTATCCTCTAAATGTATGCTCCAATCAAAAGATGTTTAATGTTGAGCAACCATTACCACATTTGATGTAGATCTTCAATTGTTCCTCAGCTTCTCAAACTCTCGAGCAAAATGTCCAAAGTTGTTACTTTGGTAACATTGAACCTTGGATTTTTCAATTCTAAGTCTAGATTGGCTATTAACCCTAATTTGCTTCCCCCTACTTAAGAAGCACTTTTCCCTCTTGGTAAGCATGGCCATCTGCCGTTGTTTATTCATTCTCTCCAAGTTATCCGAATGAATATGATTATAATTCTCATCAATTAAATCAATCTAAGCTATCCTTCTACTTATGAAATTATTATATGAAACAATCAAGGATGATAATAACATGAAATGATCGTTAACTCCCTTTGGATATGGAGAAGATGAACTTTGGCAGAATCTAGGGTTTGAAACTAGAGTTGATGGAAAACCATGAAAACAACTATGATGATTAGAATTACTTGAATCAAATTGATTTCCTTTTTGTGTCCCACTTCTAGAGAAGATGGGACACTACATGTGTTAGAAGAACAAGTCTTTTTAAAGTATAACTTGGGATCTGAACATGTGTAGATCTTGTAGATTTCTTCTTTATACTCATGTCATAAGCATGGATCTTGGTTGTAGCATCTTCCAAAGACATCGTACTAAAGTTTTCATTGTCTTAGATCAATGCAAGGTAAACTTTGAATTTTTAATAGAAGAGCCTCGACAAATTTCTTACATAGTTTCTCAGTTGGATAAGCAACATCATGTTATACCAGTTCACTCAATAAACAATAATATCTTGGTGATAAGATCATCAGTTTTCTCATTCACCATGTTTAGACAACACAAATTGTTTCTTCAGCAATTGTCTTCGACTATTCTTCAAATCGATGGTTCCATCATAATGTTGTTGTGACGCTTGCTATAATGCTCTTGAAGTTTTAAATTTATTAAAGTTATGATAAAAAAACTTTGTTATTGCCATGGTGCAAGTGTTTTCTTCTCAAGAATATATGCTCCTCTTTTAGCTTCTATAAGCATGGACATGGGTTTTGGTTCGTCATTTTGACCTATATGAACGTATGTCAGATGCTTATACCCTTCACTAATTGGGAGCCACATACTTGTCTATACAGACGAAACATATGATTCAAATCGATCCTTAAAATTCAAATAATCAAAAAGTGCCAAAAGTTTCAACAGTTTCATTGGCATTCCGATCTCCTCTCATAGTTCAACATCGTGGTAAGGTTTGTTTGATACATCATTGTATAAACATTTAGGATTTAACCTAAAACTCAATTAATCTCACTTAAAATATGAATTACACGAGTGTAAATTCACCTAGCACGTGACTAATTTCGCCTTACACATGTGTAAACAACAACATAAGTGATAATGAGAACCAAGATAGAAATAACCAAGCAAAATTAGGTAGCTTCGCTTTATTTTCAACTTCTAATTTTGTTTTTGAGTTAGTTACAACCCAATTTTCTTCAGCATCGGGTTTTGACTAGTTTTGAGCTAATTTCTTTAATACTACAGGATAAACTCAAACCTTTTCACCTTAGAATCACTAGAAATCCCTCATTAAACCAAATTTGTATAAAGAAATCATATTATTTATCTAGAACACGTGATGAATGATTCTATCCAATCAAATCTTAATTTCATCCATAAATTTATCTAGTTGAGCTTCAAATCAAGAACAAGATGATGAATTCTTGATGAAATTCAACATGAAACAAGTCAAACATCTATTGTATAAGAGCCATAATCTCTATTACCACTTTTAGGTTGCTAATAATGGTCTTGGATCTTTACGTTTGACTAAAACCAACAAAACACACGTACGGAATCTATGAGCTTACCAAATCAAATCCGTGAAAACAATCAATAAAGCATAATTAAGATCATCATCATGATAACACTCATGTAATGTAAATCTTGTTCCTCATTCCACCAGTAATGAGGTTGTACAAAGGATACACACACAAGCACCTTGATCAACAACGTCTCCAATTCCACCCCTTACAAATGAGCGTAACATGCTATTTAAAAGGAAATATGCTAAATTTTCTTACCATCATCAGGGTAAGCGAAATTAAACAATTTCACTTCTGCTAGGTGAAATTAGACCTATGTAATTTCACTTGGCTCTAATATCAGTAAACTGTTAGAGACATTGACAATTCAAAAGCTATACATTCTAATAAAATCAAATATATGAAAAAATGGTAAAACAATATCATCCAATTTGTTGTCACACCACTCCAATTGAACTACACTCTCTACCGTATATCCTATAAAGCATGTTTTCTTCTTTCTCGAATTCATCCATGATTATCAGTAAAGTTGAATATATTTGATTAAATGATGGTGGTGTGTTCTTGTACCTAAGCCTCATTTTGATTAATCATATCCTCAACTACATTACTAGATAACATAAATTGATTAAAACTTATTATAACTAAAAATAGCTCATTTGATGTTTCATCTAGTTATGTGGTAAGCTCCTTTATTCCTTTTTTTGTATCTCTGTACATATATTCTTTATCACTCAAAGTAGTTTAAGTTTGGACACTCACGAGTAAAATGACATTACTCATTGTAGTTTTAATACCTCAAATTTGATTTTTTGAACTCTATCTTCTTGTTAGCATTCTCCTAAAATCAGTTCCATCTAGTTTTATTAATGAAATTCTTGGCCCTAAACACTACCATTACTATTTGCCAAGTAATGTCCACTTTTTCCAAATGATCAAGGTTGATCTGATTCAGATAATATTGCATCATATTAGTAGAAGCAAGGTTTCTAGCTATGAAAGCATTGTAACTATTCATGAAAACTACAAAAAGAGTAAGTTATCCTTAGTAACTTTGCTATTTTATGTTAAAGTGGTTCTCTGGTTTTGTGAATGAATATGAGCATTAAAGTAGGTCTGAGTAGATGTTTTCCCGTATTGTGAATAATTAATTGTCTGATCTTAGGTAATATTAGAAATCAAGGTATTTTTTCCTTCAAAACCCTTGCAACTCCCGTCAAACTGGCATGGTTGAGAGCCTTATGCTTGTCCTCCATCTTGTAAGAATAGACGGTCAAGAGAAGATCAAACAAAAATGACATATGGGATATTAGCTGCTCCTATGTCGACCCAACTACACAACCAGTTGAGCTAACTCCTACTAGTGGTCAACTGCTTGTTTCACCTTTCAAGTTAGTTAGCTTCATATGTCCCACTCCATGACCCAATTTCATGCAAATAACAACATCTAAGTTACTTCCATCTATTTTCTGCATTTATTATTATTTTTTATTATTTTTGTCATGTTGGCAAGTTACTGCAATTTATATTGGTTTTAAAGTAGTGGCCAAAGTGGGTACCCATGTTTAGAAGTAGTTCTTATTTTGTTGCTTCCCTACTATGTGATGGTTCGTAGTTAATGAAAATGGCAAAGTAAAGTTACCTTGTTTTTTTAGTTTGCCTCTATGTAAGATTTTCTCCATTGCTAGTTCATCTTTGGCAAGGTGAGCGATGTTCTTTGGATCCTATAATTTATGTTAATGGTGTTTTCGTATCTAATATTAGTTATAGGTTTCCCTACGATTGTGTTCGTGTAGTGTCTCTATATCACGATCTCATCGTAGTCCCTTTTGTGTTCAACGTATCATGGATTTGTAGATTAATTCTACAACATCTCGTATCAGAGCCTAGGCCAATTACTAATACATTTTCTCATAATTGTTTTACAAAATTGCCATTATGGATACCCGTAGTAAAATTGGTTTGAAGAAAGCCTTTGAAACCCTAGAAGCTAATAAGGAGATGACACCACAACTTAAAGAGATGAAAGAACAGATTAAACAACTATCTTTAATAGAAGGAAAATGACGTGATAATCAGTCAGGAGATGTCTATGATACTGATAGCAATCGAGAGTCTAGAATTAATTGAAGAGAAGTATCACACCCCAGAAGCGGAAACACCAAGACGTGTTGAAATTGAATCATAACACAAGGATCTGATTACATCAAATTCTTAAAACAAATAAATTAAACAAGCATATAATTCTTCATTTATTCAAAGTATAACTAGATCCAGCTAAAGCTTATCCTTGAAACCTAGCGTGAGCAAAGCAACGAACTTAGTTGAACTACCTTAAAACATTCTAAAATAGGTCAACTAAAAAGTTGGTAAGAACATAGTTTAGAAGTATACATATAGTAGATTACAATGTACAAACCAATAAACAATTTTCCAAATACAAGTAAGTAAACTATTATAAATAAGTCCACAACCAACCCTAGTGATCGAATGGCCTCCCGTCTAACCCCCAGACACAAGAGGTCGAACTAATAGTTTGCAGTTTCTGAACATCGAGCTCCTTCCAAGTCAAAGAGAATGCATTGAGTCAAAGGACGCTCAATATTGATTGGCATGCATCAACCTGAGTACCGAATGGGATTGTCAAGCTAATAGATCTATCAAGGTACTCTTATGGCTTCCTTGAAGTTAACAGTTGTGTAGATTTTAGAAAATTGAGAGGCTTTAGTAAAAAGTGTCATAAAATATAGCAACATGTACAATCAGTTTAGTTTTACCAGTATTAGAAAACTTATCATTAGGTTTGCAAAAGAGTAGTTTTAAATTTAGAATTTGAATTCCAACTTTGATATAGAGAGCATGTTTTCACTCCAAAATACAAAAAAGAGTCAAGATCTCACCTTGTAAAGAAGGTGGGTTGATCTTGCAACTTGTAATTACTTGGAATGAGCATTGCCCTATGTAAGTTTATTTAGTTAGTTTATTATGTTTGTGGATAGTTGAGGGGTTGTTACTGTAAAAAGTTTAAGAATGGTTTTCGTACACTAGATATGTGTTGTCCTAGAGTAGTACATCCAACAAAAAGATTCCCAGCAAAGAGTTGGTGGATTTTCATCACTCAAGTACCCCGTATTTTCTTAGGCAGAACCTTTTGCTTACCATATAACTACATACTAGGTGATACAATTCTACATGTATACTAGACCAAGTCAAAAGTGTGTTTGGTATGTTTATAAAGTATAGGGAACAAGTGTAAATATAATTCTAGAAAGGATGGTAATGACAAGTTGTATAGTATAGGGTTACAATTGCAAATATTAAGAATTTTACTAGAAATATGATTCAAAGTTGATAGATAATCATAAGAATTATTAAAGTTTGGATTTTTGTTATTTAAAACATGTTTATATTGCTTATTCTATAATGAAATCGTTTCTTTACATAATATTCATAAAAATATTTAAAAGGTGCAAAATTTAGGGTTTTTACAGCTTTGGATAGATTCATGCACTAAACTTATGCAAGCTGTTTAAGGGGTCAAATCAATAAGTTAGAAGATATTCTTTATTTGGTTGGAAATATAATACTCTGAGTTTAATTTTGAAAAAAAGAATAATTGAAAAAATATATTTTTATAAGGGAGATATGGCCGAAGTTGGCCTCATGAATCTGTCAAAATCGAAAATTCAAGCTTGATATGTTTAAGCACAGTTTTGATAATTTCATGTTTATTTGATGCTTTGATCCATCTTAGATCTATTTAGTATACAAACATGTTATTTAATCATAGATCCATGAATATCAAGAGTAGGTTGGACTCACCATAGTTGTTAGGTTTAGTTTGTTATATATGTAATAGGTTTAATGTTAGTTTATTTCTATTATGTAATTTGTAGTTTCTTTTGTGTTTTAAAAAAGTTCATTGACCCAGTAGTCAGCTGACTTAGGTCACCTGGCGAAACTGTGTTTCGCAGCCGGGTGAAACTAAGCTTTGGTCAGGACAGTTTCGTTGTCCAGCGAAACTGTCAAGCAAAACTATGTCCTGCCTATATATTGTAATGATCAAACTTTATGTGCAGGTTTTGCACAACCCTAATACGAATGTTCATCCTTTCCAATTCTGTTCTTAGTTACTTTTGGCTGGAAATCATCTTGTTAATCATCTTTGACCCTTGGTTTATGCTTGTGATTTTGGTTTTGGTTATCATTGTCATACTTTTGAAAATCATTGTCTAGATTGTTGTTTGAGTGTCATTTCTGTGGGATTTATTAGTGTTTATACATCATTTGCACTAAATTCGATCATGTTGCACCAAAATATGGTATCTGATAGGATCAAAATGGATCGATCTGTGATGATATTATAATGTAATTCAATCAAAACATACACAAGTAATAAAATCAATGCAAACAAATCGGAAAAATTCATAGTTGTTCATTGATAGTAAGCAAAGACAATACAAGTGTAGAAGCGGTTACAAATAACTAACTCTTATCTCTAGTCTGCCTACACAATACATATCTATGTTATTTATACTATCAAGAAAGAAAAGGAACATCTATTTACACAAACAGTCCTTAAACTATGAAAAAACTATACAAAAGACAAATAAAGACTAAATGTTAATCTTTAAGAGGCTTCTACAGTACTCCCCCTAAGATTGACATTGTCTTCAGTCTTCAAAATCTTCAATCTTCTATACTTTTTTTTCAAAATTCTCAATCTTCAAACTCTTCTGTCTTCATACATCAAAGAAATCTTCAGGCTCTTCTTTGATCTTAAACATTAGTTTCTCTTTGTATATTTCTTGCTCTCTCAAGGCTTTAGCAATGGCAGACTTGAACTTGCTTGCTAGAACATCTTGTTCTGGTTTAGATTCAGTTGTCTTAATCTCCATCTGATTCATAACCTCCAATGTTTCCTTTGACAAACCTACGATATCAATGTTAGCATACAACTCAAGAGGCTTTGGATGCTCTTTAGAATGAACTTCTAGCACTCCTTTACTCGAGATCCTCACGAATTCTATTTGAAGATCTAGTATAAGTTGGACTCACCTTAGATTAGATTATGTTTATATTGCTTTGTAATAGGTTTAATGTTAGTTTACTTTTGTATGTTGATTAGTTTATGTAATTTTGTAGTCCAGCAAAACTATGAGCGAAACTGTAGTTTCACTCATAGTCAGCTGTTTAGTTCACCCAATGAAACTGTGTTTCTGCTGGGAGAAACTATAGTTTTGGCAGCACAGTTTTGCTCACAACGAAACTATCTGTGAAACTAGGACTGTTATATATAGATTTGATCTTGCTCATTGTTGGGCATTCTTGCAAAAACCCTAATCATGTATTTGTGTTGCAAGAGGCATTTATAAGCTGTTATTAACTGAAATATATTGAGCTTTCATCTTTTGATTGTATTGGATCATTACTTGCTTATATTTGAATATATTTTGCTTGTTCTTAGTCATCTCCATCTTTGTATTTGTTATTGTTTCTGATATTGAACTATTCAAACCATCATTTGTATTCAAAATAAATCAAATGGACCAACAAAATGGTATCAGAGCCTTAGTGCTCTTGATTGTTTGAGGTTTTTGGTTGTTTTTGTTCAATATCACTATTTCATCAATTCTGGATCAAATTTGAGTGTATTTGATATGGAATTTGATTGAATTTTGCTTGTTATTGGTTGGGAAAGCTATGTGAATCATCTGATCTCAAATCCATTAAGATTTGGGTGATTTCAGATTGTTTTCCGAGTAAAAGGGGTTTTCAGATTCATCCAGCGAAATTACTGATCATCCAGCGAAGCTGTTATCTTTATTCAGCGAAACTACAAGTGTTTCGCACTTCGGAGTTGTTTTTAGCATCTCTGCGAAAGTAGAAACTCTGAATGAAAGTTCAATAGTGCTTGTGTTCATTCTCTAAGCGAAATTGCTATCGAAAGTACCACTGAACGTGTAAGGCCCCGCTCACCGGGCACCTTACTGTTGGTTCTTCATCGCACATATAACGTACATAATGTATATAATCATAAATCAACGCAGCGGAAATGATAAATTATATACATTCTCATTCATTCATAAAAGTCATTACATCATTGACTCGATTACAAAATAGAAGCTTTTCTTTACATTGCTTAACTATACTATGATTGCTGCTGATGCATATTCCACAGCAATCATAGGGTCATACAGCGACCTCTACCGAAATAAAATAATAGAAAGAAAATATATTCTTCTTCGTAAAGAAGATATTAAGTTCAAGAATATACTTTCTTTCATAAACAAGATTTCTTAAATAATCATGTTCATCATGATTATCAAGAAATCTTGCACTTGCATGCAACATGATGTGTTGCGCGCATTACGGGCCCACAACACATGATGTGGCAGCATAATCAAAAAGTGAATGCCATCCCAAAAGAGCTGAGTAGTCGCCTCGTGCCATCCTCAGCAACGCTACCTGCGAACTGGAAAACACATAAAAGTCAGCGTTGCTGAGTGAGTTCTAGTTTTATAATAAAACATACTTTCATTCTCATTAACTGCTCTTTCATACATGTGTTCACACATCATACGTACACGTAGATAATATTATTATTATCTCATCATTCATTACTTACTTTCATTCGTGTACTCTTCATCATTCTCATTTACTTTCATACATACATACTTCACGTACTTTCGTACGTACTTTACTTTCATTCTTACATTCATTACTTACGTTTGAACATTCATTACATTCATTCATACTTTCTTTACTTTCGTTCGAACGTTCATTACATTCGGTGACATGTACAATACCCCACTTTCATCATACATACTACTAGTGCTGGACCTGTGGTGGTTAGCCACGAACGTTGTGCACAAAGCTGATCCAGTCACCTGGGGTAAGTACATGCACCACTTATCTTTCACTTCACTACTAACATACGTTAGCCGAGTCTGTTGCAGCGCGCGACTGCTCACCTCAGTGACAATCTTATGATTGCCTGCTAACCGAGTCTCTTGCAACACGAAGTTGCTCACCTCATTATCAATCTCAATGATTGACCCAATGTACATCCTTCGGGGTAGCTAACCCGTACACCGTTGAGCTAACACCTGCCAGGGGTGTGCACCTCCTTCATTTGCTTGCAAGCCTTTCTTACTTTCTTTCATTAATGCATGCATTCATTCATCATGTTCCTTCTTTCATTATCTTTCACTTTACGTTTTTAATACATTCGTTTCTTTCGTTCATTCATTCACGTAAAGTTATTAAAGATAAGACACATATACATAAGGAACATACATACTTACATATCATCAGTATTCACCATTTATCATGGTAACATCATACTAACATACATACATCATACATACACTTCTACATTCACTCACATCAGCCCTGTACGGGCGACTGAACTACCACCAGTCGCATGTCCTCCATGCGACTGGGTCATGCGATTGGGCTACTCATGCGAATGGGTACTCAAACGTGCGATTGAACTTCCTTCCGTACGACTAGACACTCTGCGACTGGGTTATATGCGACTAACTCTTAACCGTGCGACTGAACTACTCTGCGATTAAGCTTATGCGACCGAAACCCTCTGTCGCATCACCTATCGTGCGATTTAGACTCAATCGGGCGTCTGAGTCTCAGTCGGGCGATTGGACATCAACTATTACTCATTCGGCCGAATGGCCCTTCAGTCGCATAACCCTAACTGGGCAGCGACTGGAGTTCTTCATGAACAGCAGTCGCGAAACCCCCGTCCCCACAGTCACCAAAAACCCACTTTCAGCCCAATTCAACCCTCCCAAGCCTTAGGGATTCCTACTAGGACCTCATACAAGCATATACTAGTCCTAATTTATACCATAAACACATTACTCAAGATTTACCCAAACGGGTCAAACTTTCTCTATTTCAAAACTAGGGTTTTAATGTGTTTCCAGCCCCAAAATCATTAGAAAACATGTAAATGAGGGGTCCTAGAACTCACATTGTCAGGTAGGAGTTGATGAGCTTTGAATTAGCTTGCTTCTCGACAATCGGGCAGCACTTTCCCCTCTTTCTTTCTCTTCTCGGTCTCTTTCTGCTCTCTTCCCGACTGAAAATGGGAGGAGAGTGGAGCTACCCCCCTTTTATACCCACTTCTCAGTCGCATCTGGTCCAGGGGCGACTGGACCTTCAGTCGCATGAACACTATGCGATTGGACCCCAATCGCACATGTTCCATGCGGCTCATACTCTATTCGGGCGGTTGAACTCCAATCGTGCGGTTGAGTTTCAATCGGCCGAATAGCCATGCGGTTGACCTCCAGTCGCATAAATCACAAGCGACTGAGGCTCAGTCGCATAGCCTACCAAAAAGTCAGACTTCCGGGTGTTACAAGTCCACCCCCCTTATTGTAGGTTTCGTCCCCGAAACCTGTTACTCTTCGAACAATCGTGGGTAATGCTGCCTCATTTCTTCTTCGGTTTCCCACGTCGACTCGGATCCCTTCCTGTGCCGCCACTGTACACGCACAAGGGGAACCACTTTATTCCTCAACCTCTTCTCTTTGCGATCGATAATCGCCACTGGTTGTTCTACATAATTGAGCTTTTTGTCTACTTCGATATCATCCAGTGGAACGACCATGTCTCCGTCCGCCAAACACTTCCTCAGATGAGACACGTGGAAAGTCGGGTGGATTCCACTTAGTTCATCTGGCAAATCTAACCTATAGGCCACCTCTCCTACTCGAGCAATGATTCGGAAAGGGCCTATATATCACGGACTCAACTTACCCCGCTTCCGGAATCGAATGATCCCTTTCCAAGGTGAGACCTTCAACATAACACGATCTCCCACCTGGAACTCAATCGGTCTGCGTCGTTTGTCGGCATACGATTTCTGTCGGTCTTTGGCCACTTTCATATACGCTTTAATTCTTTCAAGCTTTTCAGTCGTAGCCTCTACCACTTCGACGCTTCCCAATTCTTTCTGCCAATCTCACCCCAACAGACGGGTGTCCTGCATCTTCTACCATATAGCATCTCATAGGGTGGCATGCCGATACTGGCATGATAACTGTTGTTGTATGAGAACTCAGCTAACGGTAGATGGTCATCCCAACTTCCCCCGAAGTCAATAACACATGCTCGGAGCATGTCCTCCAAAGTCTGAATGGTCCTTTCTGACTGACCATCAGTTTGAGGATGATAAGCCGTGCTAATATGCAACCTCGTCCCCATAGCATCGTGGAATTTCTTCCAGAATTTGGATGTAAACCGTGTGTCGCGATCAGATACAATCGACACCGGTACACCATGACGAGTCACAATCTCTTTGATGAAAAGATCAGCCAACTTCTCGGACGAATATGTCTCCCGCATCGGTAAGAAGTGAGCACTCCTCGTCAATCGATCCACAATCACCCAGATCGTATCATACCCTTTCGGGGTGCGTGGCAGCTTTGTGATAAAATCCATGGTGATGTGTTCCCACTTCCATTCCGGTATGTCCAACGGTTGGATCTTTCCATACGGCTTCTGGTGCTCCGCCTTCACTTGCAAACACGTGAGGCATTTACTCACATACTCCACCACATCACGTTTCATACCCGGCCACCAGTAATCTTTCTTCATATCTTGGTACATTTTGGTAGCACCGGGATGAATGGAGTATCGAGACTTATGAGCTTCATCCAAAATCTTCATTCGTAGATCCCCAAGACGAGGAATCCACATACGCCCAAACCGAGTTCTAACACCCGTTGCGTTCTCACCCAACTCCGCGACCAGACCTCTCATTCGTTCAGAGTTAAGATGTTCGTCTTTCAAAGCCTCATCTTGAAACTCTTTGACCTGCTTCATTACGTCGGAGGTCATGATTATCTGGTACGCCTTCACCCGAATTGGCTCGGGCCTCTCCTTCCGGCTAAGGGCATCAGCTACCACGTTAGCTTTGCCCGGATGGTAATGGATTTCACTGTCGTTGTCTTTTATTAGCTCCAACCACCGTCTCTGCCTCATATTCAGATCCTTTTGCTCAAAGAAGTACTTCAAGCTTTTGTGGTCCGTGAAGATGGTACACTTCGTCCCGTACAGATAGTGCCGCCAAATCTTCAACGCGAAAACCACAGCTGCTAGCTCCAAGTCATGAGTAGGGTAGTTAACCTCATGAACTTTCAGCTGTCGGGATGCATAGGCTATCACCTTTCCTCTCTGCATTAATACACACCCCAACCCCGAGTAGGAGGCATCAGAATAAACCACCAAATCTTCACTCCCCTCGGGTAACGCCAATACTGGAGCTTGGGTCAATCTCGTCTTCAGTTCTTCAAATGCCTTCTCTTGAGCTTGACCCCATACAAATTTCACATCCTTCCGGGTCAACTTTGTCAGTGGAGAAGCAATTTTGGAAAAGTCTTGGATAAACCTTCGGTAGTAACCCGCCAAACCCAAGAAACTACGGATCTCGGACGGCGTCTTCGGAGATTTCCATTGCATAACTGCTTCCACTTTCGCCGGATCGACCATAATCCCATCCGGATTTACCACGTGACCCAAGAATTGAACTTCACGCAACCAAAATGCGCACTTGGAGAATTTTGCATACAATTTCTCCCTTCTCAACGTCTCCAGAACTTCGCGAATGTGACCGGCATGCTCAGTCTCACTCTTTGAATAAATCAAGATGTCATCAATGAATACAATCATTGATTTATCCAACATCGGCCGGCACACCCTATTCATCAGGTCCATAAAAGCAGCTGGCGCGTTGGTCAGACCAAATGACATAACGAGGAACTCATAATGACCGTAGCGCGTACGAAAAGCTGTTTTAGGGATATCCTGCTCCTTCACCTTCAGTTGATGGTAGCCTGATCGAAGATCTATACGTGAAAACCAACTAGCACCCTGAAGTTGATCAAACAAGTCGTTGATCCTCGGCAAGGGGTATCTGTTCTTTACTGTCAGCTTATTCAGCTCGCGGTAGTCGATGCACATCCTCATACTACCGTCCTTTTTCTTTACAAACAGGACCGGAGCACCCCAAGGTGAGATACTCGGTCGAATAAACCCCTTATCCAACAGCTCTTGTAACTGCTCCATCAACTCTTTCATCTCCGTCGGGGCCAATCGGTATGGTGCTTTGGCAACAGGTTGGGCGCCTGGTACTAAATCAATCTGGAACTCGATCTCTCTGTCAGGTGGCAATCCCGATAAGTCTTCCGGGAACACGTCTGGGAAATCGCACACAACCGGAACATCAGACAGTTGTGGTGCTGGCTTCTCTACATCTTTCACATAACATAAATAGGCGTTACATCCACGCCTCATACATTTCCCCGCCACTGCCATTGAGATCACTTTCGGAATCGTAGTAACCCGATCCCCATAAACTGTCACTGGACTACCGTCAGGCGCTGTCAAACTGATCATCTTCTTGCGACACACGATGTTCGCCTCGAAATCTGCCAACCAGTCCATTCCAAGCACCAAATCGAAACCACCTAACGTCATCGCAAAGGGTTTAACTGGGAATTTGTGACCCTCCAGTTCTACATCGCAACCCTCAATTACCTCTGAAATCCTGGTGGTTTTACCTATAGCAGTCTCTACATCAAACGGTACATCCACACGTCTACTACTAACGGGCAATTTGGCACAAAGAGCAGCAGAAATAAAACTCCTACTGGCACCCGAATCAAATAATACAGAGGCTAAAGTTTGGTTCACCAGAAACGTACCGGACACTACATCAGGGTCCGTCCTCGCCTCTTCCTGCGTCATCGTGAATGCTCTGGCGCTCGCTTTCGACCCTTCACCCCCTGTCTTCTTCACACCGGAACCCTCAGATCTCGGCTTCTTGCAGTCTTTATTCATATGACCACTTTCCCCATAGTTATAGCACCTCATCGCTTTACACTCTTTGGCCATATGTCCGGACTTTCCACACTTGAAACATACATTCAGCCCCCATCTGCACTCACCACCGTGCTCTCGCCCACACTTCCCACACCTTCTCGACCCTGCACTTGTCACGACCACACGACGATCGTCAACCCGTGCCTTCTTACTACTTGTCGAAGTATCACCCCGACCAAACCTCTTTCCCTGCCACTTCCTCTCATCACTTCCCTTCTTACTGCCCTCAGATTTCACCAATGCAGCTCGTTCATCGTACAACCTCCCAGCTAAATCCACCGCCGACCTGAAAGTACTGGGTCGGGCGGAAATCAAATGCCAACGAATTTCAGCTGGCAACCCTTGAATATACCGGTTAATCTTGCGAGACACCGGCGTCACTTGCTCTGGCACCAACCGTGCCATGTCGTTGAACTTGGTCGTGTATTGTTGGTGGGTCATCGTTCCCGCTTCCAACTACAGGAACTCTCTCTCAACTCTGTCCAGCTCTCGACGAGGACTAAACTCCTCGATCACCATTCTCTTCAACTCAGACCACTTCAATTTCCCAATGGCCCTGCTACCCTCGGCCTGGACAACATTGTCCCACCAGCACAATGCCGTCCCCGTAAACGAGTGGGTAGCAAACTTTACCTTCTTATCCTCCTGGCAGTCACTGATATCAAGGACCGCCTCCACCTCTCTCACCCATTGGTGAGCATCAGCAGCCGTACCCGAACCATCGAAAGTCGGAGGCTTGCATCTCATAAATTTCCCGTAATCACAACCCCGGGCTGTCCCCCTAACCTGTTCTTCCTCCTCTTCCTCTTCGTCATCAGACAATACCGTTTCTGCCTCTGTCTGTTGCTGCCTACCGGAGGACCGTCTCCTCCCTCGTCTATCCTCCTCTCGTACTGCCTTTATCGCTTCGGTCATTACAGTCGGTAAGATCGTCTGCATAACCTGGTGTACTTCCTCAATCACTGCCTCTTTTACCGAGGCTCTCAACTTGGCGCTTTCGTCCGTCTCTTCTGGTGAGGAATCTCGTTCTCCTCACGAACTACTTTCTCTTTCCTAAGTCTTCCTCGCGTGATACGCGGCTCATCACCACGTTCACCATCACGGGAAGCATCAGATGATCTATCACCGACCATCTTCTATCACACTGAAAGATTAAAACACCAACACGGTCATTCAAGGAAATAGCTCAGTTTATGTTAAGTACAGTAAGTCCCTAATTACAGTGGCCAGTTGTGATTAGCCACTTACTCTACTCTTTGTACCCCGAGCATCACCTATCCTGACTACATTAGTATCTCAGTCTAGCAGTACACATAACTCACATCACATGCGCACATAATAACCAGTTAATCTTTAAGAAAATACCTGATGGCACGCGACTACTCAGATGGCATTCTCATTCTCCCTGTCCCATTCTCAGTTTAAGTTTAGGTTTATTATAAAAATTTACCCATTTTACTTAAACTTTTACTCTGATACCAACTTGTAAGGCCCCGCTCACCGGGCACCTTACTGTTGGTTCTTCATCGCACATATAACGTACATAATGTATATAATCATAAATCAACGCAGCGGAAATGATAAATTATATACATTCTCATTCATTCATAAAAGTCATTACATCATTGACTCGATTACAAAATAGAAGCTTTTCTTTACATTGCTTAACTATACTATGATTGCTGCTGATGCATATTCCACAGCAATCATAGGGTCATACAGCGACCTCTACCGAAATAAAATAATAGAAAGAAAATATATTCTTCTTCGTAAAGAAGATATTAAGTTCAAGAATATACTTTCTTTCATAAACAAGATTTCTTAAATAATCATGTTTATCATGATTATCAAGAAATCTTGCACTTGCATGCAACATGATGTGTTGCGCGCATTACGGGCCCACAACACATGATGTGGCAGCATAATCAAAAAGTGAATGCCATCCCAAAAGAGCTGAGTAGTCGCCTCGTGCCATCCTCAGCAACACTACCTGCGAACTGGAAAACACATAAAAGTCAGCGTTGCTGAGTGAGTTCTAGTTTTATAATAAAACATACTTTCATTCTCATTAACTGCTCTTTCATACATGTGTTCACACATCATACGTACACGTAGATAATATTATTATTATCTCATCATTCATTACTTACTTTCATTCGTGTACTCTTCATCATTCTCATTTACTTTCATACATACATACTTCACGTACTTTCGTACGTACTTTACTTTCATTCTTACATTCATTACTTACGTTCGAACATTCATTACATTCATTCATACTTTCTTTACTTTCGTTCGAACGTTCATTACATTCGGTGACATGTACAATACCCCACTTTCATCATACATACTACTGGTGCTGGACCTGTGGTGGTTAGCCACGAACGTTGTGCACAAAGCTGATCCAGTCACCTGGGGTAAGTACATGCACCACTTATCTTTCACTTCACTACTAACATACGTTAGCCGAGTCTGTTGCAGCGTGCGACTGCTCATCTCAGTGACAATCTTATGATTGCCTGCTAACCGAGTCTCTTACAACACGAAGTTGCTCACCTCATTATCAATCTCAATGATTGACCCGATGTACATCCTTCGGGGTAGCTAACCCGTACACCGTTGAGCTAACACCTGCCAGGGGTGTGCACCTCCTTCATTTGCTTGCAAGCCTTTCTTACTTTCTTTCATTAATGCATGCATTCATTCATCATGTTCCTTCTTTCATTATCTTTCACTTTACGTTTTTAATACATTCGTTTCTTTCGTTCATTCATTCATGTAAAGTTATTAAAGATAAGACACATATACATAAGGAACATACATACTTACATATCATCAGTATTCACCATTTATCATGGTAACATCATACTAACATACATACATCATACATACACTTCTACATTCACTCACATCAGCCCTGTACGGGCGACTGAACTACCACCAGTCGCATGTCCTCCATGCGACTAGGTCATGCGATTGGGCTACTCATGCGAATGGGTACTCAAACGTGCGATTGAACTTCCTTCCGTACGACTAGACACTCTGCGACTGGGTTATATGCGACTAACTCTTAACCGTGCGACTGAACTACTCTGCGATTAAGCTTATGCGACCGAAACCCTCTGTCGCATCACCTATCGTGCGATTTAGACTCAATCGGGCGTCTGAGTCTCAGTCGGGTGATTGGACATCAACTATTACTCATTCGGCCGAATGGCCCTTCAGTCGCATAACCCTAACTGGGCAGCGACTGGAGTTCTTCATGAACAGCAGTCGCGAAACCCCCGTCCCCACAGTCACCAAAAACCCACTTTCAGCCCAATTCAACCCTCCCAAGCCTTAGGGATTCCTACTAGGACCTCATACAAGCATATACTAGTCCTAGTTCATACCATAAACACATTACTCAAGATTTACCCAAACGGGTCAAACTTTCTCTATTTCAAAACTAGGGTTTTAATGTGTTTCCAGCCCCAAAATCGTTAGAAAACATGTAAATGAGGGGTCCTAGAACTCACATTGTCAGGTAGGAGTTGATGAGCTTCGAATTAGCTTGCTTCTCGACAATCGGGCAGCACTTTCCCCTCTTTCTTTCTCTTCTCGGTCTCTTTCTGCTCTCTTCCCGACTGAAAATGGGAGGAGAGTGGAGCTACCCCCCTTTTATACCCACTTCTCAGTCGCATCTGGTCCAGGGGCGACTGGACCTTCAGTCGCATGAACACTATGCGATTGGACCCCAATCGCACATGTTCCATGCGGCTCATACTCTATTCGGGCGGTTGAACTCCAATCGTGCGGTTGAGCTTCAATCGGCCGAATAGCCATGCGGTTGACCTCCAGTCGCATAAATCACAAGCGACTGAGGCTCAGTCGCATAGCCTACCAAAAAGTCAGACTTCTGGGTGTTACAGAACGAAAGTTCAAGCTTCTGGCTAGCGAAATTGCTGCCGAAATTGCTATCGAAATTACCATCTGGTCTGCGAAACTAGTTTCTGCGAAACTAGCTCTACGAAACTGTTACTTTTCTGCGAAAGTGTCATTTCCTTCTACGAAACTAGCATGTCAAAGATGACTACTCTCACTCTTGCAGATCTAGAAAGTGTAGCTCCCAACAAACCTTCGAGACTCATAAACGGTGACAATATTGAGGATTGGAAGAGATGTCTCAAAGCCTTTTTCTTCTACACTGACCATAACTAATGGGAATCTATCATCACTGGTCCGCACATACCAATGGTCACTGTTGGTGGTACCACGTCTCAAAACATGGACCCAGCCACGTTCAAATGAGAAGGATCTAAAGCTGATTGATCAAGAAAAGAAAGCTTTTGGAGCGTTAACTCTATGTCTTGCTCCTGATATCTACAATCGATTTGCTGAACATAAGAATGCAAAGTCTTTGTATGGTGCTCTATGTGAATTCTATGATGGAAATGAAGATTTGAAGAAGGACAAGAAAGCCCAAGCTCAGAAGGAGTTTAATTCATTTGTCGGACATAAGAATGAAGAATTTACTTGTTGGGTTTGTTGGACCATTAACATAGTTGTTTAACCATTTAAACAAGAAAAACGCAGTGGAATAAAACCTTAATATTATGATTTGTAATCTGAAAATTAAGGCTCATATCATAACAACAACAAACCCAAGAACATAAGGATCATTTATATGTGTATGAACTAGCTATCAAGAAGAAGAAACAACCAAAAACAACACTTACAAACTACCTTTTGTAGTGCTGCAGAAAAACGAATTTTGATGAAGAGAATGAGGTTCTTGAATGACCAAAAACACCAAGGAGAGGTGTCCACAAGCTACCATACCCACAAGCATCAAGCAAAGACCTTTCTTGCTAGGATTTGTATACCAAAACCACCCAGAAACCTGCTGAAAATCGAGTTCCAGCCATGTATATCCTTCAAATTGGAGAGGACTTTTGTTCTTGTAGTTCTTGCATGTGAGAGAGAGAGAGAGGGAGGTGGAGTGTATGTATGTTTTCTAGGAATGACTTCTTTTAAGAAAAGGAATCCCACCCTTTTGAAAGGGGGCGGCCGAATGGGTACCCAAAGAGGGTTTCCCCCCAAAATTTTCTTTTACAATTAATTTCACTAGTCATTAGTTATGTTATAAAATTAACCCTTTTAATTTTTATAACACATACACACTTTGTTACTTGATGTTACTTAACTAATTTAAATAACATTACAAGTAATACCCTTGACCAAAATATCATTATAAGTTGTTCTATCTCATATGCAACTTATTCAGAAAAACCATTTTCTAAATTGGTGTAATTATTCAATTGCATGATCATATCATCAATTAAATATTTATTGGTGTTTGCTAAACTTGTTATTGGGTATGACTCGACTTGGATCATAACGTACTAACCATATCAATATTCTATGTGTCTTGGGCATAAAGAATCCAACAATCTCCCACTTGCACAAGATTCATAGAAGATTGATGCAAGTAGTAAATACCGCCTAACAACGGTTTACTACCCTTAATACGCATGACTAAAAGCCATTCAATAACGTCATCCCCTTCAAGTATCCAACTTGAAATGATTTAGGTGAATTAATCATTTATCCTTTTGTTTCAGATGTCATGTTAAATCCAAGGACACAGAATGACCATTCCTTGTTGGTTTAACTTAACAGGCCTTAGACATCTTATTCTTAACGAATAAGAGGAACAAATTCCGTCTTGACTAGATACGTTTCTCACAATCATCTCGTGTCACACCTGAACATAGCCTTATGTACTGTCTGTTATTTCAAAGTAGTGAAGAACTAGCTCAAGGTATGACACATTGGTGAATATCAAAACCCAATATGTATCTCAGGTCGAAGGATACCAAATGATATTCGCCTTTACTCAAATTTACTTATGACCAATCTAAAAGATCCCATGTAGTAAAATTTGAGACGCGGGTCAGTCCAATATTTGTATCCCACGAATATCTATGAATCTTAGCAGCAACCAATTACTCTATATTCATGCCTTATGAATATCCACCAATCCATGTTCATAATAGTCTTACGTTCATATTTGCTCCCACAAACCTGATCGACTACGGACATTTAGAATAATTAACATATTCATGGATGTATACATGCTAAAATGAACATAACTCAAAATATCACAAATATATATGAAAGAGTTAAATATTACATTGTTCCAAGCTTTTAAATACTAAACAGGTCAATTCCAATCACTAGAATATCGAAGTCCTAAGGCACAAGTATGACCTTCATGCTTTGCCCTTTCAAGTAGCTTCGTGAGTGGATCCGTAATGTTTTGATCGGTGTGAACTTTACGAATACATATTTTTCCCTTTTCAATTTCATCCCTTATGTAGTTGAATCTCCGCTCAATGTGTCTAGTCTTTTGATGTGCACGGGGTTCCTTAATTTGTGCAATCGCACCCTCGTTATCAGAAAAGATTTCTAGGGGGTCTTGAATGGTAGAGACCACCCCTAGATCGGTGATAAATTTCTTTATCCATGCAGCTTCCTGAGCTACTAATGAGGCGGCTATGTATTCGGATTCTGTAGTGGACAATGCTACCACGTCTTGTTTTGAACTCTTCCAGGACACTGCTCCTCCATTCATAATGAAGACATACCCCGACTGTGATCGAGAATCATCTCGATCAGTTTTGAAACTCGCATCCGTGTAACCCTTTACAACGAGCTCCTCTTCATCAGATCCGTATATTAGAAACATATTCTTAGTCCTCCTAAGGTATTTCAATATACTTTTAACAGCCATCCAATGGCTATTCCATGGATTCTGCTGATATCTGCTTGTCATGCTTAACGCGCATGACACGTCCGGTCTAGTGCATGTCATCGCATACATGATGGATCCTATAGCAGACGCATATGGGATGTCCTTCATTCGGTCTTGCTCATCCTTTGAGCTTGGACATTGAGATGTACTCAATATTGTCCCTCTTTGAATAGGTACCATACCTTTCTTAGAGTTTTCCATATTGAACCTTTTCATATCACTATATGCACTTTGGTTTAGACCTATCAACTGCCACGATCTATCGCTATAGATCTTTATTCCTAAAATATAGGCGGCCTCACAGAGATCTTTTATGGAAAAACAACTTCCAAGCCAGGTTTTAACACATTCCATGGTTGGAATATCATTTCCAAATAGTAGTATGTAATCAACATACAATACTAAGAATATAATTATGCTCCCACTAGCCTTTTTATACACACAAGCCTCATCAGCGTTCTTGATGAAACCAAATTTCTTGATTTCCTCATCAAAACGTTGATTCCAACTTCTCGATGCTTGTTTCAATCCATAGATTGATATTTTTAACTTGCATACTTTATTAGGATGTTTTGGATCGATAAAAGCATCAGGCTGAACCATATGGACAGTCTCTTCAAGATGTCCATTAAGAAAAGCGGTTTTGACATCCATTTGCCAAATCTCATAGTCATAATGAGCAGCTATGGAAAATAATATCTTAATTGATTTTAGCATTACCACAGGCGAGAAGGTTTTATCATAATCAATCCCTTGAGTTTTAGTGAAACCTTTTGCTATAAGTCTTGCCTTGTAAGTATCCAAGTTTCCATGCATGTCCGTTTTCTTCTTGAAAACCCACTTGCATCCAACCGGTTTGGAGTTAGGTGGAGGGTCAACCAATTCCCAAACTTGGTTGTCATACATGGATTGCATCTCTACATTCATGACTTCTTGCCATTTCTCATAATCTGAATTGGACATTGCATTATGGTATATGTAGTTGGCTCATCGGAGTCAACCACATAGCATCCATTCATGAAAAATCCATATCTTTCAGGTGGAATGCTAACTCTACCAGATCTGTGAACGTTTTGAGTGTATCGATCAACCTCTTGATCATCATCAACAACATCCTGTTGATTGCTAGTGTCAACCAAACGTGTATCGGCTTGTGGATCTTGATCCTCATCAAATTCCACTGTTCTATACGTCATTCCTTCCATAAGGAACTTGGCTTCCAAGAACTCTGCATTTCAAGCAATAAATACCTTTTGCTCTGTTGGATCAAAGAAGTAGTATCCAATACAGTCTTTGGGATATGCAACAAATATACACTTAGTAGATTGACTTTCCAACTTGTTCTGGGTGTTTTGCTTAACATAAGCTTCACAACCCCATACCTTTAAATATGATAGCGATGGAACTCTTCCATGCCATATTTCAAAAGGTGTCGAATCCACTTTCTTAGTCGAGGCCATATTCAAAATATGAGCCGCAGAGAGTAATGCGAAACCCCAAAATGATAGAGGTAGTGAGCTTACAGCCATCATAGATCAAACCATATCCAATAGGGTTTGGTTTCTCCTTTCGAACACACCATTATGTTTTGGTGTTCCAGGTGGAGTAAGTTGTGAGATGATCCCACAACTTCTTAGATGATCCTGAAAAGCCTCACTTAGGTATTCACCTCCTCTATCTGAATGAAGAACTTTGATAGTTTTGTTGAGTTGATTTTCTACTTCATTCTTGAAGTTTTTGAACATTTCAAAAGCTTCATGTTTATGTGCCATCAAGTACACATAACCATAGCGACTATAAATATCGGTAAAGTTAATGAAGTATCTTTCACCACTTCTAGTCATTGTCTTAAAAGGACCACATACATCCGAATGTATGATTCCCAATAAGTGTTTTGCCCTCTCGTTAGTACCACTAAAGGGCGACTTGGTCATCTTACCTTGTAAACAAGATTCACACTTATCAAATGAACCATTTTCATTTGTTTTCAAAAGACCGTTCTTTTGAAGTGTTTGAATCTGATTCTTGTTTATATGACCAAGATGACAATGCTAAAGATAAGAATCAGTTAAATCCATTTTAAGTTTCTTAGTGCTTGTTTGGTATAATGAGTTATTATAGGATGAATCATCATGAACCAATTCATAGATACCATTAAAAGGCATAGCCTTGAAATAAAAAATATCATCCATACAAACATAAATACCATTGTTTACAAACTTTAAATCATAACCACATTGTTTTAAAATGGAAACAAAAATTATGTTTCTAGTCAAACTAGGAGCATACAAAATGTTCTTAAGAACAACTTCCAAACCATTTGAAAGTTTCAAAATATAGTCTCCCTGGGCTTCAACATCAACTTTTGCTCTGTTGCCCATGTAGAGACTTGTGTCTCCCTTCTTGAAGTGCTTATTTCTTTTGAACCCCTGCAACAAATTGCAAATATGAGTTCCACATCCGGTATCCAATACCCATGTGTTTGAAGAAATAACATTTAAACCAATGTGAATCATGAAAATTGTACCTGAGGTTTGCCCAGCATCCCTCTTGTTCCTCAACTGTTTGAGATAGGTTGGACAATTTCTTTTCCAATGTCCTATCTCACCACACTCAAAGCATGTATCGTTTCTCCGTTACCTTAGGCTTCTTAAGCTTAGGCTTCTTAAGCTTAGGCTTTGGAGGTTCCGTTCTAACCTTCCCTTTCCCCTTCCCTTTGACGTACCCCTTTCCTTTGGCAACATTTGCCTTGGGATCAGGGAATGACCTTTTTTATAGCCTCCCTCATTGATCGAGAGAACAGGTAGAACCTTTCTACCCATCCCAGACTCAACTGTTTTGAGCATTGCGTGAAGCTCACCAATGCTCTTGTCCCATCCGTTCATATTGTAATTCATTATGAACGTCTCAAACTTTTTAGTTAGCCCATTAAGGATCAAATCCGTGGCCAACTCCTTAGAGACGGGACAATTAAGCCTCTCGAGGCGATCATTGTGGCTTTTCATCTTGAGTACATAAGATAATACCGGTTGGGTTTCTTCCATATGACACGCATGAAGCGCTCGAACCGTTTTGAAGCGCTCTACCCTAGCTTGTTGAAGGAACATTTCCTTCAACTGGGTAAGCATGTCATATGCCCCATGATGCTCTAAATACTTTTGGAGTTCAGGAATCATAGTTCCCAACATGAGGCAAGAAACCTGCATGGAATCCTCAGTGTACTAAAGCCAATCGTTATAGGCCTCAACATCCTCAGGGTCAGGTTGGTCAGGAATGGGATCGTCAAGGACATAGGCCTTTTTCTCTTGCTTAAGAACGATTCTCAAGTTATGAAACCAGTCCATAAAATTATTGTGGTTAAGACGATCCCTCTCTAAGATGGTTCTCAGTGATAGGGTATGGACGGTCGGGGTGGTAGCGTTATTGTTTGCGGCCATTTCTACAAAATTTACAAAGTTCTTATTAGTATTTCTGAAAAATTTCATTTTAATCATTAATACCCTTTTCATGTCTCATAGACAATTAATAATTAAAATCTAGAATCCAATGTTACATTTAAATGATGGTTAGGTGACCTTTATCCCATTATTTAAATTAACAAGGTAGTCAATATTTGACAATTGCAACCTATTGCAACTTCTAGCTTTATGGGATCGGTTTAAACATCTTATGTTTAGTTGGCATGTAAAATCCCATCAACACCATTGTACGCCATGCTTCGGTGACCCTATGCACATGGTTTCCAATTCAAGTCATCCTACTTACACACACGTGTGAGTTTACACATACAAGTGGTTAGGTGACCCTTATCCCACAAATACGTTAAGCCCACCTCAAACACACAAGTTCCCTAGAAGTGGTTAGGTGACCTTTATCCCATAAATAGTTTATAAGTGATTTGAGTGTCGTGTAAAAGGATGGTGTTTAACTCGTTTCAAAGGGATTTTAGTTTTCATTAATTCTAGTTGTGAAAACTCTATGTACCTTGTATTCGCATGCTTTCAAATACATGGTACCCTACGGTTCCTTTTAATAAAACCTCTTTTATTTGGAATCATTAATCCTTTTAATAACCTTTTATTAGTCACTTAATGATAAGAAATGAAAAATTCAGCTTGTTAAGATTATTTATTTAGATTGTTAAGCATATCCACATATCAAAAATCAACATAAAATAGATAATCAAACAAGCATATATAAAACAACCATATGTGCATAACCATAGCCACTTAGGTGACCAAACTTGTTTGCCATCACAAGTGTGGTCATAAGGTCTTTTCTAAGGGTTAAACACAACACAAAAGATGAGATCTCCAAACACCCCCACTTGAAGTTACAACCTAATGCTTCAAGTCCTTCTCTTTTGTGTCTTCCTTTTGTGCTTTCATCTTGTGCATCTTCATTTACAAAATTTATATCCTAATAAAAATTTTCGAATAAAGAAAACACACTTAATCAATCTATTACATCATAAATGAATGAATAAATAAATTACACCCAAATACAAGCACAAATGAATAAATATTACAACCCATAAAATGAAATCAACCAAAATAAATCATTCATTCAAAACCAAACCATCACAAGGTCAAGGCTAGGTTATGCACCAATATGAAACAACATCCAAGAACCAAAATAAATCCCCATTTGACCCTAAATTTTCAGCCAACATAAACTAAGAATTTAGGGTGTTATTGTCCAAACAAAACACAAACAACCATTTTGATATCTTTTCTTTCAAGATTTAATCATAAGCATGCAGGATATAACCTTGAAAGGTTGGGGATTTATAAAATCACCACAAAACAGCCCTAATTTGGTTGTTAAAACCCCATAAAATCAATTTTACAAGGATAATTGAAGCTAGTCATCCACATATCCGGCTCTAGATGCCAATGTTGGGTTTGTGGGCCCATTAACATAGTTGTATAACCATTTAAACAAGAAAAACGCAGCGGAATAAAACCTTAATATTATGATTTGTAATCTGAAAATTAAGGCTCATATCATAACAACAACAAACCCAAGAACATAAGGATAATTTATATGTGTATGAACTAGCTATCAAGAAGAAGAAACAACCAAAAACAACACTTACAAACTACCTTTTGTAGAGCTGCAGAAAAATAAATTTTGATGAAGAGAATGAGGTTCTTGACTGACCAAAAACACCAAGGAGAGGTGTCCTCAAGCTACCATACCCACAAGTGTCACACCCTCATTTTCCACGTACGGGGTTTTACCGTTAGGCGTGTGACATAACCAGGATCTCAGATAAGCATCAGTTACACCAAACGACTCGATAATTACAAATCATTTAATTTGCTTAATTTTAATGAAACAAACCAATTATGTTTAAGTAATGCGGAAGCGAATACAGTAAAACATTTAACAATAGTTTTGGAACACACAAAACACGTGTCCAATCCAGTTTATGTAAAGTAAATGCAAATTAAATCTTGAAAACAGTTTGTGGTGATTACGGAATGACATGCTGTAGATGCTGTGCTCCTAAACGTGCCACATCAATGTCCTGAGAGAAAACATGCAAAAATCTCAGTACAAGACCAGTGAGTTCACAGGTTTATTAGAAAACAGTAATTATCAGTAATGAAGTACCCGGATTATGAAATCCGTCAAGTATGTAATTCCCGGATTATGTAATCCGTCAAGTATGTAATTCCCGGATTATGTAATCCGTCAAGTATGTAATTCCCGGATTATGTAATCTGTCAAGTATGTAATTCCCAGATTATGTAATCCGTCAAGTATGTAATTCCCGGATTATGTAATCCATCAAGTATGTAATTCCCGGATTATGAAATCCGTGACGTATGTAATTCCCGGATTATGAAATCCGTCAAGTATGTAATTCCCGGATTATGTAATCCGTCAAGTATGTAATTCCCGGATTATGTAATCCATCAAGTATGTAATTCCCGGATTATGTAATCCGTCAAGTATAATGAAATTCCCGGATTTATTAATCCGTCAAGTATAATGAAATTCCCGGATTTATTAATCCGTCAAGTATAATGAAATTCCCGGATTTGTAATTAAAGCATATAATGGGTAGCTAGTCCATAATGATCACTATGTGTATGAAGGCGTGGCCGAACTGACATGTAATCAAATAAATAAACAGGCCCGGATGTGGATCACACACCACAACACTTGTAATTAGGCTAACCGTTCACCCGTTTGACGAACGTTGTGCTAGCGCGACTAGCCCGGGTGGGGTATGTCAATCCCAGTAGTACTACTAACAATTACCTCGTTAAGTCCATATTAACGGTCCGTTGGGCAAGTATACACCATAGTATCAAGTATATGCAGTATTACAAAAATCCAATGTAATGTAAAGTTTATAAAAACAACATGTTTCTCTCCCCCAAAAAGAGTATAAAGTAAAAGTGGGGCTGTAAACTCACCTTGAATTGATGTAATAAAATGAACGGAAGCTTCAACGAATAATGCACGACCAAACATGATCAACACCTATTATTAATTGTAATTATGTTTTTAAAATGTGCTCAACGCGAACAATTACATTTGGTCTGATTCGGGTCTGTTCGGTTTGACGTATACGATTTGATATACTAACAATACCATGTATTAATAATATTATCAATATTGATATTAATAATAACAATGGTATAATTATAATGATAATAATTGTATTTGTGAGTAATTTGTGAAATTATTACATATAATTCTTACGTTTATCATAATTAATCCGTAATTAAAATAATATAATGTTCATTAATATCTTGATGATTATTGTTTAAAGTCCATTTTATAAAATAACTATTTATAACATTTGTAATAATTTTTATAAATAAAGAAATAAATAAGGTTTTTAAAGAAATATTTTTTCAGAAAATAATTATATAATTTCTGAAATAAACAAGGTTTATAAAAACTGTTTATATAATTTTTAGAAATTTTTCTATATTTTTAAAAGGTTCAAAAAGGCCTTTCAAAAAATAATGTTGAGGGTAGGGTTCGAACCCTTGACCTCTAGGATTGCAAGTGAAGACTGAACCGGTGAACCAAAGGCTTAAAGCCGCGGTAGTAACCGGTTTCAATTCCTTTTAACCCATTCCAGCCGAACACCCCCAAATCATCAAGAACCCTAACTCGAATCGAAGCCAAATTGAGTAACAATCCGATGTTGTTTATGATCAGATCCATGGGGCTTTCGATTCCCATGTAAAAACGAGTTGATAGATGTTCTTAATTACCTTATTACGTTTGAATTGAAGAAGATCACCACGAAGCAACAGGTCGCGGCAGTGAGGTGCACAAATCTTGGGTTTGTGTCTGTTTTAGGAGAAATGGAACTCGAAGGAAGTTTTTAAATGCTCTAAAGTTCGATAATGCGTGATTAATTTAGTTGTTATTGCGGTTCTAGTGCGACTTTGGTGAGTGGGTCGGCCGAAGTGGAGGTGGTCGGTTTCGGTGGTGATTGCACTCACCAATTCTTAAATTGAAAGTTGGTCCACGTTCGATTCGTCCACAGAAATATGTCGGGGATTTTATTCGGATCAAAACCGCGTTTGTTGGTGAGTTTTGGCTCTCGCCGGAGGAATGGCCGGAGGTGGCCAGACGGGAGGTCGACGGGAAGGGGGGTTGGGAAATGGTTTTTGAAAAATTACAGAAATGGTCCCCCAACTTTCCATCTTTATCATTTTATGTATTAAAATTTAATTTCAAGTTTCAAAATTTACAAAAACCACCCCTTGGACTTTATAAATTAAATTTAATAATAAATTCTTATAAATTATTAATAATAATAATATTTTCATTATTATTATTGTTATCATTATTAACATTATTATTTTTAATAATAATAATATTATTATTATTATCATTGTTTTTATTATTATTATTTATTCAATGATAATAAAAAAAATATAAATACTAATTTGTAAAATCACCTAATTATTATATTAACTAAAAAAAAAATTTCCGGGTTGTCACATCATCCCCCTGTTAGAGGAATTTTCGTCCCGAAAATTAAGATGTACTGGCAGCATCCTTGAACAGGTTAGGATACTTGCGCATCATTTCGTCCTCTCGTTCCCAAGTGAACTCAGGACCACGCCGGGAGTTCCACCGAATTCTGCCAATCGGAATTTTTCTATGCTTAAGTTGTTTAACTTATCAATCCATAATTTCCAGAATATAATCTCGTGGTAAGGTGATAAGACCAACAATGATAAGAAGGGTTATCCGTCGGAATTTAAGAATCTCAAACGTCACTATATGAAACAATCTTAACGCATATCTTGTGAATATGTATTTCTCCTTTGACCAACCATCGGTCTAAGAATAATACGCTATGCGAAGATCTTGAAATGGGTCCACAATGATGGTTTAAGAATATTATTAAATGAATCATTCATTCAGAATAACGATTGATGTTTTAACGTCATACCACGGTGTACGAATATTTGAAACAGATGCAGGTTAATTTCTCGACGTCGTGAGATAATGGGTTTGCTATTACATAAAGATTACTCTGAACCTTTCCTTGGTGGGTAAACTTGATAGCATTGCTGATCAAGTGGGTGAGAATTTGTCTAATCCGTAAAACATCACCATTAACCTCCCCATCTTTGCTGAACACGGGTTCAACATATATTAAGAATGTTTTGGCTCCAAATAACTCAGTCTCAAAAGTAATTCCTCTCTTTGCTGGTAACTCTCTCCAGAACTTCTCTTTTAAAGTCTTGTTGTTCAATTCCAAGATAGAATTTTAATGATTTTCAAGCTTAAGGATTCAAAAGCGATTCAAGAAGTGACTCGAACAATAGGAAACATGCTTTGCAAGGTAGCAATATTTAAGTACGTTTACATACGCAGTTTCAACAAACCATAAGCACAGCTGAGAACATTTGTATGACTAGAAATTCATGAACATAAGTTGACAATATCTTCAGCAGAGAGAGTGTTTAGGAAGGCTACCATCATACAATCACGTTTTGATGATAGCTCAAAATGAGAGTGGATAGATAAGGAATAAATGATTCCATATAGCTAGGTCAAATGAGGATAAAGGGAGATAAATCAATTTGCGAAGTTAAGTGCTCTAAGCTTAGAATAAAAATCAACCTAAAACGATTGGGTCTCCTTTCAGGTTCAGGGATCATGCTTTGGTTTGATAGGTTGAACCACCTTCTCCTGACGGACTATCTTGGTTTCATGCTCCGATAACCAATTCATACAGTATTAAGTCTATGTCAAAGACATGACCTTCTTGTACTAATTACTACCATTGGTTATTTCTACTAAGTAAAATGATTTCTAAGCAACTAGGGTTAATGCTAAGTTAAAGAATAATTCCAGAAGAATCAAAGCTATTATCAACCCTGGTATCAAATAGATGTGTAGCTATTGATGATAAGGTACGTACTTAGTCTGGTCAAATGTGGCTTGCTTCAGTCGTAAATGTATGACCGCGGAATGGATTACCTTGACTGATATGACCTTTATTTCCATAATTGAACTGTTCTTACTTTCTAGCTATAGCCATTTCCTAATTCTGATTGTTTCTAACTTGTCCTTGGGTCCTAATCGACCTAGGGCACACTTATGGTAATGGTCAACCTCCTTAATGTCCATGTTTAACGCATGTTAGCTTAATCGTATTAACCAACATATCTAGGTTTACAACATTAGCATTCTTGTCTACCTTATCGCTAGATTGCTTGTTCAACCCTCCAACTTCTTTCTACTACTCACAAGATTTTCCCAGTGTCCTTCTTAATTCTATTTGGTCTAATGTCATAAGGTATGACATCAGCTTTGTCAATTCATGGAGTTTGTCAGTATAAAAAGCACAACCTAACCCTACCATTGCACGATTTTAGAATTACAATTCTAACTTTTGCATTTCATTCCTTAAGTAGTAGTACTCAATCACCAAGGCTTTGAACTCACCTCAATAACCCTATATATAAGCATCACCGATATACTAAGAATGTGCTTAAACCGGTTACATGACATCCTAATTTTCCTTAGCATCATCCCAAAGAATAACGTAATGTATGTATAGAGAGTATCATCCCTCTTCTATATTTCCTGTAGTTCACTTTCATTCTAAGCATTCAATCAGTTTCTCAGTTACTGAAATACTAATTGGAGGAATGTCTCTTAAAATGATTGGAAATACCATGAAGGCTCTAAGTAGGACAAGACTTAAGTAATAGCAAGTGTCAGTAATGTTTTATTACCCTTAACAAGGTCTTACTAGAATTATGATCCTAGCACCCTAGGGTATAGAATAGAAAACTTGTAATACTCATGATCGTTACTTCTCCCACGTCCACGTCCTCTTCCAGACATTCTTTAAATTACCAAATATTAAAAGCTATCAGTCGTATGAAAATAGACCTTTTGTCTTGAAATGAAAAGGAAGAGAAATTCAAGGATTTAAAGAAACAGACAAGCTAGAGAATCAGTCCGAATCCGTGAGATTAACATAAATGTCATGGTTTGAATTTCGTCCAAATTCAAGGTAAGGGTGAGCATTCCTACAAGTAGAACTGATAGATAGTTAGTGGTTATGTTTTATGAAGACCGAGACTTTCTTGCTCAAGGTGTAGGAATGATGACTTATACTGACTACAATGTTACCACCCGACCAGATTCACCGGACTTAGCATGCACGACAAATTACAATTACGTGTGCACCCGTAATGGTAATTTTCTTTGCATGATCACCCCGGTTCCTCCTATCAGGCTAACATATCTTGTCAAGTACAGTGGTCATCAATGATGGAAGTACCAAGTATCTATGTATTATATCAGGGTTGATTAATCAAAGTATACGAAAGGATCAGTAAAGTTTTGGGAATCATTGACACGCCAAGGTAATTTGACCCATTTGCCTTAGAGACCTGTGTATTGACCGTAGTTTATCACTCATCCCAGAAATCCCCAGGTAAGCATACCAGGTCTCGCAATGAGATATATGCGATATGCTTGCCTTAGCCCGAGGGCCTTTTGCCAGGAAATCCAGAATACAGGTGTCTATGTGTCACACAAATTTTTTTGGTTTATGGAATAAAACTTTAGAGAGAAATTAAAGGCACGAGTTATCAGTTTCTTTTCCTCAGGTATCTATGTGTCACAGAAATATGTTAAAGCAACAGTTCTCAGGCATCTAAAGTTAATAAGCTTAGTAATCTATGTGTGTGTAACTAATGCAAATCCAGCTATAGTCTAAAATGCAATGCAAATGAGATGCAAAGTCCATTTTAGTTCGCTATAACTAATGCTCTGATACCAATCTGTCACACCCTCATTTTCCACGTACGGGGTTTTACCGTTAGGCGTGTGACATAACCAGGATCTCAGATAAGCATCAGTTACACCAAACAACTCGATAATTACAAATCATTTAATTTGCTTAATTTTAATGAAACAAACCAATTATGTTTAAGTAATGCGGAAGCGAATACAGTAAAACATTTTAACAATAGTTTTGGAACACACAAACACGTGTCCAATCCAGTTTATGTAAAGTAATGCAAATTAAATCTTGAAAACAGTTTGTGGTGATTACAGAATGACATGCTGTAGATGCTGTGCTCCTAAACGTGCCACATCAATGTCCTGAGAGAAAACATGCAAAAATCTCAGTACAAGACTGGTGAGTTCACAGGTTTATCAGAAAACAGTAATTATCAGTAATGAAGTACCCGGATTATGAAATCCGTCAAGTATGTAATTCCCGGATTATGTAATCCGTCAAGTATGTAATTCCCGGATTATGTAATCCGTCAAGTATTTAATTCCCGGATTATGTAATCCGTCAAGTATGTAATTCCCTGATTATGTAATCCGTCAAGTATAATGAAATTCCCGGATTTATTAATCCGTCAAGTATAATGAAATTCCCGGATTTATTAATCCGTCAAGTATAATGAAATTCCCGGATTTGTAATTAAAGCATATAATGGGTAGCTAGTCCATAATGATCACTATGTGTATGAAGGCGCGGCCGAACTGACATGTAATCAAATAAATAAACAGGCCCGGATGTGGATCACACACCACAACACTTGTAATTAGGCTAACCGTTCACCCGTTTGACGAACGTTGTGCTAGCGCGACTAGCCCGGGTGGGGTATGTCAATCCCAGTAGTACTACTAACAATTACCTCGTTAAGTCCATATTAACGGTCCATTGGGCAAGTATACACCATAGTATCAAGTATATGCAGTATTACAAAAATCCAATGTAATGTAAAGTTTATAAAAACAGCATGTTTCTCTCCCCCAAAAAGAGTATAAAGTAAAAGTGGGGCTGTAAACTCACCTTGAATTGATGTAATAAAATGAACGGAAGCTTCAACGAATAATGCACGACCAAACATGATCAACACCTATTATTAATTGTAATTATGTTTTTAAAATGTGCTCAACGCGAACAATTACATTTGGTCTGATTCGGGTCTGTTCGGTTTGACGTATACGATTTGATATACTAACAATACCATGTATTAATAATATTATCAATATTGATATTAATAATAACAATGGTATAATTATAATGATAAAAATTGTATTTGTGAGTAATTTGTGAAATTATTACATATAATTCTTACGTTTATCATAATTAATCCGTAATTAAAATAATATAATGTTCATTAATATCTTGATGATTATTGTTTAAAGTCCATTTTATAAAATAACTATTTATAACATTTGTAATAATTTTTATAAATAAATAAATAAATAAGGTTTCTAAAGAAATATTTTTTCAGAAAATAATTATATAATTTCTGAAATAAACAAGGTTTATAAAAACTGTTTATATAATTTTTAGAAATTTTTCTGTATTTTTAAAAGGTTCAAAAAGGCCTTTAAAAAATTAATGTTGAGGGTAGGTTTCGAACCCTTGACCTCTAGGATTGCAAGTGAAGACAGAACCGGTGAACCAAAGGCTTAAAGCCGCGGTAGTAACCGGTTTCAATTCCTTTTAACCCATTCCAGCCGAGCACCCCCAAATCATCAAGAACCCTAACTCGAATCGAAGCCAAATTGAGCAACAATCCGATGTTGTTTATGATCAGATCCATGGGGCTTTCGATCCCCATGTAAAAACGAGTTGATAGATGTTCTTAATTACCTTATTACGTTTGAATTGAAGAAGATCACCACGAAGCAACAGGTCGCGGCAGTGAGGTGCACAAATCTTGGGTTTGTGTCTGTTTTAGGAGAAATGGAACTCGAAAGAAGTTTTTAAATGCTCTAAAGTTCGATAATGCGTGATTAATTTAGTTGTTATTGCGGTTCTAGTGCGACTTTGGTGAGTGGGTCGGCCGAAGTGGAGGTGGTCGGTTTCGGTGGTGATTGCACTCACCAATTCTTAAATTGAAAGTTGGTCCACGTTCGATTCGTCCACAGAAATATGTCGGGGATTTTATTCGGATCAAAACCGCGTTTGTTGGTAAGTTTTGGCTCTCGCCGGAGGAATGGCCGGAAGTGGCCGGACGGGAGGTCGATGGGAAGGGGGGTTGGGAAATGGTTTTTGAAAAATTACAGAAATGGTCCCCCAACTTTCCATCTTTATCATTTTATGTATTAAAATTTAATTTCAAGTTTCAAAATTTACAAAAACCACCCGTTGGACTTTATAAATTAAATTTAATAATAAATTCTTATAAATTATTAATAATAATAATATTTTCATTATTATTATTATTATTATTATCATTATTAACATTATTATTTTTAATAATAATATTATTATTATTATTATCATTGTTTTTATTATTATTATTTATTCAATAATAATAAAAAAATATAAATACTAATTTGTAAAATCACCTAATTATTATATTAACTAAAAAAAAAATTTCCGGGTTGTCACAACAAGCATCAAGCAAATACCTTTCTTGCTAGGATTTGTACACCACAACCACCAAGAAACCTGCTGAAAATTGAGTTCCAGCCGTGTATATCCTTCAAATTGGAGAGGACTTTTGTTCTTGTGGTTCTTGCATGTGAGAGAGAGAGGGAGGTGGTGTGTATGTATGTTTTCTAGGAATGACTAGTTTCAAGAAAAGGAATCCCACCCTTTTGAAAGGGGGCGGCCGAATGGGTACCCGAACAGGGTTTCCCTCCAAAATTTTCTTTTACAATTAATTTCACTAGTCAGTAGTTATCATATAAAATTAACCCTTTTAATTTTTATAACACATACACACTTTGTTACTTGATGTTACTTAACTAATTTAAATAACATTACAAGTAATATCCTTGAACAAAATATCCTTATAAATTGTTCTATCTCATATGCAACTTATTCAGAAAAACCATTTTCTAACTTGGTGTAATTATTCAATTGCATGATCATATCATCAATTAAATATTTATTGGTGTTTGCTAAACTTGTTATTGGGTATGACCTGACTTGGATCATAACGTACTAACCACATCAATATTCTATGTGTCTTGGGCATAAAGAATCCAACGTTACTTATATTACCAATCGATTTTTGTCAGTATCAAGTACCCTAAAGAAGTATGATGATCAATTGGGTAATCATGAGCAGGTAAATAAGCTTCTAGACTCTCTCCCACCCTAATGGAGCTTACAAGTGAGAATGCTGAAGCATGGGAGAAACTTTGCTGATTACAAGCTTATGGATGTGATCAACAAATTGAAATCTTTCTAGCTAGACATGAAGAGATGGGAATTCAACTAAACCATGATGCCTACATCTAGCTTCACTCAGAATACTGCACTAGTGTCTTCTGCTACAAGCTCTCTAATGCAGGCATCTCGTCAAGGCAGAGTGAATACTGGTGATTACTCTGGAGGTTGTGGTAGTGCTGGGAGATATCAATTTAATCTGAAAGCACATGGTGAAACTTCAGTTCAATCCGAGACAATGGCTCTTTTTGGTATGTTTGTTCAGAGTTATGAAGCTCTAGTGGCAGGGGAGTTGAATGGCAAAGGATTGACGATGGAGGATATGTATCAGGTGGATCCTGATGATCTTAAAGTGACTGACACTCAATGGCAGATGGCAATGTTGATACTTAGAGCTTGAAGATTCATGAAACGCACTGGAAGAAAGAAATTCGGAGGTCAAAGCTCTAACTCCAGATTGGGATTTGATAAGTCCAAACTGAGGTGTTTCAATTGCAAACAGTTGGGACACTCTAAACGTGAATGTCCATTGCCGATCGTAACTGATCCTAGCAATTCAGAAGTTCCAAAGCTGGTTTTAAGTGGGCATAAAGAAGAAATGAAATAGAAGAAAGAGACAGCTTTGATTTATAACTTTGATTGGAGTGCTAAAGTTGAAGAGACGAGAGAATAGATTAACCAAGCGTTGGTGGCTGAAATTGTGGAAGGAAAGAGGAAGGTGAATTGTGAGGATGAATTTGATCCATTCAAAGAACTTAGAGATGAAGCTGAAGTATCTGTGAAGGTGAAGGAGGATGAGAAGGTGGAAGAAGGTAAAATTGAGAAGATCAGGAAGGAAGGAAGTCAGCCCACTAAGCAAGAAAAGGAAAAAGATGATGTTGCTACTACCGTCGAGGAAAACAAGTTGAGTACTTCGGTGTGCCAATGTGAAAAAGCTCTAGCAGCAGAAAAGGTGGTGATGTGACTTCCTTATGAGGTAATTCAGGATATGTGTTCTTCAGCTTGCAAAATCAGGTTATTTGGGGTTTATAAAGCTATCGTATTAATTGATAATGAGAAAGATTTAAAACGAATTAATAAGGAACTTAAAATAAACAAGTCTAAATATTTTGTTAAATTAAACGAGGCTTTGAAAGAGAATGATCACTTAAAACGAATAGTTTTGGAAAGAAATGTTGAGATTAACACTTTGACTGAAAGGGTTGCTCTTGCTGAATTTTAAACAAGCAAACTTCAGTCAAAGCTCGATAAATGGACATTATCGGGAATGAAACATGATGATTTATGTAAATCTCAATGGGGGGCTAGGATTAAAACAGGATTGGGCTATGAAAATGCTAAACTTTATCCTCCTCCTAGTACTTACTGTTATTCACCTATGCCTGTTCCTCATCCTTCTAATGATTTGATCCAAATAGATACTAACAGTATGTTTGCAGGTTTAGAAGGTATGAATCCTAAGCACATTCGTGAGGACTATGATTATGGTCCGACTAGCGGACTTGGATGCTCTAGTCTTAGAACACCTGAATCTCAGCATTCTATCTTAGATCATAAATCTAGTTTAAATTCTGTTTTTGTTTCTAGTGAATCTGTAACAGACTCTATCTCATCGTGTTCTAGTGTTGTTTCTATTTCATATTAAAATGCTTTGGATTGTAATGATGCTACTTCTTCTGATTGCATTAAGATTGTGACTGATTTCACTGAGAAGAGTAACGAGAAAATTAAAATTAATTGTTTTGAAAAATTCTTCTCTCACCCTATTCCATCTTTTACCCCAACAAAAACTACTGTGTCAAATAAAAGGGTTAAATCATCTGAAGCAAGTACAAGTGGTACAAATACCACATGTATATCAGATGACAACTCATTTTCTTTTGTAAATAATCATTCTTTTCAAAATAAAATCAGACCTAAAGACATGTATGAGATATACAGTGACATTGATTCTAGACTGACTGAATGTGATGAGGAAATATACATTGATAAAATCCCTACCTTATTACATAACAGACCTAGATTAAAACCACACTATTTTCGATGTAGTAAAGATGATCATGTAGTTAAGCATTGTCCTGAGTTTCATCATAGACATGTTAATAGGAATCCATTTGGTAGTAGATTGAATCGATTGGTTAATAATTTCTTTCATAAAAAGCCAATCTCTCCAAAACCCAAAGTAGTTCAAACTTGGGTTCCAGTCTCACGTGGTTAATCTGTTCTTTGATATCTTTGCAGGAGTCATCCACTAAAGTTTTAAATAGTGTATGGCATGTTGATAGTGGATGCTCCAGACACATGACCGGGTTAAAGGATTTATTGACCAACTATCATATAATCGATGGAGGATATGTCGCATTTGCTGGTGACAAGAAAGGAGGGAAAATGGTTGGTCAAGGGGAGGTTTTCAATGGCTCTCTTACTCTAGAGAAAGTCAACTATGTCCCTAAACTTGCTTTTAATCTGTTGAGTGTATCTCAGATTTATGATAAAGACATTCCGGTCCTGTTCAAGTCCAATGAATGTCTTTTTTCTAAAATCAGAGGTTGATATTCTAGAAGAGTTGGTGTTAATGTGGGCTCCAAGAAAGCATGAGACATATCTTCTCGACATGAGTTCAAGGGAGTCAACGTCCACAGTCACCTGTCTTTTGTCCAAAGCTTCCACTTTCGAGTCTTTCTTATGGCATCGTCGATTGGGACACGTTAATTAAAAAATATAAACAAATTAGTTAAAAACAATCTTGTTAGGGGATTACCTTTAAAGGACTTTTCAGTGGTTGAAAAATGTATATAAACAAATTAGTTAAAAACAATCTTGTTAGGGGATTACCTTTAAAGGACTTTTCAGTGGTTGAAAAATGTATGGCATGCGCCAAGGAAAAACAACATAAGAAACCACATAAACCAAAAATTGAAAATAGCATATCCAATCCCCTCGAGTTGTTACATACTGATTTGTTTGGCCCAATCAGTGTTAAATCAATTGCTAAAAGATCTTTCTATCTTGTGGCTACAGATGATTTTTCCAAATACTCTTGGGTGAGATTTCTTGCCCATAAAGGAGAGGTTGCTGAAGAGCTACAGAAAATAATTCTTACGATCGAGACAATAAGCAAGAGGAAGGTTTTGGCGATCAGAAGTGACAATGGCACTAAATTCAAGAATCAGATCTTTGATTCGTTCTGTGCTACTAAGGGAATTTTAAGGCAGTTCAGTGCTGCGTGAACCCCTCAACAGAATGGTGTGGCTGAACGAAAGAATCGCACCCTCATTAAAGCTGCTCGTACAATGTTGATTGAATCCTCCTTACCCATCATCTTTTGGGCTGAGGCGGTGAATTGTGCTTCATAGGTTCTGAACTGGGTGTTGATAGTCAAGGACAAAATGAAGACTCCTTATGAACTGTTTCATAAGAGAAAGCCTTTGATTGACTTCTTTCGACCATTTGGCTGTTCATGCACCTTATTGAATACTCAGGCACAGAAGACGAAATTTGGTGCCGTGTCTGATGAATGTCACTTCGTCGGCTATTCTCCTTCTCAAAAAGCTTATCGGGTATATAACAAGAGAACACGTATTGTTCAAGAGTCATTCTATGTTGATTGGCAGGAATCTAATTCCTCTGATGTTCGATCTGAACCAGCATGGTTCTTTGACTCTGATACGGTGTTTAATTCCTTTAATCTTCTAGTTTTTGATGATGATGCGTCTATCTCCAATGTTCACACAAATATCATTCCTCCAACTCCATTACCTATCAACCCTCAAGCCCCCTCTACCACATCTGCACACGATGCTACATTAGTTGATATTGCATCTTTTTCATCATCATTTGACCTTCCAGCTTAATCTGTTTCTATATCTCGTCCTACATCACCTACATCTATCTCATCTCAACCTGTATCACCCATATCTCTAATTGACTCTACCTTACCATCAACCTCACCTTCATCCACCCATCAATAACCCATTAGCCAACCGTCTTCAACCACCCTACCATGTCCACTAATTTCAAAACCTTGAAAGATCATCCACATAATAACATCATAGGATCTATCACCGATGGAGTTCGGACACAGAGTCAATCTGGTTTGATTATCATTTGTCTATTCTCTTGTTTTATATCTCAAATCATCCCGAAAAATGTTCATGCATCTCTTTAGGATCCTTGTTGGGTTGAATCGATGCAATTAGAGCTGCAACAGTTTTGGAAACTCAAAGTGTTGACCCTGGTTGATCTTCCACCAAACAATTGCCCAATTGGACAAAATGGGTATTCAAGAACAAACCCGATGATCGTGGCATTGTGGTAAGAAACAAATCCAGATTGGTGGTCCAGGGCTTTGCTCAAGAAGAAGGGATTGACTACACTGAAGTCTTTGCTCCTGTAGCCCGTCTTGAAGCTATCAGAATCTTTCTAGCTCATGCCACCCATAAGCAGTTCAAAGTCTATCAGATGGAAGTCAAATGTGCATTTCTTTATGGAGACATTGACGAAGAGATATATGTGTGTCAACCACCTAATTTTGAGGATCCTGACTTTCCTCACAAAGTTTACAAGCTTGATAAGTCTCTTTACGGTCTTTATCAGGCACGAATCTGGTATGAGACCTTAACACAGTATCTCTTAAGCAGTGGTTTTTCTCATGGCACCATTGATATGACATTATTGAAGTCGAGGTGAGATGCTGATTGTACAAGTTTATGTCGATGACATTATTTTTGGCTCCACCAATACGAAGTTGTGTCGGGAGTTTGAGGAGGTCATGCGCAGTCGATTTGAAATGAGCATGATGGGAGAGATGTGCTTTTCCCTCGGGTTACAAGTTGAACAAAAGCCGGAGGGATTTCTCATTCATCAGGAGAAGTATATTAAAGAGATTCTGAAGAAATTCAAGATGGATGATGCATCTCCTGAACTCACTCCTTTCACTGCTCAAACTTGCCTCACTCCTAACGAGAATGGGAAATCCGTTGATCCTCATCTCTACAGATCAATGATCGGTTCCCTTATGTATCTTACAACAAGTCGTCCTGACATAACCTTTGTTGTAGGATATTGTGATCGATACCAATCAGCACCGAAAGAGTCTCATGAAAAGGCTGTAAAACAAATCTTTCGTTATCTTAAAGGCTCTTCTCGTTTAGGTCTTTGGTATCCTTATGGTGGGAATTTTAACTTACATGCCTATTCTGATAGTGATTCTAATGGTTGCAGGTTAAACAGAAAGTCAGTTACTGGAGGTTGTTAATATTCGGGAAATTGTCTGGTATCATGGCAAAGCAAGAAACAGACCACTGTTTCTCTCTCTACGGGAGAAGCAGAATACATTGCTGCTTCTAGCTGTTGTTCACAAGTACTCTGGATCCAGCACCAGATGATTGATTATGGGATCAACTTTCTCCATACACTGTTGTTCTATGAGAACGAAGCAGCTATCGGCATCGCCAAGAACCCTATTCATCGTTCTCGAACCAAGCACATCGAGACACGGATGCATGCAATCCGTGATGCTCAAGAAAAGGGTTTTATTGATATTATCCCTATTGACACTAAGAATCAAAAAGCAGATCTCCTCACTAAAACGTTTGATAAGCCTCGTTTTTATGAATTGATCTCTATGTTAGGTCTAATATCATTTTAAACCTCTTTTCCTTAAAATTATTTAAATGTACATATTTTTTTTACTTTTTACTTATTATTTTATTTTATTTTATTTTACTTCTTTCCTTATTTTCTTTCTTTCTTTTTTGATCTGCTCCCTTCATAGTCCTTCCTCATAATTCATATAAAAAATATAAAATATATTTAAATAAGAAATTTCCACATCTTCCTTAATTCGTAGAACTTTCAGGGGAGAATATATATTTAAATATTGTTCTTGTTTTCTTTTTCAGAATAAAATGAGAATACTAAATGATTTAAATGAGGTTAATAGTATTGTGCGGGATAGGCTTGATAGGTTCAGCCAGAAAGCGAAGTGGACAGTAATCTTGCAGCTTAATTAATAAGAACAAGAAACATGATGACTTGGATTATTCCCTAGACATTTTTGGCCTTCACAAAGATACAAGTCCTTGTTCAAAAAGGATTGAGAACAACGTCATATCTCTACATTGAGCCATTCTTATCTAAAGTATCTTCGCATCTAGATCTTCCATCTGATCTTATAAGCTACATGCTTAATCGTCTTCACATCTAAGGAGCCCCTTCTTACATTATTTTTGCTCATCTCCTCTGCTATGTGTGAACATTGACCTGGAGTGATGATCTCCTCTGCTGTACGATAGTACTGACCTGGAGCTCCCATCGGCACATATTGATGATCTTCTCTGTTATACGTAAGTATAGACCTGAAGCTCTTATCTGTAAGACTCAATTCATCAACTCCTCTGTTATACGTAAGTATAGACCTGGAGCTCTCATCATTTGATGTTTATAAGAGTTTTTCTTCTTATGAAAAAGGACCTTCGTTGCTTCTGAGAGGAATAATCAGGCAGAGCATGTCATTTGTTCAATATATCATGAGGACAAGATAAGTTTCTTTGCCAAATGTCTGTGGGTACTGGGTCATTCAATGTTCTCTTTAAAAGAACCAAAACATATAACAGTAGCTGCAGTGCACTTGTCGAAACAAAGAAGGCATGAACTTAAAGGGATAAGTATATCAACAATCCCGCCAAACTTTGATTCTCCAAAAGATTCTTTCAGCTTCTCATTCATATCCTTTTCACTGTTTGATTCTATTTAAAAATACGTGAAGTGTGTTGAGGTCTTGTGGGAAAATTTCTTTTAATTTCTTTTATTTTTGCTTACTTTGTTTTAATTTTTTTTTCTAAATAATTTTTCTTTATTTTTTTTAAAAAGAAAATAAAAAATTCAATTTTTTAAGTATCCAGCGAAACTATACTTTCGCTGGAAGTTTCGCAGGGTGAAATTATAACTTCGCCGGCTCTTTCGCACGTTGCAAGGCCAGTTTCGACCAGAGCTTACACGGGCGAAACTATAGTTTCGCTACCTGCGAAACTAAGTCCTATATAACTCAATTTGTGAAATTAACTCCTCATTTTCGTACAAACGAGAGTTTAGACACATAGGGTTTTACCGATTGAGATTTCATACGAACCTAAGCATCTGTGTTTTTGATTCTCAATTGACCTTTGATTTTCATTCGCAAGTGAGTTTCGACTCGGGACCTTAGTATTTTCTAGGTTTAATGGCAACATTGTGAGTCCATTCAATTGAGACTCTTCGGTATCCTCGCAACTCTTACTGTGAAAGTACCGATAGTCCAACGAAAATGAACGAAAGTTTAATGGTTTTCAGCGAAATTGTGTTGTCATGCTGCCCGAGCGACCTTAATAGTTTCGCTGATCAAACTTCAGTTTCACTGAGCCGAATATATAGTTTCGGCCTGTCAAATCTATTGCTCTGTCCTGCCGAAACTAATTAATAATTGTTGCTGAAATTATCTTTTCGCTTGCCGAAACTAAACTTGTCCAGCGAAACTATAATTTCAGCCAGCGAAATTAATGTGTTTTTTGTTTAATTTTAATCTTTTTGTTATTTTCCTTTAATATTATTGTTTACTATACCATTCTAATACGTTTCATCTGGTTTTCAGATTAAATGGCAAATCTAAAGTTTCATGAGAGGAACAACATTACTGCCATCTTGGATGACACTCATCCAAAAGCTTCTGGATTTAGAGACTGCATTCGATGGTTGCATAGATCTCTAATTACCCATACGATCTCACATTCCCCTACTGTATATGACTTACACATCAGGGATTTCAGGCGGACAGCTGAGTGTGATACGAGAGCCAACTCACAGAGGATTGTGGCTAGGGTGCTGGAGAATGACCTAGTCATCACTATTGAGGTTATATCGAGGGTACTGAGACTTGATGAGGATAGTGGAGAGGAGGTTATACTATCAGATCAGGAGGTATTTGATAGCTATAGGTCGATGGGATATGAGGGACCTCCTTTTGGCACGAGAAAGGAAATCAAAAAGTCCTTTCTCTCCAAGGAGTGGAGATATATAGCCCAAGTGTTTATCATGTGCTTAGATCACCGTAAAGGTGTATCAGATGGGCTAAACTTGGACTGGGCAAAAGCCATGGTTATTTGCTGCAGAGGGCAGAAGGCCAATATTGCAAGACTGATATTTGACTACATGGCGGAGAATGTTATGGCGCTGAAGAAGGACAAGTGGCTGTTGTACCCTCGTTTCCTTCAGATGATTATAGATGATCTCATTCCTAATATTCCCAGACATGGAGAGATCAAGAGATTAGTACAGATGAACACTCGTATTTTTGCAGACTGCTGTGCTATTAGGCATGATTTCAGCGGGAAGATCACTCATCTCTAGGAAAACATGTATCCTTAGGAATGTTAGGGTTATATCAGGAGGGTAATTGAATCAGAGGATAAAAGAGCAGAAGAAACAAGACTCAAATAGTCTGATGATATCAAGAAAAGGAAGAGATATGCAAAGGAGAAGGATTATGTGTTTGAGGATGAAGTTCATCAGATGGCATCTGAGGCCAGAGCTGAGAAAGAAAAGAGAGCTAAGAGGAAAGCTGATGAGGGAGAAAAAGAGAGGAGGACTAATCACTGACATCAAACTTTTACTGAGCCACCGAGGACAGAAGGAAGGGGCGGATTGGATGAGGATGTGATAAGAAACCTCAACACTTCTCTCGAAAATGAGTTGAGTATGATCAAGACAAAACATACTAATCAAGAGTTGAGGGAAAGGAAGAAGGATGAAGTGATTGAGGGGATGACCAAGATGTTGATAGATCAGAACAAACTGATCAAAAGATTGCTTGAGGAGGTAAACGAACTGAAAGCTGCAGCCGGCCTCCCCAATCAGCTAACTCAACATGAGTTAGATGATTTGACTAATACTTCCAAGTACCCATTTCTAGATGTGGGTACATCTTCCAGGGGAGGAGAGGGCACATCTGGTGCAGCAACTGAGGAAGCAGGAGGGTCTAGTATAGGGAAGGAGTCTGTTAATGTGGAGAATGTTGAAGAGGTGTTTAAGGCTGGATTTGTGCATATAGGATTGAACATGGAGGATTTGGGAGGAGAAGAAGGATTCCAAGAGCAGTCTGTAGGTGCTGAGAAGGCCGCTGAAAAAGGATTAATTGATGAGGAGGAGGATGACGAGCAGTTGGTAGATTATGATTCTGAGCCTGAATACTATGAAGTGGATGAGAGACCACTGACTTATGTGTTCAAGAAAGGAGAGGATGAAAATGTGAAGGAATTGATCTGCCCAAGATTCATATTAAATTGATGTGGCTAGTGTGATATGATCCAAGTCGGGTCATACCCAATAACAAGCCAAACAAACACCAATAGATAATTTATTTGTTGATAAGATCATACAAATAAATAACGACACCTATTTAGAAAATTGGATCTTCTAAATTATTGCTTTTGTAGATGAACATCATTATGTGGATAATTGTTCATATTATTTGTTTTATTATTTAGTTTTGCTAAATGATAACAAATAAAAGAGTGCTAAGTTTATAAAGTTTAAAAATTAGTTTTCAACTTTATAAACTAGAGATTAAAGAGTGTTTTAAAAAAATTTAAAAGGGGAACCCTTTTGTTTAAAATTTTCGGCCGCCCAAAAGGGGAGCCTCTTTGGTTCCTTTTGTCTTGTAAATTGCAATGACTTAATGCAACTTACACACTCCATCTCACACACACATGCAAGAGCTTTTCTTCTCTCAAAAACCTCTCTCTTTCTCTCTCACGTTTTTGAAGAAAAGTGCAGAATTTTCAGCCAACAAAAGGTGGTTTTGTTGCTGAAAATTGGTGTCCAAGATCCTAGCAACAAAGGTGTTTGTACAAGCTTGGGGTATCACCTCTTGAGAGCTTCTATTTTGAAGTTTCAGCCAAGTTTTCATCTTCATTCACCTCTATCTAATCTCAAAATCCAGCAGCTACAAAGGTTGTAGTTTCATCATCTTATGTTTATCTTATTGTATGCATTTTCGTATAATGATCCATGGCTTGGGGTTCTTTATTAAATGGGTTTAATAATCAGATTTTAACATGTTTTAAAACATATATTCCGCTGCGTTTTTCATATATATAAGTTATATGATCTTTGATAAACTTGTTAAAACCCCTACAATGGCATCAAGAGCCACTTATACATATGCATACATGTATTACACTTACTAGTTCACGGTTTTGTGGTGCTTGACACCAAAAATCCGTGAGTTAGGGGCTGGATTTTGACCCATTTTGGTGTTTTAAAGATGCTACTTTATGCATATAAGGATCTTTAAAACTCTAGATTATTAGATGTTTGTTTATATGTTCTAAACCCATTTGTTCTTGGTTTATGTTGGCCAAGAACATGGGCTATAAGGGGCTGCCAAAATTGATTATCTTGTGTATGTTTGAACATGTTATTGTTGATTATGCATAACAAAGCCTAGACCATTTGGATTGAATGATTGGTTGTCATGTTATATTCATTTGGGCATGTAATAATTTATTTTTTGTTTCAAGTCTTGTTTTGTAATCTATTCATTCATATGGTTTGTAATAAATAGATTAGGAGTTTTTCTTTACTAGAAAAAAAATGTATTAGGATACATATTTTGTAAAGGATGCTCAAGGTCAAGACTTGAAGAAAAGATAAGACAAAGAGGATGCTTGAAGATGTGGATTCAAGTGGGAGTTCCTTTTGTCAACCATGTGTCATGTTCTTAACCCTTAGGACAAGACCCTTTGACACACTTGTTTTGGCTAAACAAGTGTGATCAACTTAGTATGCTTTGTTATGCATATGTGAATGTTTTGTTTATGTTTGGTTGAATGCATATGATGATGTTTGTTTTGAATATTTGGATGTGATTAACAAACCGTCAACTAAAACAAGCTATAAACAAGTAATTGGTTCTCAAATCATTAAGCATAAATAGAATGGTTCTATAAAAGGAGTTAATGGTTTGCAAAATAAAATGGGTTTTATTTAAAAGAACCAATAGGGTACCATATGGTTGAATGCATACAATCATATGGTACATAGACTTTTCTAAAACAAGAATTGTGAAATTATAAATCCCTTTTGAAAACAAGTTAAACACCATCCTTTTACACAACACTTAGGTTACTTGCAAACTCTTAGTGGGATAAAGGTCACCTAACCACTTTGAGGGAACTTGTAACTTAAGGTGAGAATACCATGTTTGTGGGATAAAGGTCACCTAACCACTTATGTAGTAAACTCACACGTGTGTGTAAGTAGGACGACTTGATTTATAAAATGTATTGAATGGATCACCTAAAATGTGTTTTATAAAAGGTGTTGATGGGATAAACATGCCGTTATAAACATAAGATGTTCATACGATCCCATACCACTAGAAGTTGCAATGGGTTGCAATTGTCATTTATGACTACCTTGTTTATTTAAATAATGGGATAAAGGTCACCTAACCAATATTTAAATATAACGTTGGATTCTAAAAAAAAAATTATTTATTAATAGTCTATGAGACATAAAGGGTATTAATAAATGAAATATAATTATATCAACGATTACTAAAATCGAACTTTGTAAAATCTTGTAGATGGCCAACAACAACAACGCTAATAATGATGTACCAAACCAAAACAACTAATCCCTAAGGGCGATCCTTCAAAGGGATCGTCTAACACCTAACAATTTCATGGATTGGTACCGCAACTTGATAATTGTTCTCAAGCAAGAGAAGCGGGCCTACATCCTTGATGATCCTATCCCCGATGAACCTAACGAGGAGGATGTGGAAGCCTATAATGATTGGGTTAGATATGTGGAGGACTCCATCCAGGTCTCTTTCTTAATGTTAGCAAGTATGACACCCGAACTCCAAAAGGAGTATGAGCTCCATGGAGCCTATGACATGATCACTCAGTTGCGGGAAACGTTCCAGCAACAAGCTAGAGTGGAGCGCTTCGAAACGGTTCGAGCGCTTCATGCATGTCGGATAGAGGAATCCCAATCAGTTTCATCTTATGTTCTTAAGATGAAAAGCCACATCGACCGCCTTCAAAGGCTAAACTGTCCCGTCTTAAAGGAGTTGGCCACGGATTTGATCCTTAATGGCCTAACTAAAAAGTTTGAGGCATTCGTCATGAATTACAACATGAACGGATGGGACAAGAACATAAATGAACTTCATTCAATGCTCAAATCAGCCGAGGCGGGAATGGGTAAAAGGGTTTTACCCGTTCTCACCATTAATGAAGGTGGGAGAAGGAGAAGGTCTCTACCCCCTCCTAAGGCAACTGTTGCCAAAGGAAAGGGGCACGTTGGGGGAAAGGGGAAGATGATTGTTAGGACGGAACCTCCGAAGCCCAAGGAGAAGAAGCAAAAGGTTGCTGTGAACGACCCATGCTTCAAATGTGGTGAGATAGGACATTGGATGAGAAATTGTCCTGTCTATCTCAAGGAGTTGAGAGAAAAGAGGGATGCGGGGCAAACCTCAGGTATAATTTATATGATACATGTTGAGCTAAATGTTATTTCTTCTAACACATGGGTATTAGATACCGGAAGTGGAACTCACATTTGCAATTTGTTGCAGGGGTTCAAAAGAAATGAGCATTATGCAAAAGGGGAAATAAGTCTCTTCATGGACAATGGTGCAAAGGTTCACGTGGAAGCCCAAGGAGACTACATTTTGAAGCTTCCAAGTGGTTTGGAAGTTATTTTAAATAATGTATTATATGCTCCTAGTTTGACTAGGAACATAATTTCTGTTTCCCGTTTAAGACAATATGATTATGATTTCAAGTTTGTTGACAATGATATTCATGTTTCTTTAAATCATGTATTTTATTTTAAGGCTATACCTTGTAATGGTATTTATGAATTGGTTCATGAAAACGCAACATATGATAGCTCAATATACCAAGCAACCACCAAATGACTCAAATTAGATTTGAGTGATACCTACCTTTGGCATTGTCGTCTTGGTCATATAAACAAGAAACATATACAAACACTTCAAAAGAATGGTCTTTTAAACACAAATGAATGTGATTCATTTGATGTATGTGAATCTTGTTTACAAGGAAAAATGACTAAGGCACCCTTTAGTGGAACTAACAAAAGGGCAAAAGATTTATTAGGTATCATACATTCGGATGTATGTGGTCCTTTTAAGCCAATGACTAGGAATGGTGAAAGATACTTCATTACCTTTACCGACGATTATAGTCGCTATGGGTATGTGTACTTATTAAGGCACAAAGATGAAGCTTTTGAAATGTTAAAAATCTTCAAGAATGAAGTTGAAAATCAACTCAACAAAACAATTAAAGTTCTCCGCACCGATAGAGGTGGTGAATACCAAATGATGTTTTTCAAGATCATCTCAAGAGTTGTGGGATTGTCTCACAACTCACTCCACCTGGAACACCACAACATAATGGTGTGTCTGAGAGGAGGAATCGAACCTTATTGGATATGGTTCGATCTATGATGGCTAGAAGCACATTACCTCTATCATTTTGGGGTTTCGCTTTGCTCTCTGCGGCTCGTATTCTGAATATGGCCCCAACCAAAAAGGTGGAAAGGACACCTTTTGAGATATGGCATGGAAGAGTTCCATCCCTATCGTACTTAAGGGTCTGGGGTTGTGAGGCTTATGTTAAGACTTCCACCCCAAACAAATTAGATGTCCGATCCACCAAGTGTATCTTTGTTGGATATCCTAGAGATTCTATGGGATATTATTTCTATGATCCACTGGAACAAAAGGTGTTTGTTGCCAGAAAGGGTGAGTTCTTAGAAGCCAAGTTCCTTATGGAAGGAGCTAGCAGTAGAACAGTGGATCTTGAGGAGGATCAAGAACCACAGCCTGATGCACGTTTGGTTGAAACTAGCACTCAACATGAGGATGTTGAGGATGATCAAGCGGTTGATCAATACTCACAAAATGTTCGCAGAAGTGGTAGAACTAGTAATCCACCTAAAAAATACGGATTTTTCATGGATGGATGCTATGTGGTAGATTCAGATGAACCAACCACATATCATGATGCAATGTCCAATTTGGATTGTGACAAATGGCTTGAGGCCATGAACGTTAAGATGCAATCCATGTATGACAATCAAGTTTGGGAACTTGTTGTGCCACCTCTTAATTCCAAAGTAGTCGAAAGTAAGTGGGTTTTCAAGAAGAAAACCGACATGCATGGACACTTGGATACTTACAAAGCTAGACTTGTAGCATAGGGTTTCACTCAAACTCAAGGAGTTGATTATGATGAAACATTCTCACCTGTTGCGATGCTAAAGTCTATAAGGATATTGTTTGCCATAGCTGCTCATTATGACTATGAGATTTGGCAAATGGATGTCAAAACTGCTTTCCTAAATGGATATCTTGAGGAAAATGTCTATATGGTTCAGCCTGAAGGTTTTGTCGATCCAAAGCATCCTAACAAAGTATGCAAGTTAAAGAAATCAATCTATGGATTGAAACAAGCATCGAGAAGCTGGAATCACCGTTTTGATGAGGAGGTAAAGAAATTTGGCTTCATCAAAAACGCTGATGTGGCTTGTGTGTATAAGAAGGCTAGTGGGAGCATAATAACCTTCCTAGTATTATATGTTGATGACATTTTACTATTTGGAAATGACATTCCAACCATGGAAGGCGTTAAAACCTGGCTTGGAAATTGTTTTTCCATCAAGGATCTTGGTGAAGCCGCCTATATTCTGGGAATAAAGATCTATAGGGATAGATCAAGGCGGCTAATTTGTTTGAATCAAAGTGCATACATTAACAAAATCTTGAAAAGATTCAAGATGGAAAACTCTAAGAAAGGTACTGTACCTGTTTAAAGAGGGACAATATTGAGTACGACTCAATGTCCAAGCTCAAAGGAAGAGCAAAATAGAATGAAGGCAATCCCATATGCATCTGCTATAGGATCCATCATGTATGCAATAATATGCACTAGACCAGACGTGTCATGCGCTTTAAGCATGACAAGTAGATACCAGCAAAATCCTGGTGATAGTCATTGGATGGCTGTCAAGAACATTCTAAAGTACCTAAGGAGGACTAAGGACATGTTCTTGATCTACAGGTCTGGTGAAGAGGAACTCGTTGTAAAAGGTTACACGGATGCGAGTTTCCAAACAGATCGAGATGATTCACGATCTCAATCGGGGTACATCTTTATTCTGAATGGGGGAGCTGTTTCTTGGAAAAGCTCAAAGCAAGAAGTCATAGCGTTGTCCACTACAGAGTCAGAATACGTCGCCGTTTCAATGGCAGCACAGGAAGCTGCATGGCTGAAGAAATTCATAGCCGATCTAGGGGTAGTCCCTTCCATTCAGGATCCCCTAGAGATCTTTTGTGACAATGAGGGTGTGATTGCTCAAATCAAGGAACCTCGTGCTCATCAAAAGACTCGGCACATTGAACGGAGATTCAACTACATAAGGGATGAAGTTGAAAAAGGAAAGATATGTATTCGCAAAGTCCACACTGATAAAAACATTGCGGATCCACTCACAAAGCTCCTTGAAAAGGCAAAGCATGAAGGTCATGCTTGTGCCATGGGACTTAGATATTCAAGCGACTGGGTTTGATGTTGCATTTTGTATTTGGATATTGGAACTAATGTTTTTGACTTAATTATATGGTTATAATTTTGTTTGTTCTACTATTTTAGCATGTTTAAATCCGTGAATAAATGAATTATTCTCAACGTCCGTAGTCGATCATACTTGTGGGAACAACTATGAATGTAAGACTATAATGAACTTGGATTGGTTGATATTCATAAGGTATGAATATAGAGCAAGAGGTTGCTACCAAGGTTCATTGATATCTATGGGATATAGATATTGGACTGACCCGCTCTTAATTATTTCTGCATGGAATCTTTCTGATTAGTCATAAGAGATTTTGAGTAAAGGCGAATATCATTGTATCCTCAGACCTGAGATACATATTGGGTCTTGATATTCACCAAGTATTGTACTTTGAGTTAGTCCTTTGCTGTTCTGAAAAGGCAGTACATAAGGCTAAGTTCAGGTATGACATGAGGTGATTGTGAGAGACGTATGTAGTCAAGATGGAATTTGTTCCTCTTATTCGTTGAGAGTTAGATGTCTAAGGCCTGTTAAAGTTAAATCATCAGAGAATGACAATTCTGTGTCTCTTGGATTTAACATGACATCTGCAACAAAAGGATAGATGATTAATTCACCTAAAACATTTTCAAGTAAGGTACTTGAAAAGGATGATGTTATTGAATGGCACTTAGTCATATACATTAGGGGTAGCAAACTGTTGCTAGGCGTTATTTGCTGCTTGCATCAATCTTCTATAAATCTTGTGCAAGTGGGAGATTGAAGGAATTGATCTACCCAAGATTCATATTAAATTGATGTGGCTAGTGTGATATGATCCAAGTCGGGTCATACCCAATAACAAGGCAAACAAACACCGATAGATAATTTATTTGTTGATAAGATCATACAAATAAATAACGACACCTATTTAGAAAATTGGATCTTCTAAATTATTGCTTTTGTAGATGAACATCATTATGTGGACAATTGTTCATATTATTTGTTTTATTATTAGTTTTGCTAAATGATAACAAATAAAAGAGTGCTAAGTTTATAAAGTTTAAAAATTAGTTTTCAACTTTATAAACTAGAGATTAAAGAGTGTGTTTTATAAAAATTTAAAAGGGGAACCCTTTTGTTTAAAATTTTCGGCCGCCCAAAAGGGGAGCCTCTTTGGTTCCTTTTGTCTTGTAAATTGCAATGACTTAATGCAACTTACACACTCCATCTCACACACACATGCAAGAGCTTTTTTTCTCTCAAAAACCTCTCTCTTTCTCTCTCATGTTTTTGAAGAAAAGTGCAGAATTTTCAGCCAACAAAAGGTGGTTTTGTTGCTGAAAATTGGTGTCCAAGATCCTAGCAACAAAGGTGTTTGTACAAGCTTGGGGTATCACCTTTTGAGAGCTTCTATTTTGAAGTTTCAGCCAAGTTTTCATCTTCATTCACCTCTATCTAATCTTGAAATCCAGCAGCTACAAAGGTTGTAGTTTCATCATCTTATGTTTATCTTATTGTATGCATTTTCGTATAATGATCCATGGCTTGGGGTTCTTTATTAAATGGGTTTAATAATCAGATTTTAACATGTTTTAAAACATATATTCCGCTGCGTTTTTCATATATATAAGTTATATGATGTTTGATAAACTTGTTAAAACCCCTAGAAAATGATGTGATTGAGATGGAGAAGGAGGACTGATTTGTAAGAGAGAAAGAGCCCGAGGAGCTGACTCCCCTATTCCAAAGCATGGAAGGGTTGAGTAAAAAGGAGGCTGATAAGTGGATTGTTAGCTGGAAGTATAACCCCGGCCTCAAAATGTACATGATAAAGAGGAGAGGGGGATGAATTACTTACTTGCATAAGAGGAAGGCTTTCAAGACCTTGCCTAAGTGGGATCTGAGAAGGTTGGCAGTGCTGCCATTATTGGATGCTGATCTTAGCGAGAGAGCCAAACTGCTGGAGAAGGAGATTAGGAATGGACTAAATGATAATTTTGAGTCGTTTGACTTCATGAAAGCTGAAAGCAGAAGGTCAAAGAAAGACAAAGACTGGGAGACGGGCAAAGGGAGAATTGTGCTAAGGGTGAAACCTCCGAAAATAGTGAATAGGGTTAGGCTATCGGATCCCCTCCCCCAAAGACTGCAAGGTTTTGAAAAACGGTTCTATGATAACAACACAGGGGGAGGCAGTGATCAGGGTGAAGGACGGGATAGAGTACAAACTATTTAATCCTATGGAGCTGTTCACTTTTTGTGATGAGGACCTGCTGGTGCTTTGTGAGAATCATATTAAAGCAAGGGCAGAGGAGGAGACAAGGAGAGAGGCCAGTTTGTTTATGGTCGTTGCTAACAAGGTGAGAGGGGTGAGAGCTGAAGTGAAGGAGCTAGCTGAGAAGGTGAGAGCTCAAGATGATCTAAGTATGGATATTCGGGACTTATCAAGACAATTTGAGCAAGCTAGTGCTCGTCCTGAGGGAGCTAATGAAGTAGGAGGTGACCAGAGTGAATCAGTTGCTGAAGCTCCCAATGGTGATGCTGCAGGAGCAGATGAAGATACATCAGATGCAGCAGGAGAGACTGGAACTGAGTAGACAAATCAAGACAAGAGAAGGCGGTGAGATCCAACCTAGGGGGAGTATTGAAGATCTGGTATAGGTTGGACTCGCCTTAGATTAGATTATGTTTATATTGCCTTATGATAGGTTTAATGTTAGTTTACTTTTGTATGTTGATTAGTTTATGTAATTTTGTAGTCCAGTGAAACTATGAGCGAAACTGTAGTTTTGCTCATAGTCAGATGTTTAGTTCACCCGACGAAACTGTGTTTCTACCAGGCGAAACTATAGTTTCGGTGAGCGAAACTGTCTGCGAAACTAGGACTGTTATATATAGATTTGATCGTGCTCATTGTTGGGCATCCTTGAAAAAACCCTAATCGTGTATTTGTGTTGCAAGAGGCATTTATAAGCTGTTATTCACTGAAATATATTAAGCTTTCATCTTTTGATTGTATTGGATCATTACTTGCTTATATTTGAATACATTTTGCTTGTTCTTAGTCATCTCCATCTTTGTGTTTGTTATTGTTTCTGATATTGAACTATTCAAACCATCATTTGTACTGAAAATCGATCAAATGGACCAACACTATTGCTTTAATATCCTTCTTCACTATGTTGGCATACGCTAACACTTTCCTCAATGATATTCTTTCCATTGCTGCATTCATCACTTTGATAATGGACAAGAAATACTTTTTGTCATTCTCTGCCACTTCTGGTACTACTTTATCAAACTTCTAGATTGACAAAAATGAGATGTAACTGGGATGTAAGAGTTTTAATTCAAACACTCCAAATAATAAAATCATGTCATGATCCCAGTTGTCTAAGTCTCGAACTAATTTTAACTCAAACGTGTCAGCATTGTAGAACCATCTCAAAATTGGTTTTGAATGTTGAGTTCCATCAATCACTTTCAATGCAGGTGTAGTTACCTTTAAAGTATTGATTACTGAATGCAATCAAAAACTATTCTTCTTCAACTTGCTTAGAACCATACTTTCTTTTCTTTTTCAAAGAGTTAAAGTACTCTTTATCTTCTTGATCACAACGAGTTTGCAAAAATGAACTCATTCTTGTGATGCCTCTGTTTAGTAACTGCACAAAATTTTCTCCTCGACTTGCTCTTGTTGGATTGATTAAAGGCAGTTTATTCAACTCCTTTAAGTCTTGAACAGACAATTTTATAGTGCTCGAGAAAAAGTGATAAACATCACAAATGGCATTGACTCTTTTTATCAAGAAAGCATCAAATACTTCGTCATATTTCCATGCCACTATTTTAACATCCTTGGTCATATCAGGAACAATCATTGCATTAAGCAGTTCAGAAATTGATTGTCCTTTTTGTAAAACATTTTAAACCAAGTCACCTGTCATTCGAGCTTTATTCCATAATTTTTTTGCTCAATGGATACTTCATAAGATTCTTTCTCTGTTTTTGGAAACATATTCATAAGCCCCTTTTTCCTTTCATATACACTGCTCTTTATAGCCATGGATTTGATCTCTTGAGGCTTAAAAATCCTTGTTCTTTTTGTTATCTCTAAATACTGTGGATTATCCATATCAAGCACAATCATCTTATTTGTTTGCCTTTTTGTTTCTTCAAAGCTTCTTACGAAATTTCTTAAAGATTCATTTTGTAATCTATTCAGCTTCTTTCTTGGATAATTTTAAGATTGTAACCACATTCTCAAAGCAGTTACACTCATGTCATTAGGATTCGGATGATGTAACTGAGACGTAGAAAGTTCCTCAACATTTATACTTTCCTGAAGAGGATTCCACTCTCCATGCTTAACGACAATTTCATCCGAATCAACTGGAGCAACAGATTCAGCAGTAATGCACTTCTCAAATTCTTTATTAATTTACGAGACAATTAAGCCATCAAGAAATAATCTATTGTACTTCATCTTGATCAAGAATTATACATGTCTTCAATATCTATAGGCACATCTTCTTGAATTGTTTCAATTGGTGAGAAGGTAGGTTCAAAAGTAGCTTTAACTATATCTTCATCTTCTAAAACCTCATCATACCAATCATCACCGAATTCAGCTTCTAAATCATCAAGAGCTCCTATTTTCTCTTGAACATGTGCTTCTTCTTCTTCTTGAGTAGCAGGTTCATCAACAATCTTTTGAACTTTAGTTGATGATTCAGGTAAAACTGAAACTTCTACATCATCAATCTTCCTTTTACCTTTATCAACTGCAGAGATCTTCTCAACATCAATCAGATTAAGTTCAGAAATAATCATGACTTCTGGAGATAAAGAATTTTGGATTTCCTTTATTCTTTCTAATTCATCTTCTAAAAGTTCATTATCCTCTTTTAACTTGTTGAACTTTTCTTCCATTAAATCATAATCTCTCATCATGACTTCAAAAGTCTTCACATTATCTTCTTTATCTTTCACAAGATCAATAATTTCTTCATCTTTCTTTTGAAATACTTCCTTCAACTTCTCATTTTCTTCTTTTAACTCCTTAATGATCTCTTCTTGAGCCTTGTTAGCTTCTTTCAAAGTTTCAATCATATCCACATCTTGAACTTCTTTAGTTTGTACATACATATTTTATGCTGTTTGAACATGAGTTTCTTCATACACAAATACTTCTTGAAATGTTTACACAGGAGAATCATCAATAGGTGTAGATCTTTGAAAAATAGGCTTTGACATCATTGCAGCAATGTAATCAATACCAAAATCTTGTTGTTTCTCAAGATCTTCATTTACATTAGCATCCATCTCATCATCAACAAGAGTATCTTCATTAACTTCTTCATCATGATCATCATCAACAGTGGTTTCTTCATTATTACCCTCAGCTATATCACCATCACCATCATTATCATCATTATCACTTGTAGAGCTTTCATCATCATCTTGCTCATCATCATTCTCATTATCATCTCCTTCAACTTTATCATCATCAGATGGTTCTTGAGGAACTTCTTCAATGAGATCATTAGGATCAACTGGTTCATCCTCACTCAAGTGAAAATGATCTGTAGTGATGTCTACCTCATCTCTGACAACATTCAACATGTAGTCAAACATAGGTACATTTGGTGCAAATGTAATAATAGCCAGCCTTTTGTAGGATATCTCAGTCTTTATGTTCAAGAACTAAGAATTCTCTACCAACACCATAAACATGGAAATCAGGGTGTTCTTCATTGCTAATCATTTGTAAGAATCTTGGGTATATCAGGTATTTGTTCCTGATCCCTTTCTCCAAGTTAAAGTTAAACCATTTAGAATCCATCTGGGCATGTTAAATCTTCTGTTTGTTGCAAGAGCTACAATGGGTGATGCTATGTCTACAGGAAAAGAGTTCCATCCTACACTCATCTTAGACATGCAATGCTGGAATATATAACACAATAACTTCCAGTGATTATAGATTCTAGCTCTGAAGAATTATTTCTTTGGGAAATGATCTGGGTGACCATAGCTATGAATGTTTCTCTACATTCATTAAAGGAAAGTTTTGATAAGTCTTCAGGGTCATTTTGTGCCAATCTTAATGCATCTCAGATAGAATCTTCTGATACTTCAATCATTCTATCACTAGTGAGGAATCCCCCTCAAAACTTTTCTGCCTTCATCATTAATCTCAATAGTTGCTGTGTTCCAAAACCTCTTGATCAAACTTGCATAAATGATTGGTTGGTAACACATGGCATACGCATACTTAGTTCTTAGCAAGAACCTAATCATCTCCTCATAACTCATAGCATATTGCACATATTCATTAAGCAACGCTGCTACATTATGCTTAGGTTCAAACTTAAATTTAGCCATCTGCAAAAATGAAACAAGAACTTTAGTTAATTTGATTTTAACACTTTGAAATCAATGAATGTTGATTGAAATTTAAAGAATTAGTCTATTTTAAATTTTTTTAATCTAACTTATACTTAGAAAAATTTCTAAGTGTTTATGTATTCTGTTCAAAAACATATTAGAAAAAGAATTTTTTATTTATTAAGACCATCATTAGGACCAATATTGATGAAATTCATATTTGAATGTCTTAATATGTTCGAAATCAAGTTTGTATCAACAATCAATAATCAATTTCAGTTCTTAATTCTAGTTTTATTTACAAATGTCAAACTATCGGTCGACTAGGGTTCATACGTTCGAATAAGACTGAAGCGCCCAATCAAATTCAAATCATAACCTTGAAAGTGTATGAATTAGTTCATGAACTTACGTTTATAATCTGAAAAAAAACTATCAATCACAAGTTTTGAACACGAATCAATTAATGTATGAGAATCAAGGGTATTCGAGAGTCGGGTGTGAGTTTAGAGGTTTTGAGTGAATGAAATGAATGAAATCACAAAGTGTTGTATTTATACTAAGTGGAATTTTTTAGGCGCATGAGCATTGTTTGTGCGCATGAGATTGAATTTCACACTAAGAATATAGGCGCATGAGCACTGTTTGTGTGCATGTGATTGATTTTTACACTAAGTATTAGGCGCATGAACAATGTTTGTGTGCATGAGGTTAGACACATGGGTACTATTCAGACGCATAAGCACTATTTAGGTGCTTTTGCACTGTTCAGGCGCATGAGACTAGCTGAAACACCCAACACTTGGTAATTTTTCACTTGAAACACCCAACTCTTGAAAGTCTGGTACTGTGCAGACGCATGAGCATGGATAAAACGCCCAACACTTAACCAAATTTTCAGACTTATGACAGCTATTTAGGTGCATGAGATTGTCTAAAAAGCCCAAACACTTGTAAAATTTCTAAAAAATCATCATGCTCCCATTTGGACTTTTGAACACTATTTAGACACATTATTACTATTCATATACTAATTTTTAAACAATTTGTCAAATTTCGACTTTCATCCAAATTTACGTAATTGACCCTCAATTTTGAACTTTCGACATTTCAAACTTTTATTTTTAATTATTTTTTTATGTTTTGACCTTTTTATTTTTGTTTTTAAATTTTTAAAAACAATATCCCTTTATTTTAGTTTCTGATTTTAACAAATAATCTCATATTAAAATGTTGCAAGAAGCTTTTCCACTTTAAAATGTTTCAAGGTCATTTTTACATTATGACAAACACACACATGCTTGAACTTTTAGCTTCATCCTTTCCATCCAAAATATTTAATTTTGAACTTTCATATCTTAAAATTTGAATTATTTTCTCTTAGTCACTTTTACTTTTTACTCCCCCTAAACTTTTAAGTTTAACAAAACTTAGAAGTTTCTTGAAGTGTCACATGAAGATCACACTAATCATTGTTAATATACCTGCGCACTGAAAACATGCAAAAATCAAAATTGAAGTAGAATTAAAATATAATATTTATAACTAAATCAATGTCTACAATGAGATCATATTAGTTAAGATCAGTACATTAAAATAAAATAAATTGTGAATAGTCATTGACAATTATTAAATCCTGATCAAGTGTGTTCCAAGTCAGTGATTTCACAGCAAAGGAGACACAAGATCCAAGGACAGACAACGAGTGTTTTTGGCAAGAGAATTAGCTCACTTACTTTATCAATTCTTGGATTGATTAGGGTTGAATTAGATATGACAAGATGTGATCCACACATAGACTTAGAGAGATCAACTATCATCAAGGTATGCAAGTAAGCATATTTACTCAACTTATTAACCTGATATATATTCATAACCAGAGTTAATGTTTATAATTTAGATGAGAATTATCATGGATAAACCATTTGATAATATCTAACCATCCATTAAATGGGTTGTGCACATTGGCATCTTTTTGCATCAAAGTAGAATATTCAGGTCTGTGATCACTTGCAACAAAGGATATCTCAGCACTTCAGGTCTATGATTACTCATAACAGAAAAGTGAGTAGATGGTTATAATAGATCTCATGGTTATTCATATCACCACCAGGTGTGAGTTTTGTAACTTTACAAGCAATCAATCCGATAAGCTAATACTACTTATTAGTACTAAGATGAACACACATACATGCATAGTTGATTTAGTTTAATCACAAGAATTTACCTTTTTAGTATAATTACATGAGTTTGCCTACACATCATATCTGATCATGTCAGACTTTATTATTGAGTGACATATGCAACTTATTCAACTAATGTGTCTATCATTTCTCACATATTGCAAAGGCAGATTCATTCCTAAATAATGAATTAACAAAGAAAAACTCTATTTTGTAGTTTTTTTGTTTTATATTTTTGTCTTTTGATTTTTTAGTTTTCTATTTTTGTTTTTGGTTTTGCTATTTCTAAAAAAATCATGCACACGCAAAATACAATCAGGCAATTAACTCTGATAGTTTCTCTTTCTGTGTCCTATTTAGTAAAGGGAGGGTTCTGATCATATTAAGACTCAATTAACTGAAATGCTCAAAAACCAGTTTTACACATGGTTAGTAAGACCAATTGACTCTACCAAATACCCAAACCGTCTTTGTAAGAAGGCTTTAGTAAATAGGTCTGCCACTGTTTTTCAGTTGTAATTTGAATAAAAATGATTCAACCTTTTTCAGAGTTATCTCTGAGAAAATGATATCGAATCTTGATATGTTTTATTTTTGAATGCTAGATAGGATTAGCTATAATGAACATAGCAGTAGTGTTATCAATATAAATTGGAGTTTTAAGAAAATTGAACCCATAATCCAGTAGTTGGTTTTGTAACAAAAGGATTTGAGAGCATCCTGCTGAAGCAGCTATGTACTCAGCTTCCACGATTGAAACGGAGACATTTTTGTTTCTTACATTGCCATGAGACTAATCTGGGTCCTAAAAACTGACAACCACCTGTAGTAGATTTTCTATCTTGACAACATCCTCCATAATCACTATCAGTATATCCATGTAACTCGAAGTTTCCTTCGTAAGGATACCATAGCCCTAAAGCTGGTTTACCTTTGAGATACCTGAATATTCTTTTAACAACAATTAAGTAGGATTCCTTCAGGTCTGATTGATACCTGACACAAACACAAACAACATACAATATGTTAGGTCTTGATGCCAAAAGATACATCAATGAACCAATCATAGATCTGTATAATGTTTCGTCTATAGATTTTCCTTTCGAATCAGGCTCAATATTCGTGTTTACATTAGCTGGAGTTCTAATGGACTGAAAATCTTGTAGTTTAAATTTATTCAAGAGCTTGTCGATGAACTTCTCTTGATTGATGAAAATAACATCTGTAGATAGCTTGACTTGAAGTCCAAGAAAGACATTTATTTCTCCTAATCGTGTAAACAATATTTATAGGAGAGAGGGTAAAATCGAGGCTTCATTATTTCTTCGAATTCATTACACAATTCTGGATTTGTAGAACCAACTATGATATCATAGACATACACTTGTACACATAAGAGATCATCAACATCCTTTTTAATGAATAAAGTTGGATTAATTTTCCCTCGTGTGAATCCATGTTGGATTAAGTGTTGTGACAATGCTTCATACTAGATTCTAGGGGCTTGATGGAGTCCATACAAAGCTTTGCTAAACTTGTACACACGATGTGGAAATTCCGAATCTTCAACACCCGGAGGTTGCTTTACATACACATCATCGGTGATTGGTCCATACAAGAACACACCTTTTACGTCCATGTGATACACTTTGAATTGCATGAATGATGCATAAGCCAGGAAGACAGGAATTGATTTAAGTCGTGCAACTGAGCAAATACTTCATGGGTTTCAATTGTTTGTCTTTATCTCCATTGCCTCCATCACTAACAGTGTTTCTTTAGATAAGCTTGCCATATCCACATTTGCATACATCTCAATTGGATTTGCATTATCTTTTATATATATCTCCAGCACTCCTTTGCTTGAGATTCTCATGAACTCTATGTTTCTATGTTTTTCTTCACTATATTTGCATAGGCCATCGCCTTTCTCAACAAAATCCTTTCCATTGCAACATTCGTGACTTTAATGATAGTCATGAAATACTTTCTATCATGCTCAACTTCAATAAAAGTCACTTGTTCAAACTTTTGATTAGAAAAACAAGGTATGTAGCTCAGGTGAAGGAGTTTCAACTCAAATACTCCAAATAAACTGATCATATCTTCATCCCAGTCATCTTCATTTCTAACCAGCTTAAGATGAAAGTCTATGGAATCATAGAACCATCTCAGGATTGGTTTGGATGCTTAAGTACCATCTATAACCTTTAATCCTAGATTCGTCACCTTTTCAAAGTATGTGTCTCCAAAAGCTTCTAAATAATCTATATCAGTAGATGCACTTGATTCTCCTTTGTCTCTTCTTTTTAATTTTTGAAAATACATTTTGTCTTCTTGATCGCATCTGGTTTGAAGAAAAGCAGGCATTCTCGAAATTTCTTTGTCAAGTAATTTTACAAAGTTCTCTCCCCTTTGATGGGTTAATGAGAGGTAACTTATGTAATTCTTTCAAATCTTGGACATGAAGTTTTATGATGCTTGAATAAAAGTGATAGACATCACATAGTGCATTAACTCTTTTAATCAGAAAAGCATCAAATACATCATCATACTTCCATGCCACTATCTTCACTTCTTTTGTTTTATCAGGAACAATCATAGCATTTAACAACTCTAAAATTGATTGTCCTATTTGTAACACATTTCGTACCAAATCTCCAGCAGATCTAGCCTTGTTCCACAGTTGTTTTTGATCTAAATCAACTCTATAAGCACTCTGCTCTGTGTGTGGAAACATAGCCATCAACTCCTTTCTCTTTTCATGGGTTCTTTTAACTAACTCCATGGACTTAATCTCTTGAGGTTTAAGGATTCTAGTTCTTTTTGTAATCTCCAGATATTGTGGGTTGTCCGTGTCTAGTATGATCATTTTGTTGTACATCTTCCCAGTCTCTTGAAAGCTTTTGACTAATCTTCTTAAAGATTCACTTTAAAGTCTTTTGAGCCTTTTCCATGGATAATTCCTTGACTGCAACCATGTCCTTAGAGCTAGAATACTCATATCTTCAGGATCTAGATGGTGCAATTCAGTCACAGGAATATCATCTACATTTAAGCTTTCACTCATAGGAGCCCATTCACCATGTTCTAAGACAATCTCATTGGGATCAATAGGTGCTGAAGACTCTACAGTTATGCACTTTTCATATTCTTCATTTATTTGACTCACAGTCAGACCATCAAGGAATACCCTATTATATTTCTTCTTGACCAGATAGTTATATCTGTCTTCAAAATCTATTTGGATATCATCTTAAACATTAGTGATAGGATAATCAACTACATCACACATATCCTCATCTTCCAAGACATCATCATATCATTCATCTGGTAGACATGAATCAATATCATCAAGTTCTTCTATTTGTTCTTGAACATTTTCTTCAATAACATCATTTACATCAACAATCTTCTGAATCTGTGATGGAGCAATGGGTGTCTCAACTTCATCTAATTTTCTTTTACCCTTATCAACTTTAGAAAGTTTCAAATTAACATCTTCTTGAGACTCTTTCTCAATCTCCTTTTCAATCACAATCACTTCTGGTTCTTTCTCCTTTTCAATCGTACTTTCTTTCAACTTTTCAATTTCTACAGATAATCTCTTAACTTTATCTTCAAGATCATTCATCATCAATTCTTTCTTTTCATCATTTGCTTTTAACAAATCATTCTCTTCTTGTAATCTTTTTACCAACTCATCTTGATCAATATCTTTGATTTCAACTCATCTATCACATCATTATCACTATCGATCTCTATTTGAACACACATCATTGGTTTGTCTCATAACTGACTCATCAATCACATTCTGAGCCTCTTGAATATATGATGGTTTATTAACAATCACATTCTGAATGATAGGCTCTGATAGAATGGCATCAAGATATTCAAAATCAAATGGTTGATTTTGATCTAAATTAGCATCAACATTTTCATCATCTCCTTCATCTTGAACAGCAGTCTCATCTTGCTGATCAGATAAGGTTGCTTCACTATCCATCTCTTGATTTACATCTTCTTCATGTACTTTAATTTCACCTCCTTGATTATCTCCATCACCATCATCATTATCATCATCAGAAGAATTATCATCATCTTCTTGTTTTTCTTCATCCTCATCTTCATCATCCTCTTCCTTTTCAATGATTTCTTCACCTACATCCTCAATTAAGTCATTTGGGTTGACTGGTTCCTCCTCAGTCAAATGAAAACGTTGTTGATGAATATCAACTTCATCCATTGCAACATTCCTCATATAATCAAACAAAGGAACATTTGGAGCTCCAGTAATGATAGCTAATCTCTTGTACAAAATCTCTGACATGTGCTCAAGCTCAAGTCTATCACCTTCTGCTCCATGTACATATAGATCTGGATGATCTTCATTGATGATCAACTGAAGGAATCTTGGATACATCAAATACTTATTCCTTTTGCCTTTCTCTAGATTTAATATGAATCCATTCATGATCCATTTAGTCATGTTAAATCTTCTGTTTATGGCTAAGGCAATGATAGGAGATGCAATGTCCACTGGGAATGAGTTCCATCTAGTAGTTCTCTTGGACATGCAATATTGGAATATGCAACAAAGTAACTTCCAATGATTGTACACCCTTGCCCTGAAGAATTGTTTCTTAGGGAAGTTGTCAGGGTGACCCATCATCATGAAAACTTCTCTACATTCATTAAATTTGTACTCAGCTAAGTCATGAGGCTCATTCTCTCCAAGTCTAAGAGCTACTCTGATTGCTTGCTCAGAATCCTCAGTCATTCTATCATTAGTCACAAATGCTCTAAGTACTTTATTTCCTTCATCATCATCTCTCTCTCTCTCTGCTGTTCTCCAAAATCTCTTTATCAATCCGGCATTAATAGCTGGTCTTGCACACATGGCATACACATACTTAGTTCTTAGCAGAAATCTAATAATCTGTTCATATCCAGCTGCTTCTCTAACTTCTTCATTTAGATAAGCTGCCACATTATACTTTGGTTCGAACTTTAACCCAGCCATCTGTAATACACAAAGAAACATGAATTAGTATGAAGGAATAATATCAAGCATGATCCTTCATTAAATTTACATGTTTACTTCATATATTTTATTTTTCAAAATTTGATCATTTAAAAAAATTCTAAGTGTTGAACACTTACTGATTTTTAAAATCAATCAAATTTTAAAAAAACATAATCTCAATCAAGTAACTTTTTTCTTGTTAATTTGTAAAAATTTAGTTAAGATTTGAAGGTTAACAAGCAAGATTCATTTGAAAAATTATTTTGTCAATTCATTTTTTCAAAAATTCATAGTAAAAACAATCTGATGAACTGATGAATCATCGAAAATTTTTGTGATGAAATGCAGATTGTTTGATGTTAACCAAGTTGAAATCATGTAGTAACAACAATTTCAGTTTCAATTTGATCATTTAATCACTTTTTATCATCAAAATTTTTAAATTGTTCATTCACTTAGGGTTCGAACGCCTGACTAGGGTTCAAATGCCTGATTGAATGTGAAGATTATGGACTGTGATTTGATGAAATACACTCAATAAGTTGTTTCGAATCACTGAGTATACCTTAAAATAACAACAATCTTAGATAATCAGTGTAAACAAGATGATAATGATGATCTGTGAGTATACGAGAATATGCACAGAGTGTATGAGAGTATGCATATGGTCGAATGAAATGAAATCAGTCAAGTGTTGAATTTATACTAAGTGAAAAACTCTTGGAGGCATTTACACTGTGTAGACGCATGACTACTGTTTGGACGCATGAGCTCTAGGCGCATGAGTAAAACTTGGTCAATTTTGTTCAAGGACTTAGGCGCATTTGCACTGAACAGGAGCATGAGCACTATTTAGGCATACAATCACTATTCAGGCGTATGACCCATCCTAAAACGACTAACCCTTGTGCAAAAACATGAATATTCTGTTCGTATGAGAACTGTTTAGGCGTATGAGCTTTACACATGGTTTATTTTCAACATAAAAAGTCTGGTACTGTTAGGCGCATGAGGTTTGGTTGAAACGCCCAACACTTAATCAGAATTTCAGATTTATGACAACTATTTAGGCGTATGAGACCTTTCCATATGCCTAACACTTGTATTTTTTTACAAAATTCATTCAAACCCTAATTTTGACCATTTTCCCTATTCTTTTATGAAAATTTTCAATCTTTGGTCAATCTTTGACTTTTTGACTTAGATTTTGACTTTTTGATCAAACTTTGCATTTTGACCCTCAATTTTCACTTTTGACATTTTAAACCCTTTTATTTTTATTTAATTTTTCAAAATACAATTTCCCTTCATTTTAGTCTCAAATTTAAACAAAATGGTCTCATTTACATTATTTGCAAGAAGCTTTTCCACTTGAAAATTTTGTAGGCTCATTTTGGCATTATCAAAATTTTACATTATCAAACACACTCATGCTTTGAACATTTAGCTTCATCCTTTCCACTCAAAACATTTTAATTTTCATTTTCTTAAAAACTCTTACTTTTATTACTCCCCCTAAACTTTTAAGTTTTACAAACTTAGAAGTTTCCCATGTTGTCATAAGAAGATCACACTGATCATTGTTAAATTGCCTGCAGACATAAAACATGCATAAAATCAAAATGAAAGCAGAATAAAAATCTAATATTTACAATAGAATCAATGTCTGAAGTGAGATCATATCAGTTAAGATCAGCACATTAAAATAAAAAGTGTGAATAGTCATAGACAATGAATAAATCCTGATCAAGTGTGTTCCAGGTCAGTGATTTCACAGCAAAGGAGACACAAAATCCAAGGACAGGCATTGAGTGTTTTTGACCAATGAATCAGCTCACTTACTTTTTCAACTCTTGGATTGATTAGGGTAGAATTAGATATGACATGATGTGACTCATACAAAGACTTAGAGAGATCAACTATCATCAAGACATGCAATAAGGCACAAATTCTCAACTTATTACCTGACATATATGCATAACCAGAGTTCATGTTGATATTTTAGCAGAGAATGATCATGGATAAACCATTTGATCAACTCTAACCATTCATTTGAATGGGTTGTGCACATTGGCATCTTTTGCATCAAGGGAGAATATACAGGTCTGTAATCACTTACAACAAAGGATATCTCATCACTTTAGGTCTATGATGAATCATAACAAAGAAGTGAGATGATGCATGTAATAGATCTCATGGTTAGTCATATCACCACCAGGTGTGAGTGTTTTAACTTTACAAGCAATCAATCTGATAAGCTAATACAACTCAAAAGTACTCAGATGAACATACGTACATTCATAGATGATTTAGTTTAATCACAAGAATTTACTTTTTCAGTATAGTGGCATGAGATTGTCTACATATCATATCTGATCATGTCAGACTTTATTATTAAGTGAAATATGCAACTGATCTCACTAATGTACTATCATTTCTCACATGTTGCAAAAGCAGATTCATTCCTAAAAATGAATTAACAAAGAAAGACTCTATTTTGTAGTTTTTATTTTATATTTTTATCTTTGATTTTGAATTTTCTAATGTTGTATTTGATTTTTCCGTAAAAAGAAAACAAACACACAAACTACAATTAGGCAATTAACTTTGACAGTTTATCTTGCTATACCATTTGGATAAGGAAGGATTCTGATCATGTTAAGATTCAAAGAACAAAAAAGAAAACTTTAAAAACCAGTTTTACGCATGGTTAATAAGACCAATTGACTCCAGTAAGTACACAAACCATCCTGGCAAGAAGGCTTTAGTAAATAGGTCTGCCAACTATTATTCAGTTGCAATTTGAATCAAAATGATTAAACCTTTTTCAGAGTTATCTCTGAGAAAATGATATCAAATCTTGATATGTTTTGTTTTTAAATGTTGGACCGGATTAGCTGTAATGAACATAGCAACAGTGTTACCAATGTAAATTGGTGTTTTAAGAAAATTGAACCCATAATCCAGCAGTTGGTTTTGTAACCAAATAATTTGAGAACATCCTGCTGAAGCAACTATGTACTCAGCTTCTGCGGTTGAAACAGAGACATTTATTTGTTTCTTGCATTTCCACGAGACTAATTAGGGACCTAAAAACTGACATCCACCTATTGTAGATTTTCTTTCTTGACAAAATCCTCCACAATCACTATCAGTATATCCATGTAACTCAAAGTTTCCCTCGTAACGATACCATAACCCTAAAGCTGGTTTACCTTTAAGATACATTAATATCCTTTTGACAGTAACTAAGTGGGATTCTTTCGGGTCTGATTGATACCTTGCACAGACATAAACAACATACATTATGTCTGGTCTAGATGCAGCAAGATACATCAAAGAACCAATCATAGATCTGTATAAGGTTTGGTCAACCGATTTTCCTCTTGGATCAGGCTCAATCTTGGACTTAACGTCAGCTAGAGTTCGTATGGACTAACAATCTTGCAGTTTGAATTTCTTCAAGAGTTTGTCAACAAACTTCTCTTGATTGATGAATATACCATCTGCAGATTGTTGAACTTGAAGTCCAAGAAAGAAATTGATTTCGCCCATAGAACTCATTTGAAATTGAGACTTCATGATTTCTTCGAATTCATTGCACAGTTTTGAACTTGTAGAATCAAATATGATATCATCAACGTACACTTGCAAACATAAGAGATTATCAGCATCCTTCTTTACGAATAAAGTTGGATCGATTTTCCCTCTTGTATATCTATGTTGGATTAAGTGTTGTGACAATGTCTCATACCAGATTCTAGGTACTTGATGAAGTTCATACAGTGCTTTGCTAAGCTTGTACACACGATGTGGAAATTCTACATCCTCAAAACCCTGGAGGTTGCTTCACATACAAATCATCAGTGATTGGACCGTACAATAATGCACCTTTAACGTCCATTTGATACACCTTGAATTTCATGAATGATGCATAAGCCAGGAAGACATGAATGGATTCAAGTCTTGCAACTGGAGCAAATACTTCATCATAATCAATTCCTTCTTCTTGTATGTATCCTTGTGCAATAAGTCTCGCTTTGTTTCTAATGACTATTCCTCGATCATCGGTTTTATTTCTAAACAACCATTTTGTGCCTTGGTCCACCAGATTCCACACTTGTTGTTTGCGGAATTATAGTAATTCTTCTTGCATAGCCTTGATCCAACCTGAGCCAGGGGTCTCTTTGGAAGCGGTCTCTCTACCTATCTGGATAGAGGAAAGACTTGCCACCACCTACCCCTCCCAGACCCTGCTCTTGAGTGGGATATACTGGGTTTGTTTGTTTGTTTGTTTGTTTGTAACGTTTTTGGGAACAAATTGAGAAAGAAAACACAAATATAAGCAAATGTTTGCTTGTTCTGATTTGCTTCTCGTTGTTCTCTCATTCAATGGACCAATAATCTGAGATGTTGGATGGTTCTTGTGAATACGAGATGTTGGAGTCTTATCACCTTAAACATTATTATCCAGATTTTTTTGATTCAAGTTGGAGAGCTGGTGCAATAGGCTAGAAGAATGTGGATTAAATTTGGAACTTGAGTCGGTGAGTTGATAAAGTAATCAAGGTTACCGGTAACAACTGCATCACCAGAGATGGATGATGTTCTCGGCTCAGGTTGCACAAATTCAGTACCATTATTAGGAATTGGTTAAGAATCATCACAATTTTCAGGAACTTGTTGTTGCTTAGGATTTGTTGATCATGATTCTCTGAATTGAATCTAGGATCTCTCACAAATGAGAAAAACGGATAGTCCGGGCTTGAATCATCCGTATCATCAGAGTCTGAATCGTCACTAAAGGATCCAAGATCTCCTACTTGTTTCTTGTTGACACAAGAAGATTCAAACAGATTAGAATTGAATGAGTTTGACAATGAGTCTAAATCAAATAACCACGCTGGACCATTTGCAACTGATGGAAAAGAATTTCAAGGAATTTAACATTAAACGTTTCAATGACAACATTCGTCTTAGAGTTATAAAATCTATACACTTTAGAAGCAGACAAATATCCAAGAAAAAATCCATCATCAGATTTTGCATCAAATTTGCCTAGCTGATCATTTGAATTTAAAATCAAAACTGGACAACCAAAACATTTAAGAAAATCTATGTTTGGTTTCCTGCCAAACATCAACTCACAAGGAGTTTTCTGTTTGTCTTTCACCAATAGAGTACAATTCTGAATGAAGCACACAGTTGATATGGCTTCATCCCAGAAAGTGATTGGAATCATAGCATCTGCTAACATTGCACGGGCTGCTTCAATCAATGTTCGGTTTTTCCTTTCTGCAACTTCGTTTTGTTGTGGAGTTCTAGGAGCACTGAACGGATGAGCTATCCCTTTTCCTACACAGAACATGTCAACGTTAGCATTTTTGAATTCTGTTCCATTATCACTTCTAATTATTTTTACTTTGAGATCAAGTTGATTTTCTACTTTAGTGATAAACTCTTTTAATAATTCAGCCGTTTCAAAAACCCAAGAAAATCTTGCATAGTCATCATTGATAACTAAACAATACGAGTTCTTTCCAATGCTCCGCATGTTTATCGGACCAAATAAATCCATGTGTAACATCTGTAGAGGCTTTGAATTTGAGTTTTCTGCTTGGACTTATAAGACGCTCTATGTTGTTTTCCTTTCAAACATGCTTTACAGAGATCTGATTTAGCAAACTTCTTTGATGGAATTCCTACTACATGACTTCCTGCTGCAAGTTTGTTCATGTTTATGAAGTTGGAATGACCGAGACGTCTATGCCAAAGCTGGCTTTCATTATTTGATGCGTGAGCAATGAGGCAAGTTGTTTCTGTTAAAGGATCAACGTGAGACATATCTAACTTGTAGACATCTCTATCTCGAAAAGCATTAACAACCACCCACTCCTTGCTAATATGAAATTTTAGCTTTAAAATATAACAATAAGAGTCATCAAATAAAGCAGAATATGATTTATCGCATATTTATGAAACACTTAAAAGATTAAAGTTCAACTGTTCACAAAAGTTGACATTATCAAAGCTTATAATTCCATTAGATATCATTCCTTCACCGGTTTCTTTCTACCTGCATCTCCACCAAAAGCTAAATCAGTACCATCTTTTGTCTTAAAGTGTTGAAGTAATGCTTGATTTCCTGTCATATGCTGGCTACACCCACTGTCAACATACCATGTGTTTACTGGTCTCCGCGGGTGTACCTGCATTCAAAGACACTTAAGTTGAGTCAGTAACCCAAGCCGAGATGGTCTTGGGCTTTCCATATTTATCCACAATGGTAAACTGCTTGAAATGGAGTTTGTTTGCATCAGGTTTCTTTTGAAATTTTGGATTTTCAAATCCTCTTTGAAAAACTGCTAATTATCTTTTCTTTGTTTTGACCTCAAAGCATTAAATCTATTTTCAAGATCATCATCAAGAAATTTTGAACCATCATTTGAAACATTAGAAAAGTTTTTCTTGTTAAACGTTTCATTTTTCATTCTCACTGAACGTGGAATAAAATTTCCATGATTGTACTGTTGTGATCTAACTGTTGGGTTTTGTAGATGTTTATCAAAGTCATATTAACCATTTAACATGTAAAACGCAGTGGAGTTTATATCAAAAACCATTTTGATATTAGTTAGTTCATGCATCAAATACATATGTTAAAACAAAACCCATGAACAAAGGATCTATTTATATGAAATATCATGATATCAAAACATATATCAACCACATAAACTACCTTTAGAACCATGGATTTGGAGGGCTAGATGATGATGTTTGAAAGCCAAGACTTCAATGTAGAAGCCCTCAAAAGATGATACCCACAAGCACTTCCTTACACCCACTTGCTAGGTTGTAGAACACCAACTTCCCTTTCTTCTTTTAGATCCGAATCTACACAACTAAGGCTGAATTTTCAGCTCACAAAACTGATTTTTCAGCAAAGAGTTGCTCTAATAATCAGCCCAAAATTCGAATTTAGAGAGAGAGATTAGAGAGAAAAGATGAGCTTTTGCATGTACGAGAGAGAGAGTGTTTTGATGGAAGTGTGCAAGAGTTTTCATGTCTTGCACTTGCCAAGACTAAATGATGGTCCATCGAAGGCATGGGGGCGGCCGAAAATAGGCCCACTTGGTGGGTTTCCCTCCTATTTTAATTTTATAAAAAAGTCACACTCTTGCCCTTTTGTTTTATAAAATTAAAACCTCTTTTAATTTTATAACAATAACACTCTTTTATTTGTCATTGTTTAACTAACTTAAATAATGAAACAAATAATTTCTCATGAACAAATTATCCACATAATGTTGTTCATTTACAAAAGCAGTGATTTAGAAACCCTATTTTTCTAAATTGGTGTCTATATTTATTTGTATGATCTTATCAACGAATAAATATTTATTGGTGTTTGTTTGGCTTGTTATTGGGTATGACCCGACTTGGATCATATCACACTAGCTATATCAATTTAATATGTATCTTGGGTAGACCAATTCCTTCAATCTCCCACTTGCACAAGATTCATAGAAGATTGATGCAAGCAGCAAATAACGCCTAGCAACGGTTTGCTACCCCTAATGTATATGATTAAGTGCCATTCAATAACATCATCCTCTTCAAGTACCTTACTTGAAATGTTTTAGGTGAATCAATCATCTATCCTTTTGTTTCAGATGTCATGTTGAATCCCAGAGACACAAAATTGTCATTCTCCGATGATTTAACTTTAACAGACCCTAGATATCTAACTCTCAACGAATAAGAGGAACAAATTCCATCTTGACTACATACGTCTCTCATAATCACCTTATATCATACCTGAACCTAGCCTTATGTACTGCCAATCTTTCAGAACAGCAAAGTACTAAGTCAAAGTACAACACTTGGTGAATATCAAGACCCAATATGTATCTCAGGTCTAAGGATACAATGATATTCGCCTTTACTCAATATCTCTTATGACTATTCGCAAAGATTCCATGCAGAAATAATGGAGAGCGGGTCAGTCCTATATCTATATCCCATAGATATCAATGAACCTTAGTAGCAACCTCTTGCTCTATATTCATACCTTATGAATATCAACCAATCCAAGTTCATTATAGTCTTACATTCATAGTTGTTCCTATAAGTATGATCGACTACGGACGTTTAGAATAACTTACTTATTCACGGATTTAAACATTCTAAAATAGAAGAACAAATGAAAATTATAACCATATAATTAAGTCAAATAACATAAGTTCCAATATCCAAATACAAAATTATATCAAGTCCAATCACTAGAATATCAAAGTCCTAAGGCACAAGTATGACTTTCATGCTTTGACCTATCTAGAAGCTTTGTGAATGGATCCGCAATGTTTTGATCGCTGTGAACTTTGCGAATACATATCTTTCCCTTTTCAACTTCATCCCTTATGTAGTTGAACCTTCGTTCAATGTGTCGAGTCTTTTGATGTGCACGAGGTTCCTTGATTTGAGCAATCGCACCCTCGTTATCACAAAAGATCTCTAGGGGGTCTTGAATGGTAGCAACGACCCCTAGATCAGCAATGAACTTCCTAAGAAACGTAGCTTCTTGAGCTACCAATGAAGAGGCGATGTATTCTGATTCTGTTTTAGATAATGCCACTACATCTTGCTTTGAGCTCTTCTAAGAGACCGCTCCTCCATTCATAATGAAGACATATCCCGACTGTGATCGAGAATCATCTCAATCAGTTTGGAAACTCGCATCCGTGTAACCCTTTACAACGAGCTCCTCCTCACCAGATCCATATATTAAGACATATCCTTAGTGTTTCTAAGGTATTTCAAAATACTCTTAACAACCATCCAATGACTATTACCAGGATTCTGTTGATATCTACTTGTCATGCTTAGAGCACATGACACGTCCGGCCTAGTACATATCATTGCATACATGATGGATCCTATAGCAGATGCATATGGGACTCCATTCATTCTTTCTTGTTCAACCTTTTAACTAGGGCATTAAGATGAGCTCAATATACTCCCCTTTTGAATAGGTACCAAACCTTTCTTAGAATTCTCCATCTTGAACCTTTTCAAGATCTTTTCAATGTATGCACTTTGGTTTAAACCTATCAACCATCTTGATCTATCCCTATAGATCTTTATTTCCAAAATATTGGCGGCTTCACCAAGATCCTTAATGGAAAAACAGCTTCCAAGCCTGGCTTTTACACCTTCCAAGGTTGGAATGTCGTTTCCAAGTAGTAAAATGTCATTGACATATAATGCAAGGAAATAATAGTGCTCCTACTAGCTTTCTTATATACGCAAGCTTCATCAGCGTTTTTGATGAAGCCAAATTTCTTTACTTCATCATTAAAACGGTGATTCCAACTTCTCGACGCTTGTTTCAATCCGTAGATTGACTTCTTTAACTTGCATACCTTGTTAGGATGTTTTGGATCGACAAAACCTTCAGGCTGTTCCATATGGACATCTTCCTCAAGATATCCATTAAGAAAAGCAGTTTTGACATCCATTTGCCAAATCTCATAGTCATAATATGCTGCTATGGCAAATAATATCCTGATAGACTTTAGCATTGCCACATGCGAAAAAGTTTCATCATAATCAACCCCTTGAGTTTGAGTGAAACCTTTTGCTACAAGTCTAGCTTTATAAGTATCCAAGTTTCCATGCATATCGGTTTTCTTCTTGAAAACCCACTTACTTCCAACTACCTTGGACTTAAGAGGTGGTGTAACCAATTCCCAAACTTGGTTATCATACATGGATTGCATCTCAACATTCATGGCTTCTTGCCATTTGTCAAAATCAGGTTTTGACATTGCATCACGGTATGTGGTTGGTTCATCCGAATCTACCACATAGCATCCATCCATGAAAAATGCATATCTCTCAGGAGGAACACTAGTTCTACCAGATCTGCGAACGTTTTGTGTATCTTGATCATCCATATGATCATTCTCAACATCCTCATGTTGATTGCTAGTATCAACCAAATGTGTATCGTCTTGTGAATCTTGAACCTCTTCAATTTCCACTGTTCTTCCTGTTGGACCAAAAGAACCAATGAGCCAGATCAAAAAAACATTAAGTCCTACAGATATCACAACAACTGCTGAAGACTTCATCAGCTGATGATGACAATAACTGAAGACTTCATCAGCTGAAGTACAAAGACTGAAGACATCAACTGATGTACAAAGTCTGAAGACATAAGCTAAAGTACAAAGACTGAAGACAACAACTGAAGACATCAGCTGAAGACATCAGCTAATGACAACAGCTAAAGTTCAAGTCTGAAGTTCAAGTGCTGAAGACTTCAGAGGTTGTCACAATAGCTGAAGAAGTATTCTTTAGTTGTTGTGATGGTTTTCTCTTTCAGTAGTTTACTTTCAGTAGTTTCTTATCAATAGTTTTCTTTTATGTTTCAGTACTTTGTAAAACGTCTGAAGAGCATGTTCTTCAGACGTCGTAGTTTCAGTAGTTTCTTTTCAGTAGTTGTAGTAGTTTACACCTGTCTTTTGTAAGAAGATGTCAGCTGTTAGACATCTTCAGTAGTTTAGTCTTTTTAGTAGTTTGTTGTAATAACGGTTAGATGTCACTGTCAAGTGACATCAGCTGATGTCATCTTTCCTATAAAAGGGAAGATGACCTAATTGTATCTTTGCCTAAGTATGTATTGAATGAATATATACCTTTTGGCAAAAATTCTCTCTCTCTATAATCATACTGTTTCATTGATATATCTTGTACGTTCTTGCTATAATTTGTTCTAATTCGTACGCAATTCCGCTGCAAATCTAATCTAATTGATCAAACGAGATGCTTAGATCCTTTCAAATGGTATCAGAGCTGGTTAATCATTGATCGATTTAACAATTGATCATTGAAACTGCTCTTTAGTTATCTAAGTTTGATCGAATTAGCAAATTTGCAAGAGTCGGTTATAGAGATTGAGTTTCTGCTGCTTCTGGTCATTCAATTTGAGGTTCTACGAGGTTTTGAGCTAGATTTACTAAAATTAATTTGAATTTGCTTGAATTTGTTTAACGGCGACACCAACAAATGATCCTCACAATACTGGCTCCTCAACAAAGCCTCCGATGCTTCTTAGGAGTGAGTATAACATATGGTAACGACGTATGCTCCATCACCTGTCTATCAACAGCACAGGTTGTTGGAAATCTGTGGTGCATGGACCATACAAGCCTACGGTGAGTGTTCCAGAATCAAATGAGAGGGTTCCGAAGAAACCTGATCAATATTCTGATGAAGATCTAAAGCTGTTCGAAATTGATGCTAAAGCCTATGGAATTCTGGCCATGGCACTGCCTAATGAAATCTATTCAGGGCTTATGCATCATGAAACTGCTCATGACCTCTGGGTTGCTCTGAAGGAACAATTTGGAGGAACTGATGAGGTCTTAGCAAACACTAAGGAAATCCTCGCCCAACAATATGAGACATTCTCTCATAGGAAGGGTGAGACTCTGACTCAATAGTTTGAGCGATTCTCATGTTTGATTTCTGAGCTGAAAATGGTTAAACAAGAGTATTCAAACAGCCAGATGAACAACCGATTCCTCAGATCCCTGCCTGAGAGATGGGACACTTACACTATTGTCCTACGCTCTAGTGCAAATCTGAGCACTCTATCTCTCACCCAACTTCATGGGAAACTGCTTACATTTGAAAGAGAGATAGAACAAAAGGAAGTTGTCATCATCTGGGAAGCTCACTGATGACTTTGTATCAGAAAATACTGCACTGATAGGTCAGGAGTCAGAGTATGCTGTACCAGAAAGTGCCTATGATGAGCATATTGATTTCTCTACTAATGTAGAACATGCTTTTGTTAGTGTGGATGGTAGTTCAGGTGGTAGCAGTGATAACTGGTGCTTTTTGATGGAAGATTTGAAGGGCATTCCAGATGATGATCTGGAAGAGATGGATATTTTGAGTCAAATGGCAATGATCAATATCAGATCTCAAAAGTTCTATAAAAGAACTGGTAGGAAATTCCCTGGTCTCTCTGGCAAAACCAAAGTTGGTTTTGACAAGAGCAAGTTGAGGTGTCACAAGTGCCATAGGCTTGGACACTTTGCTAGAGAGTGTAGAGCATCTGGATCTAACTCATCTGCACCCTTTGTGACCTTCCCAAGCAATAGCTCACAAAACAAAGGGCAACATTCCACCAGCTCTGGTCATCTATCACAAGCTCAGTCATCACCTGCATATTTTGTCCCTCAAGGTCACATGCCATATCCTTACCCCTGCTATTACATGCCTCAGCCAAACCAAGTTCAAGCACCCATTGCTCAAAAACCACATGCCCTTCCTGAGCCTCAGCCATCACAATCTCATCAACAATCTCAACCTCAACAATACAGCTTTTTCACCCCAGGAGTTGTTGATTGGAGTAGTTTAACAGATGACATGTCTGGTTATGAACAACTGTTTCCTGGTGCTGGTCAACATGGTGGTGACAATCCCTTTGGAAACCTTGCTCTCATGGCCCTGGAGTCTGCTGATGGTTCATCTTCAAATGCTTCATCATAGGTATCACAGGTATCTTCAGAGGCCAAAGCCAAGTTATGTTCTGAATCATGCATAGCCACATTTGCATCTACTAGAGAAGCAAATGTAGCTTTAATTAATAAAAATCTTGAGCTAGAGCAAGCACTTTCCAAAATAAAAGCTGAGTTTGAGTCTGATTTGCATGCTAAAAATGATGAGATTTATAAACTAAAATGCCAAATCACAGATGATAAGGCTAGGGAAGAGGTACTTCTAGAGAAGTATAAGGACCTCAACGAAACACTTGCAACTTCCCAAGTAGAGTGTGAACGCTGGGTAACCTCTTACAAGGGTTTTGAAATGCTTCTCAGCAAGCAATCAGCTTCAAATGTGAAGTTTGGAATTGGTTATAATCACACTGCTCCTCCTACAGATTTTACTCCTAGGATAGAAGTAGAATCTGAAGGAGAAAGCAATAACCAATCCACCTCATCATGTGATTCATCTTCTGATAAAGCACCAAAGTCAGAGGATGAAGTCAGCATTAATTTCTCACAAAACCAATTAGCTAATGCTGAAACAGCTAATGGTTCAAATGCTGACAGTCACATGATCAAAGAGTTGATCACTTCAGGTGTTGTCTCACAAAGTACTGAAAGTACTGAAGCACAAGTTATAACACCTGAAGAACAAACCCAAACTACTGCAAGTACTGAAGGGAAGAAAACTGTAAGTAGAAAGGGTTTGAAAACTACTGAAGAAGATATCAGGAAAGCAAGTACTGCAAGGAAGAAAACTGCAAGTACTGATAGAAAACTGCTGAAGAACAAAACTTCAGTAGTTTCATCCTCTTCAGTAGATGATCAACTAAAGATGAAGAAGAAGCCATGTGAAGTATGTGGCTTATTCAATCATCTTACTGATGATTGCTGGTATAGAAAGTGTTCCAAACTCAATCAAAATCAGAACATTAAAAAGAAGATTAATAAAATGAAAGATGAGTTTGAAACCAAATTTGTACCAGCAACATCTCAACCTGAAACCCCAAAGTCCTTAAAGAAATCCAAAAAGAAGGAAGGGGTTCATCAGGCAACAGCTGAGGTTGCTCAAAGGAAGATGGTGCAAAACAGGAACCCATCACAGCCAAGAGCTGATGTGTCTGATCAGCTGAAAGCTTTAGCTAACAATCAGACACAACTTGTCATGATGTTTCTGTCAGGTTTGATAGAACACAAAAACGAGTTTAACCTTTTAAACTTTCTGAAAACGCAGCGGAAGTTTAGCATTATAACTAAGTTTATAAGCTGAAATCGTGTTCCCTTTTGACATACATATGTTTTAAAACAAACCCAAAATCAAAGGATCATAATATGTGAATAAACAAGCTATGAACTTATGTAAATGTACATAAAATCACAGCTACAATGAGCTGTGATTACTACCTTTTTAGCAGCAAAAACCGATCAAAGAAGGGGGATGATTGATGCTTCAAATTGGCCTAGACTTCAAGATTAGGAGCCCTCAAGCTTGTATATCCCAAGCCTCCTTGCAAACCCCTTCTTTTTAGGAAGAATCACCAACAAAATGAACACAAAATTGATCTTCAAAACCTCTAAGGCTGCTGCCTTGTTCCGTAACTAGAGAGAGAGAGGAAGAGAGTTTTTTGTGTTCTTTTTGCATGTAATGAGAGTGGTTGAAAAATGATGAGTGCAAGGCTAGTTAATGTGTCTCTCTACTCAAAACAAGTGAGCCAATCACATTAAAAGGGGAGGTGGCTGAAAATTTTAAAAAAATAATCTTCCCCCCTTTTAATTTATCACACATTATATTGTTGACTAGTCCTCTTATTAGATACATATACAACTAACCTTTTAATTGTACAATCCATACAGTCCCATTATTAATTTGTAATGTTATCTAACTTACTTAAATAACATTACAAATAATATTATTTGAACAAAATATCCTAATAAATTGTCCCATCTCATATGCAACTTATTTAGAAAACCCATTTTCTAAATTGGTGTAAATATTTAATTGCATGATCATATCATCAATTAAGTATTAATTGGTGTTTGCTAAGCTTGTTATTGGGTATAACCCGACTTGGATCATAACGTACTAACCACATCAATATTCTAAGTGTTTTGGGCACATAGAATCCTACAATCTCCCACTTGCCCAAGATTCATAGAAGATTGATGCAAGCAGTAAATACCGCCTAACAAAGGTTTACTACCCTTAATACGCATGACTTATAGCCATTCAATAACATCATCCTATTCAAGTACCCTACTTGAAATGATTTAGGTGAATCAATCATCTATCCTTCTGTTACAGATGTCATGTGAAATCCAAGGACATAGAATGATCATTCCTTGTTGATTTAACTTAATCAGACCTTAGACATCTAACTCTCAACGAATAAGAGGAACAAATTCCATCTTGATCACATACGTTTCTCACAAACACCTCGTGTTATACCTGAACATACCCTTATGTACTGTCCACTATTTCAGGACAGTGAAGAATTAGCTCAAGGTATAATACTTGATGAATATCAAAACCCAATATGTATCTCAGGTCGGAGGATACCAAATGATATTCGCCTTTACTCAAATTTACTTATGATCAATCAATAAGATTCCATGTGGTAAAATTTGAGATACGGGTTAGTCCAATATTTGTATCCCACAAATATCTATGAACCTTGGTAGCAACCCATTGCTCTATATTCATCCTTATGAATATCAACCAATCCAAGTTCATAATAGTCTTATCCTCAATACTTGTTCCCACAAGTCTGAATGACTACGGATATTTAGAGTAAACAATTTACTCACGGATTAAACATGCTAAATTGGAACATTAATTGAAACATTATAACCAAATAATTTTATTCAAATAATAAAGAGTTCCATATATCCAAATACAAAATTTACAGATCAAATCCAATCACTAGAATATCGAAGTCCCATGGCACAAGTATGACCTTCATGCTTTGCCTTTTCAAGGAGCTTCGTGAGAGGATCGGTAATGTTTTGATCCGTGTGAACTTTGCGAATACATATCTTTCTCTTTTCAACTTCATCTCGTATGTAGTTGAATCTCCGCTTAATGTGCCTAGTCTTTTGATGAGCACGGGATTCCTTGATTTGAGCATTCGCACCCTCGTTATCATAAAAGATCTCTAGGGGGTCCTGAATGGAAGGGACAACCCCTAGATCGGCAATGAATTTCTTCAACCATGCAGCTTCTTGAGCTGCCAATGAGGCGGCGACGTATTCTGATTCTGAAGTTGATAGAGCCACCACATTCTGCTTGGAGCTCTTCCAAGAGACCGCTCCTCCATTCAGAATGAAAATGTATCCCGATTGTGACCGTCAATCATCATGATCGGTTTGGAAACTCGCATCCGTGTAACCTTTTACAACGAGTTCCTCATCACCAGATCCATAGATTAGGAACATATCTCTTGTCCTCCTTAGGTACTTAAGTATGTTCTTAACAGCCATCCAATGACTGTTTCCAGGATTTTGCTGGTATCTGCTCGTCATGCTCAAGGCGCATGACACGTCCGATCGAGTGCATATCATCGCATACATGATGAATCCAATAGCAGATGCATATGGGATTGCCTTCATTTTATCCTGCTCATCCTTTGAGCTAGGACATTGAGTCGTACTCAATATCGTTCCTCTTTGAATAGGTACCATACCTTTCTTAGAGTTCTCCATCTTGAACCTTTTCAAGATTTTATCAATGTATGCACTTTGATTTAAACCAATCAACCGCCTTGATCTATCCCTATAGATCTTTATTCCCAGAATATATGTGGCTTCACCAAGATCCTTAATGGAAAAACAACTTCCAAGCTAGGTTTTTACACCTTCCAAGGTTGAAATGTCATTTCCAAATAGTAGTATGTCATCAACATACAATACTAGGAAAGTTATTGTGCTCCCACTAGCCTTCTTATACACACAAGCCTCATCAGCGTTTTTGATGAAGTCAAATCTCTTCACGTCCTCATCAAAATGGTGAATCCAGCTTCTCGATGCTTGTTTCAATCCATAGATTGATTTCTTTAACTTGCATACTTTATTAGGATGTTTTGGATCGATAAAACCTTCAGGCTGAACCATATAGACATCTTCCTCAAGATATCCATTTAGGAAAGCGGTTTTGACATCCATTTGCAAAATCTCATAATCATAATGAGCAGCTATGGCAAACAATATCCTTATAGACTTTAGCATCGCAACAGGTGAGAAGGTTTCATCATAATCAACCCCTTGAGTTTGAGTGAAACCCTTTGCTACAAGTCTAGCTTTATAATTATCCAAGTTTCCATGCATATCGGTTTTCTTCTTAAAAACCCACTTACTTCCAACTACCTTGGAATTAAGAGGTGGTACAACAAGTTCCCAAACTTGATTGTCATACATGGATTACATCTCAATGTTCATGGCTTCAAGCCATTTGTCACAATCCGAATTGGACACTGCATTATGGTATGTGGTTGGTTCATCTGAATCTACCACATAACATCCATCCATGAAAAATCCGTACCTTTCAGGTGGATTACTAGTTCTACCACTTCTGCGAACGTCTTGTGTGTATTGATCAACCCCTTGATCATCCTCAACATCCTCATGTTGAGTGCTAGTTTCAACCAAACGTGCATCGGGTTGTGGTTTTTGATCCTCTTCAAGATCCACTGTTCTACTGCCAGCTCCTTTCATAAGGAACTTTGCTTCTAAGAACTCACCCTTTCTGGCAACAAAAACCTTTTGTTCCAGTGGATCATAGAAATAATATCCCATAGAATCTCTAGGATATCCAACAAAGATACACTTGGTGGATCGGACTTCTAATTTGTTTGGGGTGGGAGTCTTAACATAAGCCTCACATCCCCAAACCCTTAAGTATGATAGGGATGGAACTCTTCCATGCCATATCTCAAAAGGTGTCCTTTCCACCTTTTTGGTTGGGGCCATATTTAGAATACGGGCCGCGGAGAGCAAAGCGAAACCCCAAAATGATAGAGGTAATGTGCTTCTAGCCATCATAGATTGGACCATATCCAATAATGTTCGATTTCTCCTTTCAGACACACCATTATGTTATGGTGTTCCAGGTGGAGTGAGTTATGAGACAATCCCAGAACTCCTAAGATGATCTTGAAAAACATCACTTAGGTATTCACCTCCTCTATCGGTACAGAGAACTTTAATTGACATGTTGAGTAGATTTTCTACTTCATTCTTGAAGATTTTAAACATTTCAAAAGCTTCATCTTTGTGCCTTAATAAGTACACATACCCATAGCGACTATAATCATCGGTAAAGGTAATGAAGTATCTTTCACCATTCCTAGTCATTGGTTTAAAAGGACCACATACATCCGAATGTATGATTCCTAATAAATCTTTTGCCCTTTCGGTAGTTCCACTAAAGGGTGCCTTAGTCATCTTACCTTGTAAACAAGATTCACAAACATCAAATGAATCACATTCATTTGTTTTTAAAAGACCATTCTTTTGAAGTGTTTGTAAACGTTTCTTGTTTATATGACCAAGATGACAATGCCAAAGATAGGTATCACTCAAGTCCAACTTGAGTTTCTTGGTGTTAGTTTGGTACAATGAACTATTTAAAGTATTTTCATGAACCAATTCATAAATACCATTAATGGGAATAGCTTTAAAATAGAACATACCATTTAAAGAAACATGAATATCATTTTCAATAAAGGATAATATATAATCATAATGTCTTATTTGGGAGACAGAAATAATGTTCCTAGTCAAACTAGGAGCATACAAAACATTCTTCAAAATAACTTTCAAGCCACTTGGAAGTTTTAGGATGTAGTCCCCACGAGCTTCAACTAAGACTTTAGTTCCATTGCCCATGAAGAGGCTTACATCCCCTTGATTGAAGTCCCTACTTCTTGTGAACCCCTGCAACAAATTGCAAATATGAGTTCCACATCCGGTATCTAATACCCATGTGTTTGAAGATGTAACATTAAGATCAATATGAATCATGTATATTGTACCTGAGGCCTGCCCAACATCCCTCTTTGCTTTCAACTCTTGGAGATGGACAGGACAATTCCTTGCCCAATGTCCTATCTCCCCACACTTGAAGCATGGGTCATTTGTAGCAACCTTTTGCTTCTTCTCTTATGGTTTGGGTGACACCCTTGTCACCCCTTTCCCCTTTCCCCAAACGGGTCCCTTACCCTTGGCAACCTTTGCCTTGGGTGAGGGATGAGGCCTTTTATTGTTCCCACCTTCATTGATGGTGAGAACGGGTAAAACCCTTTTACCCATGGCCGCCTCGGCCGTTTTGAGCATTGAGTGAAGCTCACCAATGCTCTAGTCCCAAGCATTCATGTTGTAGTTCAACACGAATGTCTCGAACTTCTTGGTAAGGCCATTTAGGATCAAATCCGTGGCCAATTCCTTTGAGACGAGACAATTAAGCCACTCGAGGTGGTCAATATGACTTTTCATCTTAAGTACATAAGATGAAACAGATTGGTTGTCGTCCATACGACATACATGGAGTGCTCGAACCGTTTCGAAGCGCTCAACCCTTGCTCGCTGTTGGAACGTTTCCTTCAGCTGGGTTATCATGTCGTAAGCTCCGTGATGTTCATACTCCTTTTGGAGATCCGGAGTCATGCTCGCTAGCATGATACAAGACACTTGGACGGAGTCCTCAGTGTACTTCAGCCAATCGTTGTAGGCCTCCTCATCATCCTCAGTAGGTTGATAGAGGATAGGGTCGTCTAAAACATATGATCTTCTCTCTTGCTTGATAACAATTCTCAAGTTTCGATATCAATCAATAAAGTTGTTATGATTTAGACGTTCCTTTTGGAGGATCATTACAGTCTAAAACATATGATCTTCTCTCTTGCTTGATAACAATTCTCAAGTTTCGATATCAATCAATAAAGTTGTTATGATTTAGACGTTCCTTTTGGAGGATCGCTCGTAATGATTGGTTGGACGCGGATGAGTTATCGTGATTTTCATTATTGGTGGCCATCTACAAAATTTAACAAAGATCTATTTTAGTATTTTTGATATTACTATTTTTAATAATTAATGCCTTTTAATGTCATTTTTATATTAAAATCTAGAACCCAACATTACATTTAAATTGTGGTTAGGTGACCTTTATCCCATGATTTAAATTAATAAGGTGGTCAACGATTGACGGTTGCAACCATTTGCAACTTCTAGAGGTATGGGATCGACTTTAAACATCATGTGTAAAGTCGGCATGTTAATCCCATCAACACCATTTGGAAACCATATTGTAGGTGATCCATTTAATATGGTTTGCAAATCAACACATCCTACTTACACATACGTGTGAGTTTGCCAAAATGAGTGGTTAGGTGACCTTTATCCCACAAATATGGCATTCTCACCTTAAGTCATAAGTTACCTCAAAGTGGTTAGGTGACCTTTATCCCACTAAGATTTCCCAAGTGACTTAAGTGTTGTGTAAAAGGACGGTGTTGATCTTGTTTTTGAATATTTAGAGGTTTCATAATTCTAGTTTAGAAAACTCTATGTACTTGTATTTGCATGCTTTCAAATACAAGATACCCTATGGTCCTTTGATTAAAACCCATTTTAATCATTAAATCATTAAATAATTTTAATAACCTTTTATTTCCTTTTAATGATTAAGAACCATTTAATTAGATTGTAAAGTTCATATAAAAGTTTGTTAAAGCAAATATCACATACATGCTATCAACCACAATAATATAAACAAAACAACATAGCAAATGTGCATAACCATAGCATCTAAAGAGGTCCACACATGTTTGCCATCACAAGTATGGTCCAAAGGCATTCCTAAGGGTCACAAACAAATCACATAGAAAACTTCCAAAAGCCTCCCACTTGAAACCGCATCCAAAATGCTCCATGTTTCTCCTTTGTGCTTCCAATCCATATATCTTCACATTACAAGATATAAAGTCGTAATACAAGATATCTAGTAAAATGAAAATGCACCTATTCTATTTATTACAACCCAATAATAAATAAATTACACTTGAAACAAAGCACAAACAATAGATAATACAACCCAATTGAATGAATGAATACAACCATTACAAACATCCAAACAACACAAGGTCAATGGCTAGGTTATGCACTAAAATAAACATCCATCATATCATCCAAAATATAACTAGGAATCCCCTCAAAACCCACGAATTTTCAGCCAACATAAACTGAAAATTTCGGGTTTAGATGTTGTCCAAACAACACAACATATCAACATATATATCTTTCAAGGTTTAATCACAAGCATGTATAATATAACCTTGAAAGTTGGGGATTCAACAAAACAGAAATATAGCAGCCCTTAAAATGGTTATAAAGTCCATAAAACAAAATTTTTAAAGACCATACAAGCTAGCTATCTACATAACCAGCTCTAGATGCCATTGTCGGGTTTGATAGAACACAAAAACGAGTTTAACCTTTTAAACTTTCTGAAAACGCAGCGGAAGTTTAGCATTATAACTAAGTTTATGAGCTGAAAAACGTGTTCCCTTTTGACATACATATGTTTTAAAACAAACCCAAAATCAAAGGATCATAATATGTGAATAAACAAGCTATGAACTTATGTAAATGTACATAAAATCACAGCTACAATGAGCTGTGATTACTACCTTTTCAGCAGCAAAAACCGATCAAAGAAGGGGGATGGTTGATGCTTCAAATTGGCCTAGACTTCATGATTAGGAGCCCTCAAGCTTGTATACCCCAAGCCTCCTTGCAAACCCCTTCTTGTTTGGAAGAATCACCACCAAAATGAACACAAAATTGATCTTCAAAACCTCTAAGGCTGCTACCTTGTTCTGTAACTAGAGAGAGAGAGGAAGAGAGTTTTTTGTGTTCTTTTTGCATGTAATGAGAGTGGTTGAAAAATGAAGAGTGCAAGGCTAGTTAATGTGTCTCTCTACTCAAAATAAGTGAGCCAATCACATTAAAAGGGGAGGTGGCCGAAAATTTAAAAAAAAATAGTCTTCCCCCCTTTTAATTTATCACACATTATATTGTTGACTAGTCCTCTTATTAGATACATATACAACTAACCTTTTAATTGTACAATCCATACACGCCCATTATTAATTTGTAATGCTATCTAACTTACTTAAATAACATTACAAATAATATTATTTGAACAAAATATCCTAATAAATTGTTCCATCTCATATGCAACTTATTTAGAAAACCCATTTTCTAAATTGGTGTAAATATTTAATTGCATGATCATATCATCAATTAAATATTAATTGGTGTTTGCTAAGCTTGTTATTAGGTATAACCCGACTTGGATCATAACGTACTAACCACATCAATATTCTAAGTGTTTTGGGTACATAGAATCCTATAGGTTCAACATCTATTGGGGAGAGTCAACCAATTAGATGCTCCTGTGCTGAAACCACAGAAAAGGAAAACCAAGCCAAAGGAATCCTTTTCTACACCATCTCCACCACCTCAGACTGTCAATCATAACCAACAAGTTAGTATTAAATCTGTTGATGAGAACAGACCTGAAACCAAAAAGGTTTGGGTCTCAAAAACTAACTAATTTATTGTGATGAATGCTGGGTTCTTCAGCATGCCAAAGGAGCATCTGGTATGTAGACAGTGGAGGATCCATGCATATGACAGGGAGTAGCTCTCTTCTTCATGACTACTCTCAAGGAAAGAAGGGGTTTGTTTCTTTTGGCAATGATGCTAAGGGTTACATCATTGGCAAAGGCTTTGTTTTCAATGGTGAAATAAGGTTTGATGATGTTAACCATGTGGAGAATCTCAAGTACAACCTCTTGAGTGTCAGTCAAATGTGTGATAAGGGCCATGTTACACTCTTCACCAGCCAGAACTGTAGGATTCTGTCATCCAAAGTTCTGAATTTGATTGACAAGGTGTTGGATGAATATACTCTCTTGAAGGCCAACAGGACAGGAAGAGTATATGCCTTAGATCTTTCCAAGAAAATTGATCTGAAAGGCCATCCTTGCCTATTCTCCAAGGCTTCTCCTTAGGAATCTGAACTATGGCATAGAAGGCTTGGTCATGTGAATCTTAAAAACATGAACTAGCTGATTCACCATAGTTTAGTAAGAGGGTTGCCTATGAAGGAGTTCAAATGTGATGACAACTGCATTGCCTGTTTAAAAGGGAAGCAACACAAGGTCTCATTTCCTCCAATAGAAGAGCCAAAGTCCATTGCCTGCTTGCAATTATTGCATATGGATCTTTTTAGTCCTGTCAGAGTGATGAGCATGGCAAAGAAGAAATACTGTCTGGTAATTATGGATGATTACCCCAGATTTGTATGGACTTTCTTCTTGCACTCCAAAGATGAAGCTGAATAAGCTATTATGAACTTTGTGTTGTATGTTGAGAAACAATATTCCCTTCCAGTCAAGTGTGTGAGGAGTGAAAATGGTACAGAATTTAGAAATCACACACTTGATGAATTCTACTTATCAAAGGGAATCAAGCAGCAGTTCAGTATTCCAAGAACTCCTGTGCAAAATGGAGTGATGGAGAGAAAGAACAGAACATTGGTTGAAGCTGCCAGGTCAATGTTGGCTGATTCAGGCTTGCCATTGACATTTTGGGCTGAAGCTATCAACACAACTTGCTATGTGCAGAATAGAGTATTAGTAAATCAGAGGTTGATGAAGACTCCTTATGAAGTACTACATCATTTGGCCCCTTTGATTTCATTCTTTAAAGCTTTTGGGTGTCCTTGTTGCATTCTCAACACAAAGAATCCACTCCAGATGTTTGAATCAAAGGTGGATGCAGGGTATTTTGTTGGTTATTCATCTACGTGCAAGGCATACAGAGTTTTCAACTGCAACACAAAGATGGTTGAAGAGACTTTGCATGTGAAGTTTAATGAATCTCCAAAGGACAAGATTCCAAAAAACCCTGTGGAGTTATTTGATTTGGACATACTGCAATATGTTCCTTATCATTCTCTAGCTGTTGTTCCTGTCAATAGTTCTCCACCTGGTGGTACTGAAGATGATGTAGTCAGTACTCACCTTTTCAGGTTTAGTGACCAACTGCCTGAGTCAACTAAACCTGATGCTCCTGTAGCTTCAGCAGCTCCATCCACAACAAATGCTGATGAGATTTCTGAATCCTCTACTTCATTTGAGTTGCCATCACCAACATGGTTTCAAGAATCTTCATCAACATCTGTTGCTGCTGAAGGTCCTACAAACACTTACACAGACCTCGTTGTTTATCAAGAGCTGAAGGATCATCTAATGTCTCAAATCATTGGTGATATCAATGCTAGAGTCTCAACCAGAAGTCAATTGTCCAATTTCTGCTTTTATGCTCTCTTCATTAGTCAGCAAGAGCCAAAGAACTATCATGTTGCTTTAAGAGACAATGGATGGGTTGAAGCAATACAGCTTGAGCTTCTTCAGTTCAAAAAGCAGCAAGTATGGGAGCTTGTTCCTTTACCCCAAGGTAAGTGTGAAATAGGCACTAAACGGGTGTTTAGGAATAAAACAGATGAAAAGGGCCAAATTGTTAAGAACAAGGCCAGACTGGTTGTACAGGGGTTTGCACAAGAAGAAGGTATTGATTATGATGAAACCTTTGCCCCTGTAGCCAGACTGGAGGCAATTAGATTGTTCTTAGCTTATGCTGCTTTCCATAATCCTAAAGTTTTTCAAATGGATGTCAAAAGTGCATTTTTATATGGTCAAATAAAAGAAGAGGTTTATGTGTGTCAACCACCAGGTTTTGAGGATAATAAACATCCAGATTGGGTGTATAAGCTTGATAAGGCTCTATATGGGTTGAAACAAGCTCTTAGAGCCTGGTATGAAACATTGTCTAATTTTCTTCTTCAAAATAATTTCACTAGTGGCTCCATAGATAAAACTTTATTCATTAAGAAAGTAGGGCAGCATAAGCTACTTGTTCAAATTTATGTTGATAATATTATTTTTGCATCCTCTGATCCGCAGTTATGTGATGAATTTACTAAGTTAATGCAAAAGAAGTTTGAAATGAGTGCCATGGGAGAATTACAGTTCTTTTTGGGTTTGCAAATCAAACAAAGGACTGATGGAACCTTCATTCATCAGTCCAAATATACAAAAGATCTTTTGAATAAGTTTGATTTATAAATTTGTAAGCCCTGTTCTACTCCCATGAGCAGCACCACACAACTGGATGTTGATCAGTAAGGTAAAGCGGTTGATGAAACCCTTTACAGATGTATGATTGGGTCCTTGATGTACCTTACAGCTTCTAGACCAGACATTATGTTTGCAACATGTGTCTGTGCTAGATTTCAGGATGCACCTAAAGAATCCCATTTGATTGCAGTCAAAAGGATCTTTAGATACTGGCAAGGTACTCAATCTCTAGGACTTTGGTATTCTACTAGGTATTCTTGCAAATTAGTTGCTTTCTCAGATAGTGACTATGCAGGGTGCAAAGTCACTAGAAAATCAACTTCTGGTGGATGCCAATTTCTAGGCAATTGTTTAGTTTCTTGGCAGAGTAGGAAACAAAATTCAATTGCTACATCAACTGCTGAAGCAGAGTACATTGCTGCTACAAGTTGTACATCCCAGGTACTCTGGCTTCAGAATCAATTATTGGATTATGGCATTACAGAGACTAAGACACCATTACTCATGGATAGTGCTTCAGTTCTTTATATTGTTAAGAATCCAGTCCAGCATTCTAGGACCAAACATATTGAGATCAGACATCATTTTATTAGAGATTTTTATGAAAAAGGTCTGATTGATCCAAAGTTTGTTTCTAGTGCTGATGAGCTTGCAGATATATTTACTAAGCCTTTAGACAGTGCAACCTTTCAAAATCTTGTACTAAGGCTTGGTATGTTGCAGCTGGAATAATTGACTAATACTGATGCTCTCAGGTCACAATTACTGATGAGTATTAGTATACAATAGTCAAAAATAAGTACAAATGAGTTATTTTGTGTTCTGTATTTTTCATATCTACTGATGTGTTATAACTACTGAAGGCTAAAATACTTCAAAGTACTGAAGTACATTATTTGTTGAAAGAACTGATGAAGTTACAACTACTGATGTGGTTATAACTACTGATGTCTATTTCTAACAAATAAGTACTGAAGAACAAATCTTGTCCACAAGTACTGATGTGTAATCTTACACATAAGTACTGAAGACAACATTTTTTCACAAGCTCTGAAGAATAAATATTCACAAGAGCTGAAGACCAATGAAACGTCTGAAAAATCAGGCAAAGTCTGATGAGTAAGTGTTGAGGTTAGAATGAAACAATTGAATTGACGACAACAGCTGATGAGTAACTTTACTCTTCAGCTGATTCAAACAACTGATGTTTCATTTCAAAACAACTGAAGGACAAAACCATGTCTTCAGTAGTTTATAACTACTAATGACTAACACCAAGTCCTCAGTTGTTTACAACCTCTGAAGGACAAAACCATCTCTTCAGTAGTTTCAACTACTGATGACTAACACCAAGTCCTCAGACGTTTATAACAACTGAAGCCAAAACCATGTCTTCAGTAGTTTATAACTACTGATGACTAATACCAAGTCTTCAGTTGTTTACAACCTCTGAAGGTTAAAACCATGTCATCAGTCGTTTAAAACAACTGATGACTAACACCAAAAACTTCAGTCGTTTTCTTTCAGCCATTTCATACCCATACCCTATAAATACCTAACCCTAACTTCAGAGTTTTTCATTCTCTCATAAACCTAACGTTCAAAAACTCTGAAACCTCTCTCCTCACATTAATGGCGGCCATGCAGCTCAAACCACGACACAACTGTGTTGCCTACCTTACCAAATCACCCTTCTGGACCAAGTTTGATACTGCCATTGATCTAATGGTCCATTCTCCATAAAAAAACGGCCTTTCTTATCAATCCTACCATCTACGCCGAATCCTAAACCAGTTTTGGATGAACGTCACCCTTACCACTGGGGAGAATGACACCGAGGTCTCTCTCCAGTCGTTCATCAACAACCAAAAGGTGGTAATCTCTTCTGCAGCCATTCGCCAAACCCTAAATTTAGATGATGCCACCTTCATCACTGAGTATCCAAAGGGCACAATCGATCTATCTTTTGCCCACCATGGATACCAGGGTGACCTTAGTGCTTCTACCATCCTCAAAAAGCACTTCCATGATGCTGAACGATTGATCTTTCACATGATCAATGTCTGTCTTGCCCCTAAAACTTCTTCATGGGATCAAATGTCCTCCAGGTGGCAACAGGTATTGTACTCCATCCTAGAGCAACAATGTTTAAATTTTTCTGAACTAATATTTGTAGAACTGAAAGATATGGCTGTGAAACCTTTAGGTAACCGATGGATATTATATCCAAGGTTCATCATGGCCATCATTGAAAGGCAGCTTCAAGCTGAGGGACTTGTTGGCCTTGGAGTCCCTGCTCTGGCAATATTGCCTGAAGTATACTCTAGGCACAACTCAGACCAACACCTCAAACAGGCTGCCAAACTGCTAAAACCCAAGCAGCGGGAACCCACAGCTTCCACCTCCAACTCCAAAGTCCCCACCAAACCCAAAACAAAAAAGCCTAAAAAGGCTACTCAGGGAGATGAGTCCCCTGAGGATGCCCCTGCAACACAAAGGCAGGAAGTAATAACTGGTATTAATCCCCCAGTAATTACAAGGACTTAACCAGCCTCAACCGCTCAGGCATCCTCTCAACAGGAGCCTGAAGTAACCATTTCCAGGGCAGCCACATCTCTGGAACCTTTCTCACTTGAGAAGGTTACCATTGAAGAGCACCATTCTCCCCAGGTGCAAACTGCTTCACCCCAATCTCCCAATGCAACCGCCCCTCAAAGTCCAACCCTTATTATTGCAAAAATGCCGACTCAGCTCAACACTCCACCCTCTCCCCAGGAACCTATTACAACTGGGAAAACCGCAACCAATGAGAGGGAGGAACTAAGTGTTGCTGAGAGCCCACAGCATAGGGATTACAATGTTCGATCTCCCAGTATGGATGAGGAGATCCGAACATCTGGTGAGGCTGCCACTTCTCCTGCTTCAGCACATGAACAGGATGAAGCTGGTAACATCTCTAAGTCCTCACCAGAGGCAACTGCTGATGAAGGATTTAATCCTGAGGAAGGAAGTCCCAGTACCAAGACAAAGGGGCACATGTGATTACTGAGCCACACTCAGCACATGTACATCCTGATCTAATCAGGAGGTCAGGTGATTCAGCTACAACTGATGATGACCTGGGCTTCTTTTATGATGTTCTGGCCCAGAACACTATTCTTGAGGAAGAGGTAAGTAGATTACAACAACTACTTTCCAAATTCTCTCAAGAATCAAGTCCATCTGCCACCATTCACCCACAGATGGCACCTTCCTCTGAAGGCCTCCTACATACAAAGCCACTCTCATATACTCAGCCACCAGCCCCTGTTTCTAGCACTATTTCTCAGGGACAGAACCCCCCCCCCTGAGCAAATGGCTGCTACCTTTCAAAATTCCCTATCTCTCATCACACCCGTCATCACTTACATTGTGAATAAAACCCTTGATGAGAGGCTTGCCTCAAACATACAAACCTTGGTGGATGATGCTGTTACTAAGAGGCTTTCTAACAGTCAGACCCCTGCAGCCAATACAACCAAAAAGGGGGAGACTCAGTCAGTGAAAGCAATCAAGAGGAAGAGAATGGAGGAGGAGAAAGAGAAAGAGAAAGAAGTTGAGAAGGAGGTGGAAATTAAGAGGGGGATGGCAGTGGAGACTGAAAAAGTGAAGGAGAGTGAGAAGGAAAAAGAAAAAGTGATTGAAAGTGAGAAAGACTTTCATGTCACTTACAAAAAGAAGAAGGGTGGAGAAGAAAAGAAGGAAAAGGAGTTAGCAGTGCTTGTCAAGGAAGCTGATGCCCAACACAGTAGGTCAATGAATAAAATCATTGATCAGCTATTTAGGCAAAGCTTTGACACTGCTGAGTTAGATACTGAGATAAGGAAATTGGAGGTACAAGAGATTGAAAGCCGATGGTCTGGTCATAGTGAACAAGAAAAAGAGAGATTAGAAGCTATGGCCAGATTCATTTCGAAGTATCTGGGGAGATCAGTCCTGGAAATCAAGTCATGGTCCAGGGACAGCATCGTGGAAATAACCACCAAGATATGTTTGTCTGAGGCATTCACAAAAGGGCTAATCATAGAAGCCCTAAGTGAAGCTGGTGCTGGGAGCAGGACTAAACTAGCCAAGCAAACCAAAACCTCACTCACATCCAAATTGCTAGAACAGCCTGCCCAATCTCCCACACCAAAACAATCCACATCAAAACCCTCAAAACCAACTCGCTTGCCCACAAAACCAATAGCCGATGATGCACCCCAGAAAAGGAAGAGAAGGGTGTTGAGGCTAGAAGAAAAAGAAGATGATGATGATGAAGATGAGGACAGGCTGCCAATTTCAGCTGTCATTCCGTTGCCTAAGGCCAAAAGTCACCCTCCAACAATTACTCCTGAGTCGCAAAGGCAAATTATGAAAGTGAAGCTAGAAGAAGAAGAGCTTCATAAACAACATGATGAGGAATTGTTGAGAAGTGTTGACAAAGCATATGCTGCCACTTCATCAATAATAAACATGAAGAAACATGCTCAGAGATTAGACACTCTCAGACACACATTTCAATATCAAAAAGAGAGAGTGAGGATTTGGCCTGATCCCAGGGTGTCTCATAGGATTCATAAGAAAAATATTCCATAGAGATACAATGGCCAAGTAAAGAAGATCATAGATGAAGTGATCATACTGGCCATTGTAGTATCACCCTGGGAGATCCTTGATGACTTCAAGAAAACCTATAAAGCTAACCAACCCCTATAAAAGATGTTGGAGAATAAAGTGGTTAAAAAGGGGTTAGTGTATAGGAGGCTTGAGGAAGTTAGGAAGAATGAGCTCCAGTTGTTTCTAGAGGTAATCACCAAGATGAATTTGCATACAGAGTTATAACAATTGTGGAGCTCAAAAATGGAAAGCAGGTCAAATACCTCTCTAAGTATTAAGGGCCTGAGTCACTCTTTGAGGGAGAAGCAGAAGAGCTCACCATGGAGGAACAAGTAATCTTCCTTGAGGCCTACACAAGAGAGTCTTATAGACTCATAGTTGGAAAGTAGGTTTCATGGATGGGGTAACAGCTCTGTGTCCAGTTCCCCAAGACAGAGCTCCCATCCATTCTTTGAAAATCATACTTTTCGAAGCCTCTTCCCAGGCCTGTGCTGATTTGGGTCATTTCTGAGCTGATCCAGAAGAAAAAGACCAATCTTTCTGCCAAATAAGTGGGACCTCAAATAAGCTTAAAGGTTTTGGCTGCATTGGTTCAAGGGGAGTTTGTTGGACCAAAAGAACCAATGAGCCAGATCAAAAAACCTTTAAGTCCCACAGACATTACAACAACTGCTGAAGACTTCAACAGCTGATGATGACAACAACTGAAGACTTCATCAGCTGAAGTACAAAGACTGAAGACATCAGCTGATGTACAAAGTTTGAAGACATCAGCTGAAGTATAAAGACTGAAGACAACAACTGAAGATATCAGCTGAAGACATCAGCTGATGACAACAGCTGAAGTTCAAGTCTGAAGTTCAAGTGCTGAAGACTTCAGAGGTTGTCACAACAGCTGAAGAAGTATTCTTCAGTTGTTGTGATGGTTTTCTCTTTCAGTAGTTTACTTTTAGTTGTTTACTTTCAGTAGTTTCTTATCAGTAGTTTTCTTTTATGTTTCAGTACTTTGTAAAACGTCTGAAGAGCATGTTCTTCAGACGTTGTAGTTTCAGTAGTTTCTTTTCAGTAGTTGTAGTAGTTTACACTTGTCTTTTGTAAGAAGATGTCAACTATTAGACATCTTCAGTAGTTTAGTCTTTTTCAGTAGTTTGTTGTAATAACGGTTAGATGTCACTGTCAAGTGACATCAGCTGACGTCATCTTTCCTATAAAAGGGAAGATGACCTAATTGTATCTTTGCCGAAGCATGTATTGAATGAATATATACCTTTTGGCAGAAATTCTCTCTCTCTCTCTCTCTCTCTATAATCATACTGTTTCATTGATATATCTTGTGTGTTATTGCTATAATTTGTTCTAATTCGTACGCAATTCCGCTGCAAATCCAATCTAATTGATCAAACGAGATGCTTAGATACTTTCACTTCCACTAGTTTCTTCCGAAAGGAACTTAGTTTCCCAAAACTCTGCCTTTCGAGCAATAAACACTTTCTGCTCTGTTGGATCATAGAAATAATATCCAATACAATCTCTAGGATATCCAATGAAGATACACTTTGTGGATTGAGCTTCCAGTTTGTTTTGAGTGTATTGCTTAGGATAAGCCTCACACCCCCAAACTTTTAAATATGATAATGATGGAGACCTTCCATGCCATACTTCGAAAGGTGTCCTTTCCACTTTCTTGGTTGGGGCCATATTTAAAATACGGGCCGCGGAGAGCAATGCGAAACCCCAAAATGATAGAGGTAGTGTACTTCTAGCCATCATAGATCTAACCATATCCAATGGAGTCCGATTCGTCCTCTCAGACACACCATTATGTTGCGGTGTTCCAGGTGGAGTAAGTTGTGAGACAATCTCACAACTTCTAAGATACTCTTGAAATTCCCTACTTAGGTATTCACCTCCTCTATATGTACGAAGAATCTTGACCGTTTTGTTAAGTTGATTTTCTACTTCATTCTTGAAGATTTTGAACATTTCAAAAGATTCATGTTTGTGTCTTAACAAGTTCACATACCCATAACGACTATAGTCATCGGTAAAGGTAATGAAGTATCTTTCACCATTCCTAGTTATTGGTTTAAAAGGTCCACATACATCCGAATGTATGATCCCTAATAAATCTTTTGCCCTTTCATTAGTCCCACTAAAAGGGGCCTTTGTTATTTTACCTTGTAAACAAGACTCGCATACATCAAATGAATCATTTTCATTAGTTTTCAAAAGATCATTCTTTTAAAGTTTTTGCATACGATTCTTGTTTATGTGACCAAGGCGACAATGCCAAAAGTAGGAATCACTCAAATCTAATTTGAGCCTTTTGGTGATTGCTTGGTACATTGAGCTATCATATGTTGTGTTATCATGAACCAATTCATAAATACCATTACAAGGTATAGCCTTAAAATAAAACACATGATTTAAAGAAACATGAATATCATTGTCAACAAACTTCAAATCATAATCATATTATCTTAAACGGAAAACAGAAATAATGTTCCTAGTCAAACTAGGAGCATACAAATATTCTTTAAAATAACTTCCAAACCACTTGGAAGCTTCAAAATGTAGTCTCCTTGGGCTTCCACGTGAACCTTTGCACCATTGTCCATAAAGAGACTAATTTCCCCTTTTGCATAATGCTTACTTCTTTTGAACCCCTGCAACAAATTGCAAATATGAGTTCCACATCCGGTATCCAATACCCATGTGTTAGAAGAAATAACATTTAGCTTAACATGTATGATAAAGATTGTACCTGAGGTTTGCCATGCATCCCTCTTCGATCTCAACTCTTTGAGATAGACCGGACAATTGCGTTTCCAATGGCCTACCTCACCACACTCAAAACACGGGTGATCATGAGCAATCTTTTGCTTCTTTTCTTTCAGTTTGGAGGGTTCCACTTTAGCTTTACCCTTACCGTTCCCCTTGACGTGCCCCTTCCCTTTGGCAACACTTGCCCTAGGGTCGGGGAGGTTCCTTTTCCTACTACCTTCTTCATTGATCGTAAGGACCGGTAGAACCTTTCTACCCATGCCCGCCTCGGCCGTTTTGAGCATTGAATGAAGCTCACCAATGCTCTTGTCCCATCCATTCATGTTATAGTTCATAACAAAGCTATCAAACTTCTTGGATAGGGAGTTGAGGATCAAATCCGTTGCCAACTCGTTGGACACACGACAGTTAAGCCTTTCAAGGCGATCAATGTGGCTCTTCATCTTAAGAACGTAAGATGATACCGATTGGGTCTCGTCCATCCGACATGCATAGAGTGCTCGAACCGTTTCGAAGCGCTCCACCCTTGATTGTTGTTAGAACATTTCCTTAAACTGGGTGATCATGTCATAGGCATTATGGTTCTCAAAGTCTTTTTGCAAATCAGGAATCATACTCGCTAGCATGAGACATGAGACTTGCACAGAGTCCTCGGTGCACTTGACCCACTCGGCAAAGGCCTCTATGTCATTCTCATCGGGTTGATCGGGAATGGGATCGTCTAACATTGTAACACCCGAAAGTTTGACTTTTGGTAGGTTGTGCGACTGAGCCTCAGTCGCCTGGGATTTATGCGACTGGAGGTTCAACCGCATGCTATTCGGCCAATTGAAGCTCAACCGTACGATTGGAGTTCAACCGCCCGAATGAAGGACGAACCGCATGGAACACATGCGACTGGGGTCCAATCGCATGGTGTACCTGCAACTGAAGGTCCAGTCACCCCTGGACCAGACGCGACTGAGCTGTGGGTATAAAAGAGGAGCAGCTCTCTTCTCCTTCCCAACACTTGCATATTTTCAGTCGGGAAGAGCAGAGGGCGAACGAGAGAAGAGAAAAAAAAGAGGGAAATTGCTGACCGAGCTACGGATTTGTCGAGAAGCTAGCCAAATCGAAGCTCATCAACTCCTACCTGTTATTGTGAGTTGTAGAACCCCTCATTTACATGTTTTCTAACGATTTTGGGGCTGGAATCACATAGAAACCCTATTTTTGAAATAGTGTAAGTTTGACCCATTTGGGGTAAATCTTTAGTAATGTGTTTATAGTAAGAATTATGACTTGTATATGCTTGTATGATGTCCTAGTATGAATCCCTGAGACTTGGGAGGGTCAATTTGGGCTGAAAATGGGTTTATGATGAGTTTGAGTGCGTTGGTTCGTGACTGCTGTTCATGAAGAACTCCAGTCGCTGCCCAGTTAGGGTTATGCGACTGAAGGGCCATTCGGCCGAATGAGGATTAGTTGATGTCCAATCGCACGATTGAGGCTCAGACGCACGATTGAGCCTCAGTCGCCCGATAGGCTATGCGATTGGGGGTTTCGGTCGCATAAGTCCAATCGCAGGGTAGTTCAGTCGTACGGTTAAGAGTTAGTCGCATATAGCCCAGTCGTACAGTGTCTATTCGTGCGGAAGGAAGTCCAGTCGCACGATTGTATGCCCATTTGTATGACAGCCCAAATCGCACGGTCCAGTCGCATGGTGGACATGCGACTGAGATAGGTTCAGTCGCCCGTATAGGGCTGATGTCAATGTATAGAGAAGTGTATGTATGATGTATGTATGTTAAGTATGATGTGGCCATGATAGATGGTAAATACTGATGATTTGTAAATACCTATGTTCCTTATGTAAATGTATGTTATCTTTTAATAACTTTACGTGAATGAATGAAAGAATGAAACGAATGTATTAAGAACGTAAAGTGAAAGATAATGAAAGAAGGAACATGATGAATGAATGCATGCATTAACGAATGAATGAATGAATGTAAGAAAGGCTTGCAAGCGAATGTAAGGAGGTGCACACCCCTGGCAGGTGTTAGCTCAACGGTGTGCGGGTTAGCTACCCCGAAGGATGCACATCGGGGTCAGTCTTTGTGATTGACCAGAAGTATGTATGGGATCCTTGCCGCTTACCCTAGGTGACTGGATCAGCATTAGTGCACAACGTTCGTGATTGATCATCACAGGTCCAGCACCCGCATTTGTGCACAACGTTCGGGGTATAGCATATGGCATTGATCCAGAAGTAAAGTGAAAAGATAAGTGGTGCATGTACCTACCCCAGGTGACTGGATCAGCTTTTGTGCACAACGTTCGTGGTTGATTACCACAGGTCCAGCACCAGCAGTATGTATGATGTAAGGGGGTATTGTACATGTCACCGAATGTAAAGAATGTTCGAACCAATGTAATGAATGTATGAATGAATGAAACAAACGTTCGAACAGAAGTAATGAATGAATGTAAAGTATGTACATGTGAAAGTGAACGAGAATGATGAATGGTACACGAATGAATGATTAATGAACGAAGGATGAAGATAATAATAATATTATCTACGTGTACGTAAGATGTGTGAACACATGTATAAAAGAACGGTTAAAAAGAATGAAAGTATGTTTTATTATAAAACTAGAACTCACTCAGCAACGCTGACTTTTTATGTGTTTTCTAGTTCACAGGTAGTGTTGCTGAGGATGGCACGAGGCGGCTACTCAGCTCTTTTGGAATGGCATTCTCCATTTGATAATGCTGCAACGTCACGTGTTGTGGGCCCATAATGCGCGCAACACATCATGTTGCATGCAAGTGTGAGATTTCTTGAGAATCCTGATAAACCGGATTACTTAAGGAATCTCCTTTATGATGAAAAAGATATTTTTGAACTTAATATCTTCTATTAGAGGTCACTGTATATGACCCTATGACTGCTGAGCTTCAACAGCAATCATAGTAAAGCTAGGCAATGTAAGGAAAGCTTGTATTTTGTAATCAAGACAATGATGTAAAAGCTTTTATGAATGAATGTGAGTGTATATTTTTATCAATTCCGCTGCGTTATTTTATGATCATATACTATATGTATGTATTATGTGCAATGAAGAACTAATAGTAAGGTGCTCGGCGAGCGGGGCCTTACAAGTTGGTATCAGAGCAAAAGTTTAAGTAAAACGGGTAAATTTTCACAATAAACCTAAACTTAAACTGAGAATGGGACAGGGAGAATGAGAATGCCATCTGAGTAGCTGCGTGCCATCAGGTATTTTCTTAAAGTTAATCATGATTACGTGCGCATGATGTGTGTTTATGTGTACTGTTAGACTTAGATACTAATGTAGTCAGGACAGGTAATGCTCGGGGTGCGAAAGTAAAGTAAGTGGCTAATCATAACTGGCCACTGTAATTAGGGACTTACTGTACTTAACATAAACTGAGCTATTTCCTTGAATGACCGTGTTGGTGTTTGAATCTTTCAGTGTGATAGAAGATGGTCGGTGGTAGATCATCTAAAGCTTCCCGTGGTGGTGGACGTGGTGATGAACCGCGTATCACGCGAGGAAGACCTAGGACAGAGAAAGTAGTTCGTGAGGAGAACGAGATTCCTCATCAGGAGGAGGCAGACGAAAGCGCAAATTTGAGAGCCTCGGTAAAAGAGGCAGTGGTCGAGGAAGTACATCAGGTCATGCAGACGATCCTACCGTCTGTAGTGACCGAAGTGATAAAGGCAGTACGTGAAGATGAGAGACGAGGGAGGAATCGGTCCTCAGGTAGACAGCAACAGACGGAAGCAGAAACGGTACTATCTGATGATGAAGAGGAAGAGGAAGAAGGGCAGGTACGGGAGACAGCCCGGGGTTGTAACTATGGGGCATTTATGAGGTGCAAGCCCCCGACTTTTGATGGTTCTGGTACGGCTGCAGATGCTCACCAATGGGTGAGAGAGATGGAGGCGGTCCTCGATATCAGTGACTGCCAAGAGGATAAAAAGGTGAAGTTTGCTACCCACTCTTTTACGGGGACGGCATTATGCTGGTGGGACAATATTGTCCAGGCCGAGGGTAGCAGGGCCCTTGGAAAGATGAAGTGGTCTGAGTTGAAGAGAATGGTGATCGAGGAGTTTAGTCCTCGTCGGGAGATGGACAGAGTTGAGAGAGAGTTCCTGCAGTTGGAGGCGGGGACGATGACCCACCAACAATACACAACCAAGTTCAACGACATGGCACGGTTGGTGCCAGAGCAAGTGACGCAAGTGTCTCGCAAGATTAACCGGTATATTCAGGGCTTGCCAGCCGAAATTCGTTGGCATTTGATTTCCGCTCGACCTAGTACTTTCAGGTCGGCGGTGGATTTAGCTGGGAGGTTGTGCGATGAACGAGCTGCACTGGTGAAAGCTGAGGGTGGTAAGAAGGGAAGTGATGAAAGGAAATGGCAGGGGAAGGGGTTTGGTCGAGGTGATACTTTGACAAGTAGTAAGAAGGCACGGGTTGATGATCGCCGTGTGGTCATGTCAAGTGCAGGGTCGAGAAGGTGTGGAAAATGTGGGCGAGAGCACAGTGGCGAGTGCAGATGGGGGCTGAATGTTTGTTTTAAGTATGGAAAGCCCGGTCATATGGCGAAAGAATGTAAGGGCTTGAAGTGTTTTAACTGTGGGGAAAGTGGTCATATGAGTAAAGATTGCAAGAAGCCGAGGTCCGAGGGTTCCGGCATGAAGAAGACAGGGGGTGAAGGGTCGAAAGCAAGCGCCAGGGCATTCACGATGACGCAGGAAGAGGCTAGGACGGACCCCGATGTAGTATCCGGTACGTTTCTGGTGAACCAAGCTTTAGCCTCTGTATTATTTGATTCGGGTGCCAGTAGGAGTTTTATTTCCGCTGCTTTTTGTGCCAAATTGCCCGTTAGTAGTAGACGTGTGGATGTGCCGTTTGATGTACAGACTGCTATAGGAAAAACCACCAGGATTTCCGAGGTAATTGAGGGTTGCGATGTAGAACTGGAGGGTCACAAATTCCCAGTTAAACCATTTGCGATGACGTTAGGCGGTTTCGATTTGGTGCTTGGGATGGATTGGTTGGCAGATTTCGAGGCGAACATTGTGTGTCGCAAGAAGATGATCAGTTTGACAGCGCCCGACGGTAGTCCAGTGACAGTTTATGGCGATCGGGTTACTATGATTCCGAAGGTGATCTCAATGGCAGTGGCGGGGAAATGTATAAGGCGTGGATGTAACGCCTTTTTATGTTATGTAAAGGATGTAGAAAAGCCAACACCACAACTATCTGATGTTTCGGTTGTGTGTGAGTTCCCAGACGTGTTCCCGGAAGACTTATCGGGATTGCCACCTGACAGAGAGATCGAGTTCCAGATTGATCTGATACCAGGCGCCCAACCTGTTGCCAAAGCACCATACCGATTAGGCCCGACAGAGATGAAAGAATTGATGGAGCAATTACAAGAGCTGCTGGATAAGGGGTTTATTAGACCGTGTATCTCACCTTGGGGTGCTCCGGTCCTATTTGTAAAGAAGAAGGACGGTAGTATGAGGATGTGCATCGACTACCGCGAGCTGAATAAGTTGACGGTAAAGAACAGATACCCCTTGCCGAGGATCGACGACTTGTTTGACCAACTTCAGGGTGCTAGTTGGTTTTCACGAATAGATCTTCGATTAGGTTACCATCAACTGAAGGTGAAGGAGCAGGATATCCCTAAAACAACTTTTCATACGCGCTACGGTCACTACGAGTTCCTCGTCATGTCTTTTGGTTTGACCAACGCGCCAGCTGCTTTTATGGACCTGATGAATAGAGTGTGCCGGCCGATGTTGGATAAATCGGTGATTGTATTCATTGATGACATCTTGATTTATTCAAAGGACGAGACTGAGCATGCCGGTCACATTCGCGAAGTTCTGGAGACGTTGAGAAGGGAGAAATTGTATGCAAAATTCTCCAAGTGCGCATTTTGGTTGCGTGAAGTCCAATTCTTGGGTCACGTGGTAAATCCGGATGGGATTCTGGTTGATCCGGCGAAGGTGGAGGCAGTAATGCAATGGAAGTCTCCGAAGACGCCGTCCGAGATCCGTAGTTTCTTGGGTTTGGCGGGTTACTACCGAAGGTTCATCCAAGACTTTTCCAAAATTGCTTCTCCACTGACCAAGTTGACCCGGAAGGATGTGAAATTTGTATAGGGTCAAGCTCAGGAGAAGGCGTTTGAAGAACTGAAGACAAGATTGACCCAAGCTCCAGTATTGGCACTACCCGATGGGAGTGAAGACTTAGTGGTTTATTCCGATGCCTCCTACTCGGGGTTGGGGTGTGTATTAATGCAAAGGGGAAAGGTGATAGCCTATGCATCCTGACAGCTGAAAATTCTTGAGGTTAATTACCCTACTCATGACTTGGAGCTAGCAGCTGTGGTTTTCGCGTTGAAGATTTGGCGGCACTATTTATACGGGATGAAGTGCACCATCTTCACGGACCACAAGAGCTTGAAGTACTTCTTCGAGCAGAAGGATCTAAATATGAGGCAGAGATGGTGGTTGGAGCTAATAAAAGACTACGATTGTGAAATCCATTACCACCCGGGCAAAGCCAACGTGGTGGCTGATGCCCTTAGCCGAAAGGAGAGGCCCGAGCCAATTCGGGTGAAGGCGTACCAGCTAATCATGACCTCCGACGTGATGAAACAAGTCAGAGAGTTCCAGGATGAAGCACTGAAAGAGGATCATCTAAACTCTGAACGAATGAGAGGTCTGGTCGCAGAACTGGGTGAAAACACGTGTGGTGCCAAGACTCGATTTGGGCGAGTGTGGATTCCTCGATTCGGGGATCTACGTATGAAGATCATAGATGAAGCTCACAAGACTCGATACTCCATTCATCCCGGTGCTACCAAGATGTACCAAGACATGAAGAAAGATTATTGGTGGCCGGGTATGAAACGTGATGTGGTGGAGTATGTGAGTAAATGCCTCACGTGTTTGCAAGTAAAGGCAGTGCACCAGAAGCCGTATGGAAAGATTCAACCGTTGGACATACCGGAATGGAAGTGGGAGCACATCACCATGGATTTTATCACAAAGCTGCCACGTACCCCGAAAGGGTATGATACGATCTGGGTGATTGTGGATCGATTGACGAAGAGTGCTCACTTCTTACCGATGCGCGAGACATATTCGTCCGAAAGGTTGGCCAATCTTTTCATCAAAGAGATTGTGACTCGTCATGGTGTACCTGTGTCGATTGTGTCTGATCGCGACACCCGGTTTACATCCAAATTTTGGAAGAAATTCCACGATGCTATGGGGACGAGGTTGCATATTAGCACGGCTTATCACCCTCAAACTGATGGTCAGTCAGAAAGGACCATTCAGACTTTGGAGGACATGCTCCGAGCATGTGTTATTGACTTCGGGGGAAGTTGGGATGACCACCTACCGTTAGCTGAATTCTCGTACAACAACAGTTATCATGCCAGTATCGGCATGCCACCCTATGAGATGCTATACGGTAGGAGATGCAGGACACCCGTCTGTTGGGGTGAAATTGGTCAGAAAGAATTGGGAAGCGTCGAAGTGGTCGAGGCTACGACTGAAAATCTCGAAAGAATTAAAGCTTATATGAAGGCGGCCAAAGACCGACAGAAATCGTATGCCGACAAACGACGCAGGCCGATTGAGTTCCAGGTGGGAGACCGGGTTATGTTAAAGGTCTTACCTTGGAAATGGATCATTCGATTCCGGAAGAGGGGTAAGTTGAGTCCGCGGTATATAGGCCCTTTCCGAATCATTGCTCGAGTAGGAGAGGTGGCCTATAAGTTGGATCTACCAGATGAACTAAGTGGAATCCACCCGACTTTCCACGTGTCTCATCTGAGGAAATGTTTGGCGGACGAGGACATGGTCGTTCCACTGGGGGACATCGAGGTAGACGAACGGCTCAACTATGTAGAGCAACCAGTGGCGATCATCGATCGCAAAGAGAAGAGGTTAAGGAATAAAGTGGTTCCCCTTGTACATGTACAGTGGCGGCACAGGAAGGGATCCGAGTCAACGTGGGAAACTGAAGAAGAAATGAGGCAGCATTACCCATGATTGTTCGAAGAATAACAGGTTTCGGGGACGAAACCTAAAATAAGGGGGGTGGACTTGTAACACCCGAAAGTTTGACTTTTGGTAGGTTGTGCGACTGAGCCTCAGTCGCATGGGTTTTATGCGACTGGAGGTTCAACCGCATGCTATTCGGCCGATTGAAGCTCAACCGTACGATTGGAGTTCAACCGCCCGAATGAAGAACGAACCGCATGGAACACATGCGACTGGGGTCCAATCGCATGGTGTACCTGCGACTGAAGGTCCAGTCGCCCCTGGACCAGACGCGACTGAGTTGTGGGTATAAAAGAGGAGCATCTATCTTCTCCTTCCCAACACTTGCATATTTTCAGTCGGGAAGAGCAGAGGGCGAACGAGAGAAGAGAAAAAAAAAGAGGGAAATTGCTGACCGAGCTCCGGATTTGTCGAGAAGCTAGCCAAATCAAAGCTCATCAACTCCTACCTGTTATTGTGAGTTCTAGAACCCCTCATTTACATGTTTTCTAATGATTTTGGGGCTGGAATCACATAGAAACCCTATTTTTGAAATAGTGTAAGTTTGACCCATTTGGGGTGAATCTTGAGTAATGTGTTTATAGTAAGAATTAGGACTTGTATATGCTTGTATGATGTCCTAGTATGAATCCCTGGGACTTGAGAGGGTCAATTTGGGCTGAAAATGGGTTTATGATGAGTTTGAGTGCGTTGGTTCGCGACTGTTGTTCATGAAGAACTCCAGTCGCTGCCCAGTTAGGGTTATGCGACTGAAGGGCCATTCGGCCGAATGAGGATTAGTTGATGTCCAATCACACGATTGAGGCTCAGACGCACGATTGAGCCTCAGTCGCACGATAGGCTATGCGATTAGGGGTTTCGGTCGCATAGGTCCAACCGCAGGGTAGTTCAGTCGTACGGTTAAGAGTTAGTCGCATATAGCCCAGTCGTATAGTGTCTATTCGTGCGGAAGGAAGTCCAGTCGCACGATTGTATGCCCATTTGTATGACAGCCCAAATCGCACGGTCCAGTCGTATGGAGGACATGCGACTGGGATAGGTTCAGTCGCCCGTATAGGGCTGATGTGAGTGTATAGAGAAGTGTATGTATGATGTATGTATGTTAAGTATGATGTGGCCATGATAGATGGTAAATACTGATGATTTGTAAATACCTATGTTCCTTATGTAAATGTATTTTATCTTTTAATAACTTTACGTGAATGAATGAAAGAATGAAACGAATGTATTAAGAACGTAAAGTGAAAGATAATGAAAGAAGGAACATGATGAATGAATGCATGCATTAACGAATGAATGAATGAATGTAAGAAAGGCTTGCAAGCGAATGTAAGGAGTGCACACCCCTGGCAGGTGTTAGCTCAACGGTGTGCGGGTTAGCTACCCCGAAGGATGCACATCGGGGTCAGTGTTTGTGATTGACCAGAAGTATGTATGGGATCCTTGCCGCTTACCCTAGGTGACTGGATCAGAATTAGTGCACAACGTTCGTGATTGATCATCACAGGTCCAGCACCCGTATTTGTGCACAACGTTCGGGGTATAGCATATGGCATTGATCCAGAAGTAAAGTGAAAAGATAAGTAGTGCATGAACCTACCCCAGGTGACTGGATCAGCATTTGTGCACAACGTTCGTGGTTGATTACCACAGGTCCAGCACCAGCAGTATGTATGATGTAAGGGGGTATTGTACATGTCACCGAGTGTAAAGAATGTTCGAACCAGTGTAATGAATGTATGAATGAATGAAACAAACGTTCGAACAGAAGTAATGAATGAATGTAAAGTATGTACGTGTGAAAGTGAACGAGAATGATGAATGGTACACGAATGAATGATTAATGAACGAAGGATGAAGATAATAATAATATTATCTACGTGTACGTAAGATGTGTGAACACATGTATAAAAGAACGGTTAAAAAGAATGAAAGTATGTTTTATTATAAAACTAGAACTCACTCAGCAACGCTGACTTTTTATGTGTTTTCCAGTTCGCAGGTAGTGTTGCTAAGGATGGCACGAGGCGGCTACTCAGCTCTTTTGGAATGGCATTCTCCATTTGATAATGCTGCAACGTCATGTGTTGTGGGCCCATAATGCGCGCAACACATCACGTTGCATGCAAGTGTGAGATTTCTTGAGAATCCTGATAAACGGGATTACTTAAGGAATCTCCTTTATGATGAAAAAGATATTTTTTCACTTAATATCTTCTATTAGAGGTCACTGTATATGACCCTATGACTGCTGAGCTTTAACAGCAATCATAGTAAAGCTAGGCAATGTAAGGAAAGTTTGTATTTTGTAATCAAGACAATGATGTAAATACTTTTATGAATGAATGTGAGTGTATATTTTTATCAATTCCGCTGCGTTATTTTATGATCATATACTATATGTATGTATTATGTGCAATGAAGAACCAACAGTAAGGTGCTCGGCGAGCGGGGCCTTACAGACATATAGGACTTCTTTTCTTGCTTGAGAACGTTTCTCAAGTTTTGGTACCAATCCATGAAGTTCCCATGGTTTAGACGTTCCTTTTCAAGGATAGTTCTTAGTGATAGGTTATGGACGGTCGGGATTGAGTTGTTGTTGTTAGCCATCTACAATTTTACAAAGTTCAATTTTTAGTATTTTTGATATCAAAGCATTTTAATTATTAATACCCTTTTATGTCTCATAGACAATTAATAATTAAAATCTAGAAACCAACGTTACATTTAAATATCGGTTAGGTGACCTTTATCCCTTTATTTAAATTAACAAGGTAGTCAACGTTTGACAATTGTAACCTATTACAATTTCTAGTTGTATAGGATCGGTTTAAACATCTTATGTTTTGTTTGGCATGTTTATCCCATTAACACCGTTTGTACGTCATGCTTCGGTGATCCTAATGCATGATTTCCAAATCAAGTCGTCCTACTTAGACACATGTGTGATTTTACAAATATAAGTGGTTAGGTGACCTTTATCCCACAAATATGGTAATTTCACCTCAACTTCATAAGTTTCTACATTTATGGTTTGGTGACCTTTATCCCATAAATAAGTTTCAAGTGAATTGAGTGTTGTTTAAAAGGATGGTGTTACACTTGTTTTGAAAAGGGTTTTGTAGTTTCTAAAATTCTAGTTTTTAGAAAAATCCTTTTATACCATACTATTTGTATGCATTCAAATGCATGGTATTTTATGAAAAACTATTTTCATGATTCCTTTTAACAAAACTTATTTTTATTAAATCATTAACCCTTAATAAACTCATTTTATTAATTCCTTTAATGATAGAACCAAATTTATGCTTGTTTTAATTTTAGTTGTTTAACTTGTTTATCTATTTTCAATTAAAATGTCAAACTCAACCAAACAACCAAATAATCAACCAAACATAAAATATAAGTGCATAACCATAGCCAACTATTTTGATCATACTTGCTTGCCATAACAAGTGTGTCAAGAGGTCATTTCTAGGGTAAAAAACATGACAGAATGTTGTGTTGATGAACTCCCACTTGAACTTGCATCCAAATGCTTCAAGTATTCCTTTTGTGTTGTGATTCCACCACCATCTTTAGGCACCTTCTTTGTCTTACAAATCAGCCCCAAAATGCTTGTTACATAGAAAAATCCTAATACATTTTTTTCTTGGAAAATAAGGTGCAAACTAATCTATTTATTACATACCAAATGAAACAAATAAATTACATAGCCTTTATTACAACCAAATGAAATCACAACCACAAACAATCAAACACAAGGTCATGGCTAGGTTTTATGCACTAAAAACACATCCAAATATGTATATAAAAACCGTGAATGGCAGCCCTTTTTGTACCCAAAATCTCGGCCAAAACAAACCAAGAACAAGTGGGTTTTTGTCCAAACAAACAAACCATCTCACGATTTTAATTTTTCAAGATTCTTACACGCATATAAAAGTAATATCTTGAAAAACAAAGGGACTTCCGTGTGTGAAATTTCCAGCCCACTTTTTATTAAAAAAGGACCCGAAAATTTCAATTTTTGAAGCATGTATCCATATAACCGGCTCTGATACCATTGTTGGGTTTTGTAGATGTTTATCAAAGTCATATTAACCATTTAACATGTAAAATGCAGCGGAGTTTATATCAAAAACCATTTTGATATTAGTTAGTTTATGCATCAAATACATATGTTAAAACAAAACCCATGAACAAAGGATCTATTTATATGAAATATCATGCTATCAAAACATATATCAACCACATAAACTACCTTTAGAGCCGTGGATTTGGACGGCTAGATGATGATGTTTGAAAGTCGAGACTTCAATGTAGAAGCCCTTAAGAGATGATACCCACAAGCACTTCCTCACACCCACTTGCTAGGTTGTAGAACACCAACTTCCCTTTCTTCTTGTAGATCCGAATCTACACAACTAAGGCTGAATTTTCAGCTCACAAAACTGATTTTTCAGCCAAGAGTTGCTCTAGTAATCGGCCCAAAATTCGAATTTAGAGAGAGAGATTAGAGAGAAAAGATGAGCTTTTGCATGTAGGAGAGAGAGAGTGTTTTGATGGAAGTGTGCAAGAGTTTTCAAGTCTTGCACTTGCCAAGACTAAATGATGGTCCATCCAAGGCATGGGGGCGGCCGAAAATAGGCCCACTTGGTGGGTTTCCCTCCCATTGTAATTTTATAAAAAAGTCACACTCTTGCCCTTTTGTTTTATAAAATTAAAACCCCTTTTAATTTATAACACTAACACTCTTTTATTTGTCATTGTTTAACTAACTTAAATAATAAAACAAATAATTTCTCATGAACAAATTATCCACATAATGTTGTTCATTTACAAAAGCAGTGATTTAAAAAACCTATTTTTCTAAATTGGTGTCTATATTTATTTGTATGATCTTATCAATGAATAAATATTTATTGGTGTTTGTTTGGCTTGTTATTGGGTATGACCCGACTTGGATCATATCACACTAGCCACATCAATTTAATATGTATCTTGGGCAGATCAACTCCTTCACTAACAGTATACTGATTATCATAATCAGAATTGATTCTTCTGAAGGATCTCAAACCCAGAGAAGGTTGTTTTGATAGATTTTGAAAACCATTATTATAATTTCTTTGAAACTTTGGATTAAAATCTCCTTGATTACCAAAATCCTTCCTAGGTGAGTTCTTTCTGAAGAAGCAATCCTCAGTATTATGATTTCGTTTATCACATAATGCACAATATTTGTTAAAGTAGCAATCAACTTTTGTGTGGTTTGTCATATCATAGATGTGACAGTACTTGTTAAAATTTCACTCAGATATGTTATGATTATACATATCACATATATAACAATACTTTTGTAAATGATTAAACAACATTTTATTAACCTTTAATGTAGAAGCCATATTTGATTCTTGTTTAGATTTAGGGGTAGTTAGGTTAATATGTTGTTTCTTTTGTCTGAATTTGGTCTTTTGATTCTTAGGATTTTGCTTTTGAACTTTATCACAACTCTTTAACTCCTTAGATACAAATCTTTTATGAACAGCGGAAGACTTAGGACCTGAACCTGTTTTCAGATTGGAGTTAGATTTGATCTTAGGTTTAGATGTTGTTTCAGAGATTGTGTTCATATCAAAAGTTCCTGGTGACACAAACTTCACTGGTTTAAGTTGAATTGATTGATTGATTGGTTCAGACTTTTTAGTTTTAGTAGCTTTTCTTTTTCTTTGATTTCTTGTTCTTGATGAAGTTTTAGTGCTTTGGATTTTGATTGAATCATAAGAAGATTCTTTTTCACAATTTTTATTTTGATTTAATTCATTTGAGCTTGAATCATCAGAACATGAAGTGTCTGATTTCTCTTCTTCACATTTTCCATACATTTTGTTATTGATATCATTAGCTTTTTCAACCTTTTGTTCAGGTTCACACTGTTTAATAACAATCTCACTTTTTGGTACAAATAGCTTTTTGTTTGTTTGTCGAGGTTCATAAGATTTTACTTTAATGGGATGACCATTCTTTATCTTTTCGGAATCTTTCTCCTCGAATATTTCAATGTTTATCTTTTCGGTTTCACTCTCGACATTTGATTGACTATTCTTTTTCTTTTCTTGAAATTCTTTAAGCTTAGCTTTATTCTCTGGTGAATGATCATGTGTATTAAATTTTCAGATAAGGTTTTTGTAATAGATTCAGGCATAGGTTCATGTGTGAATCCTAATCCTATTTTATCTTTATCTTTCCTTCCATTCACCAGTTGCTTAACAATTGTCTTTGAGCTTTTCACTTTGACTAAGTCAATTTGAGTTGCTGCATGTGCCAATTTCTCTTGTTCAAGAGTTTTTGTCATCTCTTCAAGTTGTTTCTTTACAAGTTCAAGTTCTTTTAAAGTTTTGTTCCAAGAAGCTTGAAGAGATATGATTTTATCATCAGCAATTTTATGATAAGTTTTCAGCTTATTATGCATTGACTCTTCTTGTTTAAGTTTATCACGTATTTTGAACGAGTATGTTCTGTAATGTTCTACTTGTTCAAAACATGTTTTGGTGCATATTTTCTCCCTTGCTTCCACTGGGATTTCTGGATAAGAATTTGAAGAATCAGTGTCAGATGATGAGTTCACAACCTTTGGTTGTTCTTTTGGGTCATAAGAGCAAAATCTTCAGAATCTTCCTTTGGGTCATCTTTGTCACTCCATCATGGTCTTCCTCGGTGTCTGATTCACCTTCTGTTTTTGATCTTTGTCTTCAGACCAGTCTTCATCGTTCATCTCAGCAATCAGTGCTAGACGAGAAGTAAGATCAACTGTAAACTGTTCTGCATAAGCACTCCAATCATAACCATCCTTGATGCTTACAACTAATACTTTCTTTGGTTCTTCAATGGTTTTTTCTTCTTTTAGTTCTGGCATTGGTAGAATTCGATATGGATTTTGAAATGTCTTATGAGCCTGTTGATGATGTTTCTGTCTGTTAGAATTACTTTGGCCATTTCCTCCTTATGTTCTTAGAACTTTACATTCTCTAGAAAAGTGGCCATAGCTGTTACAGTTAAAACACCTTGACTTTGATTTATCAAATCCAACAGTTTTATTGCACTTGGTTTGTAGTTTCTGTTGTATTCGAGTGTTTTTGAGTCCTGTAAGCTATCATCACCATCTGCAAGTTCAGATCCATCTCTTCTACATCATCAGGATCCATCTCAAACAAATCTTGCAAAATTAAATCAGCTTGAGTTAAATGACTGCCTTGGTATACTTGAAAACTTACCATAAAGGCTATAAAGGAAGATTTGGACTCTTCATCCTATAAAAGGATGTTTATAACATCTTTAACTTTGCTCAGATTAGCAAAGCTAGAAGATGGAGTCTCATTTTGAGATTTAGGCATTTGAGGTTTTGGAGGAGACTATGGTTGTGGTTGAGTTGAGTAGACAGGTGTACTAGTGAAGAATCCTGCTCCCACAAATAAGTCACCCTCATCTTCAGGAGTTGTTTCATCCTTGGCAAGAAAAGCATTCTCTACAGTATTTGCTGGAGAAGCAACATACTTGTATTAAGAAGTTGATGCATTTCTGTCATTATTTCTTGAACTTTCTGTGACAACCGGTCCCAAGGTCGCTATTCTAAACCCTAATTCAATTGCATCATATCCCGTCTTATGAGTACTAATAATGGAAACAATTCAATTATATCAAGAATGTTAGACTCACTAATTTTTATTTGATCAATTTTCACGATTCTATGAGACTTATGTGAATTTAGTCATTTTAAGTCATGCCTTTTTAGAAGAGTCGTGCCCGGAAATATTAATTAGTCACCCTAGCTAGAATTAAGAATATCAATTGAAACAATTAAAAGTATATGTGCACACACAAAATTTTCGGACCTAACATGCATTACCATGCATAAGACAATTTACTAACTAACAACTTATACCACCAAAAATACTACCATTTTATAAAATCTATTCTACAAAATAACTAATAAAAATTAATTTTTAAAGAAATCCACTAGAGGACAAGGGCCAAATCAGCGCCCCCCTCTCCCCCAATAGAAACACTTGCTTTCTTCCCCATGCTACACCACCATATCCACCATTCAAGTTCCATGCATTTCAATCTTGCAAGACACAAAGCTCCTTCTCTCTTCCTCTCATTTTCGGAAATCTCAGCTGAGAACGCTCCTCCCTCTCAAAATTCCTCTCCATTCTCTCCATTTTTCAGCCCCAAAACCGTGAGCAACAACAAGAACAACAATCGCCAGCAGCAAATCGCAAGTAAGGTGAATTTTGGTGATGTTTTGAAGCTTGGAACGTGCAAAGCTTGAAGTTTCCAGCTTGTGTTCGACTTCTCCAGCCTCATCCAAGAAGATTTCAACCATCCACGACGTTCTACACCTCTTAAACCGCATGATACACCCTGTGTAAGCTCACTATGTCAGTTTTTGTCATTTCTTGAGATTGTCTTCATTTTTCACCTAAAAACCTATCTTTTTCTTGTTGTAGCAGAAACATCTCACCCTCACTTTTTTATTGAGGAGTTCCCCACGTTCTTGAAGGTATACCACACGTTATAATGTTCATTCCAAGGGGTAGAATCCGATTTACCCCTTGAAAACCCTCTTTTTGGTGTTTTTGTCACCATGCACTTGTGAATCTTGTAACCCCTCAAAACCAAACGTTTAACCTGCATATCAATGGGTTTTAAGACTAAAAACAACCTGTTTTTGAACTCTCCAAGGGTGTACACCACCTACATGTGGTACAAACATGCTTTACACCTTGAATAGTCACTCCTTCTACTAGTAACAACTTCCTATGGACATTTCTTGAAAACCCTCTTAGACAAGGGTTGTAATCTGCTCAAAATGACTTTTAAGACACCCTAATAATCTGATTTTTAAGTTAGATGAAGTTTTAGTAATGATTAAACTCAAGTTACAAGGATTTACACATGTGTAATGGTCATATATGACACTTTCTATATGTTTTAATGTCCATGGGTGTATAGAACAACTAGGCAACGATTGGGACTGTTATTTCAGTAAGTTTTGGTGCATATTAAGTGTAATAACATGGCTTGACCTCTGGAACAAAAGACATAATGTGTTTAGGCCTAGTTTGGTCACTTTCGGGACCCGAAAACGTGTTAAAATGACTTAAAAATAGGAAACATGGACAATAAACGTTTTTAAAGAGAATTCCAGGTTCTAAATGGATAAATAAAGTGTTCTTGAGTCAATGAAAAGTTTTAGTGGTCAAAAGATAATTTAAATGGATTTTTAGTGAAACCGGGTGTAAACCGAAAGACGTTTTTAAGGAAAAATCTAAGATAAATGGGTTAAATGTTACAAATTATAAAAATCATGACTTTCCAGTAGGTTAATACATAAATAACCTCAAAAGTAAAATGGTTGGTCAAACAAGCCTTTAAAATGGTCAAACCCGACTAAAAACGCGTTTTAACGGTTTAAACGTAAAAACGAGCCTTTCCACTTTTAGAGACAAATTTTTGTAATCTAAAAGGTTTGAAACTCATAAAAATGATTTTAAGAAGTAGCTACTGGTCTTAGACTCCAAAAAAGTGAAAACTCATAAATAACCCTTTTAAACCGTTCGGTTTTACCGTAACGGGCAACGTTAAACGCGTATTTTAGAAACCGAGTCTATAAACTGAAATTTTGGTATTAAATTCTTAAAACTAAGTTAAATTAAGGTCATGAACCTGATTTTTAAGAATAGAGGACACTTAATGCAAGAAACCAAACTTAAGGGTAGAAATTGTCAATTTTGAATCTTCAGGGGCAAAACTGTAAATTTTACAAAACTTCATAACCGACTCCCATAAGTTCATTTGCCCCCTTAAATGGCATAATTACTATACATTCTTGGTTTACTAATGTAGAAACCTTTGATTTCCTGAAAAACCTTGACTTTCCTTAAAAGGAAAGTTTTTACGCAAACCTAATCGAATCAAAACCGAAACCGTCTATTTGAGTCTTTGGCACTATTGTTGCTCCTTAAATAGGTTTAGAGCAGTAGCTAATCACTTAATATATTCATATTAGGTGCTAGACTTCATCCATTCCCGGCACGCGAAGAATTTCTATTTGCTTGATATCTAAGGTGAGTTCTCGTGTCCCCCTTTTTACTTTTGTTTTGCGGATGAAGCATGCTCTTTAAAACTGAATCTCTTATGTGTGATACTGTTTACTGTTTTGCATGATCTTTTGTTTTATGAACTATGATTGTGCTTACTTGATGCTTGTATGTGGGACTTTTTGGATACCTGCTGATACTTTAGTCATAAGCATTAATTCTTTTGTGAACCGCTTGTTTTTACGTGAATAGATCTATTTAGGGAATCTCCCACGCACAGTGGCTCCCGCTACAGGGAGGTACCCCACTGAGATCCTGAGGGGTCGTTGTTGGACCAAAAGAACCAATGACCCAAGATCAGGAAAACTCCTAAGTCCCACGTGTCATCACAACAACTGCTGAAGACCTTCATCAGCAATTTGACAAAGCCTGAAGATTCAACAGCTGAAGATCAAAGTTCTGAACTACATCAGCTGAAGATCTCAAAGTACTGAAGACAAGTGCTGAAGATCAACAACTGCTGAAGAACTGATGATTAACAACTGATGCACAAAGTCTGAAGACAAAAGACCGAAGACATCAGCTGATGATATCTACTAAAGTCATCAGCTGATGAATCATCTGAAGACCAAAGTCTGAAGACAAGTGCTGAAGCTTCAGAGTTTGTCACAACAGCTGAAGAAATCTTCTTCAGTTGTTGTAATGATTTTTTACCTTTTAGTAGTTTTGTAACTTTTGTTTCAGTAGTTTGTACAACAGCTGAAGAGTCTGTTCTTCAGCTGTTATAGATCAGTAGTTACAAACGACTGAAGAGTTTGTTCTTTAGTCGTTGTATGTTGTCAGTAGTTTTCTTTTGTTGTACTTGTAATAGTTTTTTTGTAAGAAGATGTCAGTTGTTGACATCTTCAGTAGTTTCTTTTTGTATCAGTAGTTTGTTAAGAATCGGTTGATGTCACTGTCAAGTGACATCATCACTCGTCCTTTTGCCGTCTATAAAAGGACGATGAACCATGCTGTATTAGGTGCCGAAACATGCTTAGACGTGCATTGTAATAAAATATATTTCTTTGGCAAAGTTTCTCTCTCTAGTTTATGCTTTTACATGCAAAATCTTTTATGTTCTTGCTATAATTGCTAATTCTCGTGCTAAATCCGCTGCGAATACAACCTAATTGATCAAACTAGAGGCTGAGATCCTGTCAAATGATATCAGAGCAGGTTAATCATTAATCGATTTCACTATTGATCATTTGAAACTGCTCTTTTGATATCTATGTTTGATCGAATTAGCAAATTTGCAAGAATTAGCTACGGAGAGAGAGATTCTGTTGTTTCGGGCCATAAAATTGAGGTTTTCGTGGTTTTCGAGCTAGATTTTTCTTGTTTTACTTGAACTTGTCTGAATCACTGAGAATGACTACTCCTAATGACCCTCACAATACTGGTTCCTCAACCAAGCCTCCGATGCTGGTTAGGAATGAGTATAACATATGGCAAAGAAGGATGCTCCATCACCTGTCTGTTAACAGCTCAGGTTGTTGGACATCTGTGGTACATGGTCCACATGAGCCTATGGTGAATGATCCGGAAACAAACAAGTTGGTTCCGAAGAAGAAGGAGCAATACTCTGATGAGGACAAGAAGTTGTTTGAGATTGATGCAAAAGCCCATGGAATTCTGGCCATGGCTATTCCTAATGAAATCTATTCTGGGTTGATGCATCATGAAACTGCTTATGACCTATGGAATGCACTGAAAGAACAATTCGGTGGCACTGATGAGGTTCTAGCAAACAATAGGGAAATCCTCGCCCAACAATATGAGACATTTGCTCATAGAAAGGGTGAGACTCTGACTCAACAGTTTGAGCGGTTTTCATGTTTAATATCTGAGTTGAAAATGGTTAAACATGAATACACCAAAAGTCAGATGAACCACAGATTCCTCAGATCACTACCTGAGAGATGGGACACATACACAATTGTCCTACGCTCTAGTGTAAATCTGGATAGCTTATCTCTCACCCAACTTCATGGGAAATTGTTGACATTTGAAAGAGAGATTGAGCAGAAAAGGAAGCTGGCTTCATCTGGTAAGCTCACTGAAGACTTTATACCAGGGAACACTGCCTTGGTCGGTCATGAGTCAGAATATGCTGCATCTGAGTGCCAATATGATGAGCATATTGATTTCTCTTCAAACACTTCTGATCCTGCCTTTGTGAGTGTTGATAGTCAGTCTGGTGGATGTAGTAGTGACAATCTATGCTTTATCATGGATGATCTGAGAGGGATTGCTGATGATGACTTAGAAGAGATGGATATTCTTAGCCAGATGGCCTTGATTAATATCCGATCTCAAAAGTTCTACAAAAGAACTGGAAGAAAATTCCCAGGACTCTCTGGCAAAACCAAAGTTGGTTTTGACAAGAGTAAGTTGAAGTGTCACAAATGCCACAGGCTTGGACACTTTGCAAGAGAGTGTAGATCATCTGGATCTAACACCTCTCCACCCTTTGTGACTTTTCCTAACAATAGTCAACAAAGCAGAGGGCAACATCCTGTCAATTCTCGTCATCATTCACCTTCACCATCCCCTGCATATTTTGTTCCTCAGGGGCCAATGCCATATTCATACCCCTGCTATTATATGCCACAACCCAGCCAAGTTCATACACCTATTGCTTCTCAACCACATGCTCTTCCTGAGCCTCAACCATCTCAATCTCATCCATCTCCACAACCTCAACAACACAGCTTTTTCACCCCAGGAGTTGTTGACTGGAGCAGTTTACCAGATGACCTGTCTGGTAATGAACAACTGCTCTCAGATGCTGGTCAACATGGTGGTGACAGTCCTTTTGGAAATCTAGCTCTCATGGCTCTGGAGTCCTCTGATGAATCATCCTCAAGTGCTCCCTCAGCACAGGTATCACAGGTATCATCTGAGGCTAAGGCCAATTTATGTTCTGAAACATGCATAGCAGCATTTGCTTCCATCAGAGAAGCAAATGTAGCTTTAATTAATAAGAACATTGAGCTAGAACAAAATATTTCCAAATTAAAAGTTGAGTTTGAGTTTGTGCGCAAAGGTAAAAATGATGAGATTTACAAACTAAAATGCCAAATCACTGATGATAAGGCTAGGGAAGAGGTACTTTTAGAAAAGTACAAAGACCTCAAGGATACTCTTGCAGCAACCCAGGTAGAGTGTGATCGATGTGTGTAATCATGCAAGGGTTTTAAGATGCTTTTATGTAAGCAATCAGCTTCAAATGTGAAGTTTGGCATTGGTTATAATCACACTGCTCCTCCAACTAATTATACTTCCAGAGCAGAAGTAGAATCTGATGGAGACAGCAATAACCAATCCTTCTCATCATGTGATCTACTTTCTGATACAGCATCATCAGAAGTAGAAGTTAGTATTCATGTTTCACAAAACCAATCAGCTGATGCTAAAACAGCTGATGATTCAAATGCTAACTGTCACATGATCAAAAGGTTGATCAACTCAGGTGTTGTCTCTAGATGTACTGAAAGTACTGGAGAGCAAGTGATGACACCTGAAGTTCAAACCTTAACTGCTGTCAGCACTAAAGAGAAGAAAACTGACAGTAGAAAAGGTTTGAAGACAACTAAAGAGGATGTCAGGAAAGCAGGTACTACAAGGAAGAAAACTGCTAGTACCGTTAGCAAACAGCTGAAGAACAAGTCTTCAGTAGTTACATCATCTTTAGTTGATGATCAATATAAGATGATGAAGAAGCCATGTGAAGTATGTGGCTTGTTTAATCATCTTACTGATGATTGCTGGTACAAAAGGGGTTCAAAACTCAAACAAAAGGAGAAAATTAAAGAGGACATAAATAAAATGAAGAATGAGTTTGAGACCAAGTTTGTACTAGCAACATCTAAGCCTGATATCCCTAAGCCCAAAGCTAAATCTAAAAGGAAGATAGGGGTTACTCAGGCAACAGCTGAGGTGGCTTAAAAGAAGATGGTGCAACATAGGAATCCATCGTCAGCAGGCCCCAATGCGTCTGAAGAGCTGAAAGCTTTATCACAAAGTCAGACACAACTGATGATGATGGTTCAACATCTAATGGGAAGAGTCAACCACTTAGATGCTCCTGTGTTAAATCCACAGAAGAGGAAATCCAAGCCAAAGGATTCCTCCTCTGCACCATCTCCTTCACCTCAGACTGTCACACATAAAACACCTGTTAGTGTTGCACCTACTGGTGAGAACAGACCCAAAACCAAAAAGGTTTGGGTGTCTAAAACTAACTAACATGTGGTTATGATTGCAGGGTTCTTCAACATGCCAAAGAAGCATCTGGTATGTAGACAGTGGAGGATCTATGCACATGACAGGAAGCAGCTCCCTTCTTAATGACTACTCTCAAGGAAAGAAGGGATTTGTTTCCTTTGGCAATGATGCAAAAGGTTACATCATCGGAAAAGGCTTTGTTACCAATGGGGAAATAAGGTTTGATGACTTTAACCATGTGGAGAATCTCAAGTACAATCTCTTGAGTGTCAGTCAAATGTGTGACAAAGGCCATGTTGCCCTTTTCACAAGCCAGAACTGTCGGATTCTGTCATCCAAAGTTCTAAATTTGATTGACAAGGTATTGGATGAATACACTCTCCTGAAGGACAACAGGACAGGAAGAGTGTATGCCTTAGATCTTTCCAAAAAGATAGATCTAAAAGGCCATCCTTGCCTATTCTCTAAGGCATCTCCTCAAGAGTCTACTCTATGGCATAGAAGGCTGGGACATGTTAATTTCAAAAACATGAATCAGCTGATAAGCCATGGTTTAGTAAGAGGATTGCCTTTGAAGGAGTTCAAGTGTGAAGATAACTGCATTGCTTGCATAAAAGGTAAACAACACAAAAGTTCATTCCCTTCAATAGAAGAACCAAAGTCCACTGCCTGCTTGCAGCTCCTGCACATGGATCTCTTTGGTCCTGTCAGAGTGATGAGCATGGCTAAGAAGAAATACTTCCTGATAATTGTGGATGATTACTCCAGGTTTGTATGGACTTTCTTCTTGCACTCCAAGGATGAAGCAGCCAAGACTATCATGAATTTTGTGTTATTTGTGGAGAAGCAGTACTCCCTGCAGGTCAAGTGTGTGAGGAGTGACAATGGAACAGAGTTTAGAAACCACACACTTGATGACTTCTACCTGTCCAAGGGAATTAAAAGGCAGTTTAGTATTCCTAGAACTCCTGAACAGAATGGAGTGGTTGAGAGAAATAACAGGACTCTCATTGAAGCTGCAAGGTCAATGTTGGCTGACTCAGGACTGCCACTGACCTTTTGGGCTGAAGCTGTCAATACAGCTTGCTATATACAGAATGGAGCTTTAGTGAATCAAAGGTTGATGAAGACTCCTTATGAGATTCTTCATCATTTGGCCCCTTTGATTTCATTCTTCAGAGCCTTTGGGTGTCCTTGTTTCATTCTCAACACTAGCAACCCACTCCAGAAGTTTGCTAGTAAGGTGGATGCAGGGTATTTTGTTGGTTATTCATCAACTTGCAAGGCATACAGAGTCTTCAACTGTAGGATAAAGGTAGTTGAAGAAACTTTCCATGTGAAGTTCAATGAATCTCCAAAGGACAAGATTCCACAAAACCCTGTGGAGTTATTTGATCTGGACATACTGCAATATGTTCCTTATCAACCTCCAGTTGTTGAGCCTGTCAACAATTCTCCACCTGGTGGTACTGATGATTATGTAGTTAACTCACCTTTCCAGGTTAAGTGACAACCTGCCTGAGTCCACTATACCTGATGATCCTGTAGCCTCAGCAGCACCATCCACAACAAATGCTGATGAGATTTCTGCTTGCTCTACTTCGTTTGAGCTGCCATCTCCTACATGGTTTCTGGAATCTGCATCACCATCTGTTGTTGCTGATGGGTCTACAAACACTTGCACAGACATTATAGTCTATTAAGAACTGAAGAATCACCCCACATCTCAAATCATTGGTGATATCAATGCTGGAGTTTCAACCAGGAGTCAATTGTACAACTTCTGCTTCTATGCTCTCTTCATCAGTCAGCAAGATCCAAAGAACTATCATGTTGCATTAAGAGACAATGGATGGGTGGAAGCTATGCAGCTTGAGCTTCTTCAGTTCAAGAAACAGCAAGTATGGGAGCTTGTTCCATTACCCCAAGGTAAGTGTGCAATAGGCACCAAATGGGTATTTAGGAACAAAACAGATGAGAAAGGCCAAATTGTCAAGAACAAGGCCAGACTGGTTGTCCAAGGGTTTGCACAAGAGGAAGGCATCGATTATGATGAGACCTTTGCACCTATGGCCAGACTGGAGGCAATCAGACTGTTCTTAGCATATGCTGCTTTTCACAGTCTTAAGGTCTATCAAATGGATGTCAAAAGTGCCTTCTTATATGGAAAAATAAGAGAAGAAGTTTATGTGTGTCAACCACCAGGCTTTGAGGACAATAAACATCCTGATTGGGTGTACAAGCTTGATAAGGCTCTCTATGGGCTGAAGCAAGCTCCTAGAGCCTGGTATGATACACTCTCAACTTTTCTCTTACAGAATAAGTTCACTAGAGGCACCATTGATAAAACCTTATTCATCAAGACTGTGGGACAGCATAAGCTCCTTGTTCAAATTTATGTAGATGACATCATCTTTGCATCATCAGATCTCAAGTTGTGTGATGAATTTACAATGCTTATGAAGTAAAAGTTTGAAATGAGTGCTATGGGAGAATTACAGTTCTTTTTAGGGTTGCAAATCAAACAAAAGGCTGATGGAACCTTTATTCATCAATCCAAGTATACAAAGGATTTGTTGAGTAAGTTTGATTTACAAAACTGTAAGACCTGTTCTACTCCCATGAGCAGCACCACACAACTGGATGTGGATCGAAAAGGTAAAGCGGTTGATGAAACCCTTTACAGATGTATGATTGGGTCCTTGATGTATCTTACAGCTTCTAGACCAGACATCATGTTTGCAACATGTGCCTGTGCTAGATTTTAGGCTGCACCTAAAGAATCCCATTTGATTGCAGTCAAAAGGATCTTTAGATATCTGCAGGGTACCCAATCACTAGGACTTTGGTATTCAACTGGGCATTCTTGCAAGTTAGTTGCTTTCTCTGATAGTGACTATGCAGGATGCAAAGTCACCAGAAAATCCACTTCTGGGGTTGCCAATTCTTAGGCAATTGTTTAGTTTCTTGGCAGAGTAAGAAACAAACATCAATTGCTACATCCACTGCTGAAGCTGAGTACATTGCTGCTGCAAGTTGTACCTCTCAAATACTTTGGCTTCAGAACCAACTTCTGGATTATGGCATTACAGAGACTAAGACTGCATTACTAATGGATAGTGCTTCAGCTCTTTGTATTGTTAAAAATCCAGTCCAGCACTCTAGGACCAAACATATAGAAATCAGACATCATTTTATCAGGGATTGCTATGAAAAAGGTCTGATTGATCCTAAGTTTGTGCCTAGTGCTGATGAGCTTGCAGACATATTTACTAAGCCTTTAGATAGTGCCACATTTCAAAATCTGGTACTAAGGCTTGGTATGCTGCAGCTAGAGTAATTTGACTAATACTGATGCTCTCAGTCAACTACTGATGAGCATTACTATGCTATAGTCAAATATAAGTACTGATGAGTAATTTAGTCTTCAGCTTTTTCACAACTACTGAAGACTAAAATACTTCAAAGTACTGATGTACATTATTTGTTGAAAACAACTAATGTAGTGAGGTGGATTACAACTACTGATGTATAATTTTCAAACAAATAAGTACTAAAGAACAAATTTTGTTCACAAGTACTGATGTGTAATCTTACACAAGTACTGATGACAATTTGTTCACCAGCTCTTATTTTATCAGCACTTGTGAACATCTGATCACAAGAGCTGAAGGCATAAATATTCACAAGAGTTGAAGGGCCAATGAAAATCTGAAAGTAAGCCAAAGAGCTGATGAGTAAATGTGGAGGTCAGTATGAAACAACTGAATTGACGGAAACAGCTGATGAGTATCTTCTCTTCAGCTGATAACAACAGCTCCTGTTTCATACCCAAACAACTGAAGACAAAACCATGTCTTCAGTAGTTCACAACTACTGATGTCAGTAGTTTCCAACTACTGAAGACTAACACCAAGTCTTCAGTTGTTACAACGTATGAAGATGAAAACCATGTCTTCAGTAGTTTATAACTACTAAAGAATAAAATGTCTTCAGCCGTTTACAACATTTGAAGGACAAAACCAAGGTCTCAGTAGTTTCAACTACTGAAGATTAACACCAAGTCGTCAGATGTTACAACTACTGAAGGTTAAAACCACGTCATCAGTACTTTTAACAACTACTGATGACTAACACCACAACCTTCAGTCGTTTTCTTTTAACCTATAAATACCAACTCACCCTTCAGAGCTTTTCATTCTCACTTGACCTAACTCATAAAAACCTCTAAACCTTCCCATACACTATTAATAGCGACCATGCAACTCAAACCTCGACACAACTGTGTTGCTCACCTCATCAAATCTCCTTTCTGGTCGAAGTTTGACCATGCAGTCACTCTAATGCACGACTCTCAGTACCAAACAGCATTCCTTCTCAATCTCACCATCTACACCGATTCACTATTGGAGTTTTGGACAAACATCACCGTCCAAACCGGAGAGATCGATGGCGAGGTCTCTCTCCGGTCCTCCGTCAACAACCATCCCGTGGTCATTACTCCAGCTACTATCCGCCAAACCCTAAAGCTGGAGGATGCCACCTTCCCAACTGCCTACCCCAAAGGGAACCTTCATCTATCCTTCACCGCTAATGACTATCAAGGTGACCTTTCTGCCTCAACCTTGCTAAAGAGACACTTCCCAGATCCACAAACACTCATTTTTCATATGGTGAATGTGTGTCTGGCCCAGAAGACATCCTCATGGGACCAGATGTCCACAAGGTGGCAGCAGGTATTATACTCTGTCTTTGAGAAACAACCTTTAAATTTTACTGATATAATCTTTTTGGAACTCAAAGACATGGCCTCTAAGCCTTTTGCTAACCGATGGATTTTATATCCTCGGTTCATTATGGCCATGATAGAGAACCAGCTTAATGCTGAGGGACTAGTTGGCACTAGAGTCCCTACCATGGCTGTTTTAGCTGAGGTATACTCCAGGCACAACACTGATCAAACACTCAAAAAGGCTGCGAAGCTGCGAAAGCCCACGCAGCTGGAACCCACAGCCTCCACCTCCAAATCCAAAGTCCCCACCAAACCCAAAACCAAAAAGAAACCCACAAAGGCTACTCAGGGAAATGAGTCCCCTGAGGATGCCCCTGCAACACAAACGCAGGATATGGCGGCTGGTACGATTCTCCCAGCAGCCATCACGACTCCACCAACCACAACCGCACAAGCATCCTCTCTACAGGAGCTTGATGCAACCTTTCAGGGGGCTGCCACACATCTGGAACCTCTCTCAATTGAGGAGGTTGCCATTGAAGAGTAGACGTCTCCCCATATGCAATCTGCTTCAAGCCCATCACCACATGAAACCGCCCCACAAAGCCCCACACTCATAATAGCCAAAGTGCTGACTCATCTGAGCACTCCACCCTCTCCCCAGGAACCAATCACAACTAGGGCAACTCCAACCAAAGAGAGGGTGGATATAAGTGCCGGTGGGATCCCACAGCACAGAGAATCACATATCCAATCTCCCAGTGTGGCTAGGGAGATAGGATATTCTGGTGAGGCTGCCACTTCCCCTGCATCAACATCTGAGCAGGGTGAAGCTGGTAACATAACTAAGACCTCACCAGAGGCAACTGCCGATGATGGATCCAATCCGGAGGCTGGAAGTCCCCAGAACCAAGAATAAGGGGCACATGCAACTACTGAGCCACACTTAGTGCATGTACAGCCTGACATAGTCAGGAGGTCAGGTGATTCAGTGCAAACTGATGATGACCTGGGCTTTTTCTATGATGTAGTTGCCCAAAACACAATCCTTGAGGATGAGGTCAGCAGACTCAAAGAGCTGCTCGCCAGGATGTCTTAAGGAGAAAGTCCATGTGCCACCACAAGCCCACAGATGACACCTTCACCTGAAGGTCTCCCAAACACTCAGCCACTCCCATAAAATCAACCACCTGCCTCTGCTTCTGGCACTAGTTCTCACGACCAGAACCCTCCTGAGCAACTAGTAGCTATCCTTCATAAATCCCTACCTCTCATCACACCCATGATCACAGACAATGTGATCAAAGCCCTGGATGAGAGGCTTCCCACACATATACAACCCCTGGTGGAGGTTGCCGTAGCTAAGGCGCTTGCTGATAGTCAAACCCCAACCAATGCATCCAAAAAGGGGGATACATCAGTGCAAGCTAAGAGGAAGAGGGGACAGGAGGAGACAGAAAGAAGAACAAAAGAGGTGATTGAGAGGGAGAGGGTTAAGGAGACAAAAGGGAAGGGGAGGGAGAAGGAGGAGAGAGCTGAAACGGTTAAGGTGCCTGAAATCCAAAAAGATTTCAGTGTAACCTACAAGAAAAAGAAAGGAGAGGAGGGAGAGAAGATAGTAAAGGACACTGATCTAGCAGTCCTTATCAAGGAGGCTGATGCTGAGCATAGCCGATCAATGGACTCTGTCATTGATCAGCTGTTCAGGCAAGGCTTTGATAAGGACACTGCCTTGCAGATCAGGAGTTAAGGAAGATGGAGATGAAGGAGGTAGAATACCGATGGGCCAACTATAGCCAAGAGGAAAGAGAGAGACTTGAGGCTATGGTTAGGTTTATTTCAAAGTATCTAGGGAGACCAGTCCTAGACATCAAGACATGGACCAGGAACAGCATCTTGGAAATAGCCACCAAGATCTGTTCGGCTGGGGAATTTACTAAAGGACTGGTCATAGAAGCCCTTACCGAAGCCAGGGGTGGGAACAGGACTTTGCTAGCCAAACAAACTAAGCCTTCCCTTATCTCAAGATTGCTAGCCAAGCCTGCCCAATCTCCCACTCCAACACCAACCCAAACACAACCCACAAAACCAACCCCTTCACTATCAAAACCTACAGCCAGTGATCCACCCTTGCAGAAGAAGAGAAGGGTGTTGAGGCTGCAAGAAGAAGAAGAGGAGGATGAGGCAGAAGATAGGCTGAGGCAGAAGATAGGCTGAGGCAGAAGATAGGCTGCCTCTCTCTGCAGCCTTATCTATATAAAAGCCAAAACCAAAGCCCATCACTCCCACCTCATAGATGGAAACTGTGAAGGTGAAAATAGAAGAAGAGCAGCTGCAGAAGCTCCATGATGATGAAATGCTGAAAAGCATAGACAAAACTTATGCTGCCTCTTCTTCTATCATCAATATGAGAAAGGAGGCTCTGAGACTACACACCTTAGCTAACACATTTCAATATCATAAGGAAAAGGTGAGGATTTGGCCTGATCCCAGGGTGGAACACAGAATCATAAAGAAAGATATTCCATCAAGATACAAGGGCCAAGTAAAAAGGATTGTAGATGAAGTAATCACTGTGGCCCTTGTAATCTCACCCTCGGAAATTCTGCAAGATTTCAAGAAGGCCTATGAGGCTAACCAACCATCCCTAAGTTTGTTGGAGAATAGGGTGGTAAGAAAAGGGTTAGTCTACAAGAGGCTTGAGAACTTCAGAAGAGATGAGCTCAACTTGTTACTTGAGGGTGTTCACCCTGATGAATTTGTATATAGACAGATAACAACAGTTGAGCTCAAGAATGGAAAGCAGGCCAAATATGTCTCAGAGCTGTATGGTCGGGAAGGTTTCTTTGATGGTGAGGCTGAGGAGCTTACAAAGGAAGAACAGATGATATTTGTTGAAGCCTACCGGCTCATACATGGGAAGTAGGTCTCATGGATGGGACAACAGCTCTGTGTCCAATTCCCCAAAACAGAGCTCCCATCCATACTTAGCGAAAAAAACACTAGAGACCTCTTCCCAGGCCTGTGCTTATCAGGGTCAACTTCTGATCTGATCCAGAAGGAAATAGACCAACATTTCTGCCAACAATAAGTGGGACACCAAATAACCTAGGAGTTTTGGCTGCATTGGTTCAGGGGGAGATTGTTGGACCAAAAGAACCAATGAGCCAAGATCAGGAAAACTACTAAGTCCCACATGTCATCACAACAACTGCTGAAGACCTTCATCAGCAATTTGACAAAGCCTGAAGAATCAACAGCTGAAGATCAAAGTTCTGAACTACATCAGCTGAAGATCCCAAAGTACTGAAGACAAGTGCTGAAGATCAACAACTGCTGAAGAACTGATGATTAACAACTGATGCACAAAGTCTGAAGACAAAAGACTGAAGACATCAGCTGATGACATCTACTGAAGTCATCAGCTGATGAATCATCTGAAGACCAAAGTCTGAAGACAAGTGCTGAAGCTTCAGAGTTTGTCATAACAGCCGAAGAAGTCTTCTTCAGTTGTTGTAATGATTTTTTACCTTTCAGTAGTTTTGTAACTTTTGTTTCAGTAGTTTGTACAACAGCTGAAGAGTCTGTTCTTCAGCTGTTATAGATCAGTAGTTACAAACGACTGAAGAGTTTGTTCTTCAGTCGTTGTATGTTGTCAGTAGTTTTCTTTTGTTGTACTTGTAATAGTTTTTTTGTAAGAAGATGTCAGTTGTTGACATCTTCAGTAGTTTCTTTTTGTATCAGTAGTTTGTTAAGAATCGGTTGATGTCACTGTCAAGTGACATCATCACTCGTCCTTTTGCCGTCTATAAAAGGACGATGAACCATGCTGTATTAGGTGCCGAAACATGCTTAGACGTGCATTGTAATAAATATATTTCTTTGGCAAAGTTTCTCTCTCTAGTTTATGCTTTTACATGCAAAATCTTTTATGTTCTTGCTATAATTGCTAATTCTCGTGCTAAATCTGCTGCGAATACAACCTAATTGATCAAACTAGAGGCTGAGATCCTGTCAGTCGTTTGTGGCATGTAACAGGTTTTGAGTAAGATACTATGGTGAACCATCCTAGCAGGAATGGTTCACTATTCTGAGGCTTGGTCCTTTCCTACGGGTATATCCGGTTAAACACAAGTTTAGAAGAGGCCAACCGGGGACCAAGTGCAGGGTTGATTGTGATACCCCATAATGACTGACACTAAAAATGATGTTTTTAAAATCGAATGAGATTTTTATAAACTTTCACACTGGATTCTAAAACCTTTATTGTGGACTATGTAGTTCCTTTTATTTGTTTTGAAACTTTAAGCACTTGAATTCACCAACTTTTTAGTTGACAGTCTTTTCTTTTGGGCATGTTTCAGGTAACCTGTGAAGACTCTTAGCTTATGGATGACTTAGACTCAACCCCGAGACCATGGCATTGTTTGTGTGACCAAATTTAGGACTTGAATAATTTTGATACAATGACTATTTAACTTGTGTTGAAACATGTAAACATTTAGGGTTGGATCTGTCTCCAGCCCGTTGTCTTTTAATACTTTAAATGCCATGTGATGTTCTCCCCCTTTGAGCTCGTATATTGGTTTGTTTCCGCTGCCATGTATGTTGTTGCTAATCTGTGACGTCCCACCCTACCTGGGCCCGGGGGTGTGACACTTTCATCAATTTTCACTGACTCAATCTTAGCAATATGGAGATCAAGATCCATTAGAAACTTTTCAGTATGCTTTAACAAAGTCACAGTTTGTTTCCAAGATGATGGAAGTGCATTCAAAAGTCTATCATTTAGGTCTTTAAGATCATTCTTAATCCCTAAAGTTGACATTTTTGTTGTAAGTTACACATATCTATTCATCATCTGATTTATGGTTTCTCCTGAGATATGCTCAAACAGTTCAAATCGCATTTTCAATTTCTATCCTTTAAGATCTTGAATTTCTTTTCCTCCTTCACAGATAATTTCAAAGCTTTGTACATGGTGTACCCATTTGGTAATTCTCAAGCCTTGATAGTACTTCCAAAGGTAACATTTTACACATGAGAGAATAGGCTTTAATATCATTTTTCACCTTCTTTAGATCATCCTCGTGTAAACCATTTTCTTGATAAGGTTCTTGTGAATCTTTTGTGTACACAAAACCTCTATCAGGACCATCAGAGGTGACAGGAATATAAGGTCCTTTTTCTTTCGATTTCCATAAATCAGTATCAATAGAATTCAAATGATGTTTCAGCCTGAGTGACCAGTTCTTGAAGTTAGCTCTGTTCTTCAACTTTGGTACTATATTCTCAGAATCTTCAGACTTAACCATGTTTAAGTTTTACATTTAAGAAAATATACTATTTTTGTTGTTTTTAGATTTAAAATGAAATAAAGAAATGAAAATATTTTTGGATTTTAGATTTTGAAATTTTTTCTAAGTGTTGAAAGAAAAGTCTGAATCTGATGCGCCTGAATAGTAGTGAAACGTCCAGTTTGACTTTGAAACTTCTAAGGGAATGCCTTAGTGTATTTCTGAAACGCCCAAACTAGAAACGCCTGAACAGTCTAAAACTCTCAAATAGTGATGAAGCGCCTGAACAGTTCCAAAACGTCCAAACAGTTCCAAAGCGCCCAGAACTTTGTTTCTAAAAAAAGTCCAAATAGTGCTAGAACGCTCACAAACAGTGTTAAAACGTCCACTTTGAAATGCCTAAACAGCGCTAAAGCGTCTAAACTGTGTTCATGCGCCTAAACACTTAGGAATTTTCAGATGATTTTAACACACCAAATTCCTAATTCATCCTCTTCGTAACAACCTGATCATAACAAACTTTTCAAAACTTTATTAATTGATCTCAAACTCTTCAATCAAGTGTAGAATGTAGCAATTATCAATCCGTTAACATCATTTTCCTTCAATTAACAACAAAAAATCAGAATTTTACTGAAATTTGTGTTCGAACAACGAAGATATATTCGCACTAAAATTTGATGAAAATTCAGATCTGGAGGTGGATCGATTCTGTGTTTGTAATTAAGCAATTATTAATTATATGAACAAAGTAATCAACAGATGCAAAAATTCAAAGTATTTTCTATTAATGGTTGCAAAGGATTACAAAGTACAATTGAGAGAGTTCTAAGTGTTCTCTGAATCACTCTAAATGTCTACCTGCACAAAATACATATAATCCTATTTATACTAATCAAAGAAACAAAAGGAACATATATTTACAAACAAGTCCCTATACTATTAAAAAATTAAAACTATAGACTAAATGCTAATCTTCTAGGGCTTCAACACCCTTCAATCTCAATGATTGACCCTACATGCATCCTTCGGGTTTGCTAAACCGCACACAGTTGAGCTAACGACAACATGGTCGTGCACCTCCATTTTTTTTGCTTGCAAGTCTTTTATTCTTTCATTTGTTCCACTTTTCTTCATCATTAAACTTTCACTTTTATTAATGATCATACTTTACGTTTATGATCGTAAACACACCACATAAAGTCACACAATAATAAGTAATATGAAACATAAAAACAGCTCATAATCATGCATAATAATATCATTTATAACCCTAATGTCAAACTTGGGTCAAACCCTAATCATTAAGTTTTTCTCCAAAATTTCAGAAATTTTTTTCTAAGTGTTGGGCGCATGAGGACTATTCAAGCGCATCAACCCTGCATAGGCGCATTACAACTATTCGGGCGCATGGCCCTTTACTTAACTATTTTCCATAATGTCTTGGGTGCATGAACTGTTCAGGTGCTTGAGTCCATACTTAGGCACCTGAGTAAAATGTTAGGCGCATGAGCACTATTGGGGTGCCTGACCCCACACTTAGGCAATCTGGTTAAATTTTCCAGGCGAATGAACTATTATTCAGGCGCATGGGTTGCACTTAGTCATTCTAAGGCATAAAATTGGGCGCATGGGGTACTGTTTGTGCGCATAAGCCCATAGTAAGTGTTTTTAGGCCATATTTTGGGCGCATGAGCCCTATTTGGGCGCATGTCCCCAATTAAAGTTTTTCTAAGGCAAATTCAGGCGCATGAGCCTTATATAGGTGCATGAGCAACCTGTTTAACACACTTCTCGATTATTTTAAGTCCCAAACATCATTTCATCCTATTCTAAGCTTCTTAATACCATTCTAAGCATAAACATCACATAAACATCCATAAAACATCATCATACAACATAAAACATACGGGTACACATGTTTAAAATTATAAAATTATTTTAATACATTTTCAGCCCCAAGAAGTGTTAAATCATGTAAAAATATGTGATCTAGAACTCACATATTGTAGCAAACAAGCAAAACTCCTCCGAACTTGCTTGTACACGAGTTCAAACACCTAAACAAGCCAAGAACACACAACCCAAACACATAAATCATATACAAATCGTTCTAAGGTGGAAAACCTTACATAACCAAACAAAAAACACAAGAAAACACTTACCAAGTGCAAAATTTCAGCCCTTTTTCTTGAAGAACCGAGAAAAACAACTCTTTCTTCTTCTTCTCTCTTTTTCAGTCATCCAAAAGAAGATGGGATTGGTACATATGGGCGGCCATGCTCATAATATATTAAAATATTAAGTTTTTGTACTTTTTGATCTTTAACCTCCTCTACTTTGGCTCCTTTTCCCTATTGCAAGATACTTTTGTTTTCTTTTATTTTGACAAAGTTTCGGGTGTTACATCCAATTAGGTTGTAATTTGATCAATTAACACTCCTTTATCTTCAATTTAATCAAACAACAATAACAATTCAATCTTTTGATTGAAATTCAGTCTGAGAATGAAAAACAAGTTCGTACAAATTCATTGATTTTGAATGAATTGAAGTGCAAATTGTGATTCAAATCATGTTTCTATTGATGAAACACAATTGAAATCAACAATTATTTGATCAAATTGCTTATCAATCACAGTTTTAGGTGATTTAAGCGCTTGAAAGTTTGAACAAACTCAAATCACCAAACCAACAGCTCTAATACCATTTGATAGGATCAAAATGGATTGATCTGTGATGATATTCTAATGCAGTTCAATCAAAACATACACAGTAATCAAATCAATGCAAATAAATCAGAAAAATTTATAGCTGTTCATTGATAGTAAGTAAAGACAATACAAGTGTAGAAGTGGTTACAAGTTTGTTCAACTAACTCTTGTCTCTAGTCTGCCTACGCAATACATATCTATGCTATTTATACTATCTAGAAAACAAAAGGAACATCTATAGACATAATAGTCTTTAAACTATGACAAAACTATACAAAAGACAAATAAAGACTAAATGTTAATATTCAAGAGGCTTCTACAGTATCAGAGCCTTAGTGCTCTTGATGTTTTATGGTTTTAAAAGGTTTTTTAGAAAAACACTATTTCATTAACTTCAGATCTTTTAATGTGTGTTTTTAGCCTGAAAATTTGTTGGAAAAGATTTGTTTTGAGTATAGGAAGATAAGCCAATCATCTAATCATCAATTCATTATGATTTGGGTGATTTCTAGTTGATTACCTGCATAAAAAGGCTTTCAGAAGCTTCTAGCGAAACTAGGTGTTTCTTCCAATAAAACTAGCACAGTCTAGTGAAACTATAGCTTGTGTGATTTATTGAAGGTTGTCTTTGATTCTTGTTAGGACCGTGTACATACGGAGTAGTAACAGATTCAACGTGAAACCTAATCAAATTGTGCGGAATCCTATTTGATTGGTGATCCACACAGTGAGAACGTAAACCCGGATCAATCTAATGGTAGAACAACATTATGAATGATTAGAAAATGATCCGGGACAAACTGTGAACTTGGATGAATGAGATAGAACTCTCTGGACGGCTAGGGTATGAAAGAATTCGAAGTGTTATGTTTTGCCATGAATTACGTGGTATTTTTTAGGTTTCAGTGTATAGTCATACGGCTGAGCCATTAGCATGGTTCAGTCGTGTGACTGAGCCATACGATTTGTTCATACGCACGAGTGAACTATACAATTGGTTCAATCATTCTACTGAGCTAGTCTCATGACTCAGTCGTGTGATTGAGCCAGCCTTATGACTCAGTCGTGCGACTAAGCCAATCACCTGGTTTAGTCGTGCGACTGGTCCATAAGCATGGTCCATTTGCATGAATAACCATAAGACTAAGTCAAACACATTCCTGAATCATTATCAAATCAGAACTATGAATAACTACTACAAACCCATATATAATATTCATTCAAGTATGTATTTATAAACGATATAAGAATAAGGCATATTTGATAGTAAATATACATCCAAACACATATCATATTACCAAAATATCCTTGTATTACACATATGTAAGATTGAAAGATATAAACATTTAAGTACAATGAACTAGGGACATTGTGTATCAACAAACTCCCCCTTGGACCTAGTTCACTTTATCATCTAACATTGTCCATACACTCAGCAAACTTCTTGAGCTTTTCTTCTCTTGTGACCCCAACATGGATTTCGAACGCAAAGCACAGTCTGATTACATGCTGGAATTAAAGAGCTTGCACTATGTCCAGAGTATCATAGAATGGTGGCCACTTGTATAATATGTACAAATCATCCTCAGACACGTTTGTAAGCCATATCGGGTCAAACAACCTGATTGCCTCAATCTTTCCATTCTGATTTAGTACTATAACAACTTCACTCGTCCTCTAGTCATAATACCTCCATTTGAAGTGAGGCGTGAAGTCCTGTGGAATTTTCCTCAAAGGAATCTTTGTCATGGTCCTGGGTGGTCTCCATTTTAGAACTATCTTAGGCCTTCCTGAATTGGGATCAACTTCAATTTTGCTCACGGACCGCCTCGGTTGTTGAGGTTTGAAGTTCACCCACTTATTGTGATACTCTTTCCTTAAGGCCCTTTCAAACCATCCTGAAATCTGTTTTGAGTCTGCATAAAGTAGGTTTAAACTTGCTAGTCTGTTTAGCTTAAAACCTAGTAGATTCTTCAGATCATGAGGATGTCTGAAGTACTCGATCCCTTCTCTCTTTTTACAATATAAACATTTAAGTCCTCAAAATAAGCCCAACTGATTATTTTCCCTGACACCTTCTAATGCCTTCTAACTTTATACATCTTCGTGTATGCATTCTACTTTGGAGGTTCATGTTGGTTTCTCATCTTAGCCAGACATGCAGTCCACTTAGCTTTTCTCTGCTCCAGATTGGCATCATCAGCTTGAGTTGTCTTCTCAATCGATTCTTTCTCAATGACCTTCTCATGTACCTTGTCAAAGGTTTCACTGTCAAACATCTCACCTAAATCAGGTAAGACATCTCCATCATCATTAGTATACTGAGGATAATAATCAGATGTGACATCCTCTATCTCCACCTCATCTACACCATGTAGTTCCTCATCGCTGATAACATCGACTTCTAGTGCATCTCTGACGATCTCATCGGGGTTTAGCCTGAACATCTATGCAGTCTGTTCATCTGATAAGTCATGAATGATCTCCCTCTTTTCTGGTGCATAACTAACTGATCTCCTGACAATCCCTTGCAAATCAAGAATCATAGTAAACTGTGTCTTGATTTGCTGGAGAGGTGCAACATCATGTTTATCGACCTGGTGAGATTTATCTGCTAGATATAGTAATCAACAAACGAAAATTTTAATAAACATCAAGGCTTTTAATATAACTTGACATTCATTTTTATTAATTTAAAACATTTTAATACATATAAGTTAGAATTACATAAACATGTTAATTATTACTTTTATCCTTATCTTGATGATCCTTGTCTTGATGAGCTGAGGATGAAGCTCTATGATCTTGTTTCTTTTTGGTTCGTCTTTCCTTATCAGTTTGTTGAGATGCTGGAGCTTTGCCTTCACCCTCTGGTTGATCTTCATCATTATACTCATCTTTTTCCTTCTCCTCATCAGTCTCATTTATGTCCTCCTCATCATCATCATCACACTCATCATTACTTGAGTCATTATCATCATCATCTCCATCTCCTTTGATCTTCAAAGTTTCCTCCTTCCTTCCTTTCAATCTCAACATAATCTTCTTGTTCTTCTTTTCCAACTCTTCAATCTTCTCAGTGGATGCTAGCAGTAGCTGATTTTGAGTTTGAAGAGCCTCATGCGCCCTAACCAAGGCACGCTCATTTGCCTCATTTCATTCAGTAAGAAGGGCAACCTATTGACCTTGAGTCGCATTATCTAACATCAGTTAGCTGATCTGGTTGGATTTGAGGTCGTCGGTTGCTAACAGCTTGAGTGCCAACCTGTTAAGGCTAGCAAGCTGTTCCTCCAGACCAACCGTGGGTAAGGGGATCCCTAAAATGTGGGAACTGGACGGGTTGAGGTGCCAGCTTGTGAGGTAGATGGGTTGGTGGTTGAGGATGTGTATAAAGGTGTGGGAATGGGTAAGGTTTGGTGAGTTGTGGTTGTGGTTATTTTGGGTGAGGCTGTTGTGGGCATTTGTATGCTAGAGGGTGAGATGGTGGTAGTAGCCAAGGATGTAGCTGGAAAGGTTTGAGAGGGCATAGAAGAGCTCATCAGCACCAACCTCTGTCGCTTACCCTTCTTAGGGTAAGGCCTGGCCATCCTTTTCTTTCTCAAGCCAGAGGGAGTCATAGGTTCCTTTCCTTTTGAGATTGGCAGCTCAGGTGTGTAGGATGGATCAGCTTCCTCAGTATCCATCCCTGTTGTTTTCCTCTGTCGCATACCAAGCAACTCTTTGCCTCGTTAAGTGGCAACCCACTTCCCTCCTAGCTATCTCACAAGAGGCTCTTCCTCAAAGCCTTCTAATTCGTCACCCAAGTCAAAGTTCCTGAAGTCCTTAATGGTTGGGAGGTTTGGGTTGACAGAAGACTGCCCAGAACCTCCAGCAGCATATGAGCCTCCCTACAGAGGAGGTGGTTTGGCAGTGGATGTTTCAGCCGATTGGGAGTGACTTGAGGCTTTACCACCACGTCCTTGACCTTCATCCTGGTCGTCATCATCATCATCATCATCATCATCATCCTGATCGTCATCAGGAATCACCACATTCTCTTCATTAGAGTCACTATCATCATGACGCCACCTCCTTTCTATTGGAGCAACACAATTCGCTCTTGCCAGATGGGCAAACAGTCGTCGAACTAGGGGCTTCTGTGGCATTACCCTGTACACTTTCATCCTGCCCAATGTCATGTCATCCATTACCTCCAATATGACCTCGTCATCTTTGTTCTTTGGCAGGTTGGGAAGCTTCTCGTTGATCACCATCTGAAGGAATCTAGGATACGTGCAAACGCTTTCCTTTCTTTTCGTCTCAATATTTTCCTTCATGTAATTGAAGAACATTTTGGAGAAATTGAATGGATGGTTCAGAACTAGTGCCACAAAATCATTTTGCATTAGATCACTTAGCTCATCGAAACCACCTCGACGTGAAACAATGCACTTGAGAACCACATGAGCTAGATAGTTAAAGGGAGGGCACATGTTTCTCTTGTTAAGCACACCAGCATTGATGTCACCAGCGTACTTAATCCTCAGAAAACAGCCATGTACAACTAGGGGATGTAGTTTGGTCCCATGATCCCCATCTTCTCCCAGGCCCAACACCCTTCTCTCAGAATGCTTGCTACAGAGATCTGTATGTTGTACATGCAGTAGAAATGGCTTTGTGAATCCTAGATCTGTTTAGGAATTTGATAATTCCTACAAACTCAGCGGCGTTCCTTGACGTAGTGTTCAAGTAAGCATAGATGTTGTGCCTGGTGTTCATCGTCCACCGATCAACCATTTCACTGTAACACAGTTCACAAACACCCAATCAACAAGTTAGATCAATTCTGCACATAAGAATACTTGAATTTGAAACTGATCACGTGCTACTGATTCAATCGTACGATTGGACCATACGAATAAACTCAGTCGTACGATTGAGCATACGACTGAGCTTAGTCACGTATTTTGACATCTGATTGATCTATTCGTACTACTGAGGTACCGATTGGTTCAATTATGAGATTGAAACATGCGTGTGGTTCAATCGTGCGATTGAAATATGCGTATGATTCAATCGTGCGATTGAAGTTCATCCGGATGTCCATTCGTATACGTACTTGCAAGTCCAAAGATTTGAGTTTTGTTCAAATCAGAATCGATCCTTTCAATACTTATGTCATTTGACTCGCCAAAACTAGTTAAAACACCATTCGTGGTTTAATTTCACTTTTAAGCTCACTTAAGGTTCAATTTTAAAAGTTCTTTCTCGATGTTTGTAAGTTACACTTGATTTTGGTTTAGTAACTGATTATACACCCAATGTAACGCGATTTCATCTTGAATCTATCTGTAATCCAATGTAGAATCGTTAGTGAACAATCAATAGCCCTAGATCAAAAAGAAAATTCAAAAAGGATTCCACTAGTTTGCTGGTTTTTTCTAGAGGGTTTAACAACAGGTGAATGGGTCATGAGCGACTGAGCCCCTATTTATACCCACAGGTTTTCAATCATGCGACTGGACCCATACCCATGGTTCAGACGTGTGACTAAAGTCCAATCGGACGAAGGACCTAGACGCCTTACCAATCGTGCGATTGGATCATACTGATATTGCTAATCATGCGATTCGGTCATGCTGATGGTCCGGTCGTGAATTAGGTCCATTCTCATGGTCCAGTCGTGCGACTTGTCAAACGATTGGGCCACACTCAGGGTCCAGTCATGCGATTGGGTCATACAATTGGGTCATACTCATGGATTAGACTTAGTTTGTCTCAGTAATGCACACAGTTACATTTGATGTACCTTTCTAGCCTACCGATCATCTCAGACATGATCTTTTTATCTATCAATCACCTCTGACGTGATCCTTTTTATTGAAAACCGTTGATCACCTCAGACGTGATCCCTTTTTACCTTTCAGAAAGCAGCTTTTCACAGTTAAGATTCGGTTCAATTTTGTGACTTTCATAGAGTTCAATCTTGTTACATAGTCCGACACTAACACATTGCACACATAAATAGAACTAAAAAAACTTCAAATAAAACTAAAATAAGACATATTTTTATAATTTTCGTTTGAGAAGGGTTGAAATCACTTTAACAACACTTAAACGATTTCTCCCCCTAAGCAGAACAGCATAAGGAACAACCTTCATTTCGAGAAAGATTCATATGAAATCATATAGGCAAAACCGCGATTATTTGAAACTTTTGTAGATATATCAATGACAGAGAACATTATATGTACAATTCATAGAATCTGTTTCATCTAAGAATCAAAAGCACTAACTAGAAATCATGCTAGAACAGTTATGTAGCACACTTTGATTTTGAACATCAAGAGATGCAGTCATGACGATTGTCAGTATATTTGTCCACTTAAATCCACACACAGATTTTTGACATACATTAGTGATTTTTAGGTGAATTAGATCAACAAGTATTCGTGGATCCCACTGGTATATTGTAATCAATCTTCCTCAAAAGATTTTTGGGCGGTCTGGTGGTCAAGAAGAGGTTGTTCTAAGAGCTTTCAAAGAGATGCAATGCCTCAGGTTAGTGCCATCGCACAGAAGAGAGGCATAACCACCAATGAATTCTTAGAACATATAGGTTATGCCAAGCCTTAGGTCAGTGCTATTGCACAACAGAGAGGCGCAAGACCTATCTTCCCATTAGAGCAATACGATTAGATATTTAATGCATCATTGACATTTGTCATCAACTTGATTACATTTAGCTCTTATTTTGATGCTTTATGACATTTGTCATATCATTGCTCTATTTTAGGTCGTTTGCACACATTCGTGGCTTTCATTTGCTCCTCCCCCCTTATTGGAAATTAGTTGATTATGCAGACCAGGGATACAATGAGAACCCACAACTTATTGATAGATTTAATTTATGTGAATCACCAATGATGTCTAATAGTCTATTGTGTTGAATCTACCAACATATCGTATAATGGACTAGCAACCCCCTAGATCTAATTTCTCCATGTAACCACGATAACAAACTAGCTTACTATCAGTTTTCAACTTGTTAGGCTTTGATATCTCAGATTTATAATATTCTGTGATTTTAAATTTATCAGAAAAATGCAAAAAGGAAAATCTTTTTGATGTCCCAAATAATTCAATGCTTGTGTACAATCATTTTCCATAGCAGTGAATTGCTTTCTCAGAGTTATTGTCTTTGCCTATCAGCTTATCTGCCCTCCCCCCTGTTCTTCCTTTTTTTCATAATTCTCCCCCTAGAATTTTAAAAGCAGAAAATCTTTTTGTGATTTTTAAAATTTTCAAATACGAGAAAAAATAGATTAGACTTAACAGTAAAAAAATGAAAAATAAAAAAATATAAAACTGAAGACGCTTTGGCGGACTAAGAACTGGAATCCTCCGGAATCATATCTTCTTTCTTTTTGACGCCATTAACCTCTAATAGATTATAAAATCTTGGTTTGTCAAATGGTTTTGTATAGAGGTCAGCATGCTGAAAATCCATGTTAATTTTAATCACATCGATTAAACGTTTTTCAAAGCAGTCACATATGAAGTGATACTTTATTCCGATGTGTTTAGTTTTAGGATATTGTACAGGATTTTTAGTGACAACTATTGTTGCAGAATTATCTACCAAAATAGGAGTGTTAGTAAATTGCAAACTGTAGTCCCGCATTTGCTGTTGAATCTAAATGACTTAAGAACAGCAGCTTGCAGCAGCAACATATTCAGCCTCACATGTTGACAGAGCAACCGAAGTCTGCTTCTTGCATTGCCATATGATTAATCGCCTTCTAAAGAACTGACACCCTGTAGATGTTGATTTGTAGTTCATCTTACAACCTCCATAGTCTGAGTCACTGAACGCAGTAAGTTCAAAGTCATCATCATGAGGATACCACAACCCGAGTGTTGGAGTACCCTTCAGATAACAAAAAATCCGCTTCACCCTAATGAGATGATTTACTTTTGGATTTGACTGATATCTGGAGCAGAGACACGTGGCATACATGATATCAGGACGAGAAGCTGTAAGATACATTAGAGATCCAATCATTCCATGATACATGGTGGCATCAACCAAATCCCCATTTTCATCAGGTGCTACATCGTGGTTCGTGGCAATAGGGGTACCGGCAACAGTGACATTTTCCATGTCAAATCGACTTAGAATGTCTCCGACATACTTAGTCTGAGGCAGAAAGATGTCGGTAAGTGTCTGATCCACCTTTAATACCAGAAAGAACTTCATTTCTCCTATGGAGCTCATTTCAAATTCAGCTTTCATCGCAGCTTCAAATTCTTTACATAAATCTTCTCTCTTAGAACCAAAGATTATGTCGTCCACGTATATCTGAACCATCAGTAAATCACCATACTTTTCTTTTATGAATAACATGCAGTCAATTACTCCCCTGTGAAAGCCATGGTTCAATAGATATGTGGAGAGTTTCTCATACCAGGCTCTAGGAGCTTGATGTAGCCCAAACAAAGCGTTGTCTAGTTTATAGACCCTGTCCCGATGATAAGGATCTTCGAATCCTTCGGATTGACTGACGTATACAGTCTCACAGATATCACCATGTAGAAATGCACTATTCACATCCGATTGATAAACCTTGATCTTCATGTAGGATGCATAAGCTAGGAAGATCCTGATTGCTTCCATCCTAGCCACTGGTGCAAAAACTTCATTGTAGTCCACACCTTCAACTTGTGTAAATCCTTGAACCACTAATCGTGCTTTGTTTCTGATAATGACTCCTTGGTCATCTTTCTTGTAGCGAAGAACCCATTTCGTTCCAATAACCTTGGCACCTTTCGGCCTGTCCACTAGTGTCCAAACATCTAGCTTCTTAAACTATAGAAGTTCTTCTTGCATCACATTAACCCATGCCTCATCTTTCAAGGCATCACTTACATACTTGGGCTCAACTTGAGAAACAAAACATTTTTATGCCCCATCATGCACATATCCCTTTTCCATTACAGCTGCGTAGTCAGCAGTGTACAGTTGATTTCTTGTGTGTACCCTAGAGAGAAGATCCTCGATGATGTTTTCTTGAGGATGATTTACACTAATCCTTGTCACAGGAGTTGTAGGAACAATAACTTCTTTTTCCAAATTTGTGATAACTTGTTCATCATTTGTGACTGTTTGTTGTCTTGCCCTAGAGGATTCAGCCGAAACATTTTCAACTACGGTTGTACTTTCACTCGGGCTGACGTGCTCCTCATTGCTTGTTATTTCATTTGCAGCTTCCTCGTCGTCTGAGGAGTGATCACTTACTTCTAGATCTGTCCCTGAAGACCCAGAAGAACCATTAACTGGAGCTGTAGTGCTGGAGCTCAGATTTGGATTGTTCAGAACGTCATACATCATTTGAGCAGCTATCTCATCGTCAGAATATTTAGGCAGAAGATTGAATGATTTGAAAAATCCATCATAATCAAAGAATGATGATGGGTGTATCATTGAACATCTATATTGCACCACACTTCAACTTGACCTGTCGAGTTGTTGTAAACCCGTTTGTCAGGAATATTGTATCCAAGAAAAATGCCCTCATTTGCTTTTACATTAAACTTTCCAGTCTTAGTTTTCTTCAACAACATACAAGGAGCTCCAAACGGTTTCAGATACTCTAGATTTGGTTTACGTTTCTAAAGCAACTCATAGTAGGTTTTTCCATGACGCTTGACCACCAAAACGCGATTGAGAGTGTGGCATGCATTCGCAACCACCTCATTCTAGAATTGAATAGGAAGTTTCAAATTTGCCAACACAGTCCTCGTAGTTTCAATCAAGTTTGATTTTTGTGTTCACCAACTCCATTCATCTGTGGAGTATAAGAAGAAGAGAGTTGATGTACAATCCCCTTCTCTCTGCAAAATGCATCCATCCATTGATTCTTGAATTTTGTGCCATTGTTTGAACGAATCTTCCTCACTCTCAACTTATACAGAGACTCCAGTATAGTGACTAATACCTTGAATGACTTAAATGTCTCTGATTTTGACTGATGAAACATTAACCATGAAAATCTTTAATAATCATCTGTGACCACAAAACAGTACCAGTCCCTAGCTATGCTTTTAGTACTGACAGGACCAAATTGGTCCATGTGTAGGAGCTCCAGAGACATCTTAATTGAATGAAATTTCTTTGATTTGTGACATTTCTTGTTCTGTTTCCCCTTTCTTGCATGATATGCAAAAATCTGGAAGCTGAAAATTTTTAACTGTAACTCCTTCAACCAGATTATTTTAAACCAAGTGATTCATCTTCTGTGGATTGATATGTCCCATTCTCCTATGCCAAGAGATGGACTCTTTCTCTATGGCTTTTGACAAGAAACACTATGCAACTGACAGTTGTAGAAGCTCTTGACATGTCCAAGACGTATAGATCGTTATATCTTGAAGCTGACATTAAGATTTCCTTCTCAGGGATAACATATTCCTTCTTTAGAATGTAGCATTTCTTATTATCAAACATCACTTTAAATCCCTTATCGCAGATTTAAGAAATTGAAAGTAAATTGTTATCCAGTTGTTGAACGTAATATACTTTATCAAAATTTAACTTCCCGTTTCCTACTTCACCTTGAGCTGTTATGTAGCCTCCTTTATTGCTAGCAAAAGATACATGTCCCCCTTTGATTTGCTTGACATTGAAAAGGAGAGGCAAATTCCTGGTTATGTGCATGGATGCCCCACTATCAATAATCCAGGTATTAGTGATAGCGCTGTAGCGGACAACCTGCATAAAAACAGAAATGATTAGTTTAGGAGTGGGACCCAAGCCTTTATAGGCTTAGGTTTCCCAGAGGCATCACACATAACAAACTCTACCCTGTCCTTCGAAGTTGGAGAGACAACAGTCTTCATCTTGTCCTCACTCTCAGACACAACTGATGATTTTGCTTTCCACAAACCGGTTTTGTGTAAGGACTATTTGTGATAAATAGACGACTGGTTTATTGTTTGAATCGTGGTTTGCTTTCATCAACTTGTTTTACCTCAGTCATCACAGCTTTGCCAATGGCTTGTCTGTGTTGCCTGTGGTGTTTTGAAGGGGTATCTGATCTTGATTTAGTAAACATTGGTTTATTATCTTGAAAAAGTTCAACCCTTCATCTTGGTGTCGGATAGTAGGGACAAATTGGAGATGTATGTCCTCGTTCTCCACATCTAAAATAGGATCTCCATTCTACGGGACTAGGCGATCTTTTGTGTGGTGGGGAGTATGGTCTTGGATTCGTCTCTTTCTTCTCAACTTTAGGTTTCTCGCCTTCTTTGACAAAATTAATTTGTTTCACATTTTGATTACTATTTACTTTCTTTTTGTAAAGATTTTGATGATGAACAGTTTTAGACTGAGTTGATTCTAAAGTTTTAGGTTTTGAAACAGAAACTTTTGAACCCAACCCAAGAGTAGCATTGTCATCCTCTTCATCACAATCTTCAATTTTAATCTCATCTTTTGTGCCAGATGTAGTTGCTTTTTGGTCAGTAACCGGTGGCATAGGTTTAACTGTGGTATTCGGATCACTGACTAGAAGTGTTGTCACCGCATGATCCTTTATTGGGTTACTATTTATGGGTCAACATTTTATGTTTAAAAGGATCACATGTGGTGGTGGCACAACCTGATAACCAATCCCTTCCCCCCCTATTTCTTTCTTTAACCAAGTTCTTAACAATGTGAGAGGAACTAGCAAGACTGTGAAGTTTCTGATTTAAAGAATCAATTTTAACTTGAAGATTTGCTTTTTGTTTCCTCGTTTCCTCTATTGTTGTTAGATAGAACTTAATATCATTTGCTTGATTAAAGGCAACAACCTCAGTTTCCCTAAGTTGCTTTCCTAACAGATTAATCTTTTCATTAAAGCTCTCATTTTGTTTTAATAACCTGTTAGCTTCAGTGCATAATTTTAAATCATTTACTAAACTATCATTGTGATCTAATAGTCTAGTAAATTTTAAATCTATGCTTTCATGAAATTTATTGCATTCTTCACAAGCATGTTTATCAAAATTTCATCTTTGGATTCTACCTGTGATGTGTCGAAGGTGTTAGTCATTAAAGCAAACTGAGATTCCTCATTAGTTTGATATTCTGTGCTCGCAGCAACCAGTTCGTCTTCAACCAATTGTTGAACTACATCTATAGCTTCCTCAGTGTCTGAATTGGCATTATCTGCTATGTTATCTCCTTCGTTTGCTGAATCATCATTAAGATCTTCCACCAATGCCACATTAGCTTCACCACCAGAAATGAACTGAAATGTCTAGTCCTGTCCTTCATCTCCTTGAGCAACCATAGCCTTGGAATCTTGACTGGTTGAAGTCACTTTCTTTTCCTTGTCATGACGGTTATTTGATGTGAAAGGGTTACCATTTCTAGTCTTCTTTGGTTTCATGCACTCTCATTTGATGTCTCCATTTTCACCACAGTTAAAGCATGTGACTTTTGTTTTATCAAAACCAAAGGTTGTGTCTTTAGTAGCAATCAGGTTTTGTCCAGTCTTTTTCACAAACTTCTTCACTCTTCTAACTACACTAGCTAGAGCCCACATTATGTCCATTCTTTCCAATTCAGCCTCGTTAACCTTTTCATAGTCTTCATCAGCAAGATGACAATTTCCAATTTTTCTAGCAACTAATCCATCATAAGAGTGCATGATAGCAGCAAGAAGATCCATGCGTTCCTTGGCTACTTCAACAGTAATATTTCCCAGATTCATAGATTCGTTGGATTTGCTTCTGTGATATTGTATTAAGCACTAGATGATCCAGACACTTTACTTCCAGATGATCCACTCTGAGAATTTCCAGACATGTTGGATACAAACGCTATTTGAAGCGGTGCTCTTGATAAAGCTGGTGTGGGAACAACGTTATACCGTGATGGATTCTGCGTATATGACCCATTCTTGGACTTGTATTTTAGCCTCAGCTCTTCCGCCCTCAGCTTCAAGATAAAATCATTGATGTCTAGAATGGCTCGAGTATCATTCTATCTCAGATTAGAAACAAAGGGATCCCATTTATCCGGCAATCCATTAGCAAAGCTTGCAACTTTATCCTCCATTGACGTAGTTACCCCATGTGTGTGCAACTCACTCATCAGATGATAAAATCTGTCTATAACGTCATCCAAGCATTCATTTTCAATCGATGAGAAGTTGTCAAATTCCTTCATGAGGGCTTTGGCCTTCAGTGTCATTGAAGTGGCATTACCATCGTATTGCTTTTCCAAAGCTGAGCATAGCTTCTTGGACTTTTTATGTTCTGAGAATTGATGACAAATGTCCTTTGGAATCGACTTTCTCAGTAAAGCATATGCTTTCTTCTTTGCATTGTGAGCAACCTTTTGCACTTCATTCATTCCCCTCTAGGTCAGCTTAACACTATTTGCTCCAACCGGTGTGGAGTAACTAGTTTCAATAGCAATCCACAAGTTAGGGTCTACACCATTTAGATAAATCTCAAACCGTTGTTTCCATTGTGGGTATTCATCCAAAGTCAACAGTTTTGGAGGTTTGTTGTGATTTCCAATTTCATTTTCTAGCAGTAAGAGGTTTTGGATTCGTTAGTCCTTTCCAGCAGTAAACGCGGTGTTCTGATCGTCCATGTTGTCAAAACTTGAGGATACCTAAAGTCAAATAGTCAAACCTGAAAACTTATGCGACTGAGTCAATCGTGTGAGTGGACAGTTCAATCGTACGATTGGATAGTTCGATTGAGTTCAATTGGATGATTTAGTTCAATTGTGCAATTAAGGGATGCATATGAGCTCAACCGTACGAATGGAGAGTTCGAATGGGTTAAATCGTACGATTCAAGTCAATCGTGCGATTAGGGATGAGACTGAGTCAATCATGCGATTGAATTGTGCTATTGGGGTTCAGTCGTGCGATTGCGCCAATCGTGCGACTAAGACTGTTAAATTTGAAAAATTTGAGATTTTGAAAACGTTTAGACTCAAAAGGATTTTGCACAAACCCTAAACAGTTGTTGAATCATGCACACGTCGAAAACTCGTTTTGTATAAAAAAAGGATTTTGAATAAAGAAACATTAACATTAACCACAACGTCGATTGAATCCATGAAGAATCAAGAGCCAAGGCTCTGATACCACTTGTTAGGACCGTGTACGTACGGAGTACTAACAGATTCAACGTGGAGCCTAATCAAATAGTGTAGAATCCTGTTTGATTGGCGATGCAATGAGTGAGAATGTAAACCCGGATCAATCTAACGATAGAACAACGTTAAGAATGATTAGAAAATGTTCCGGGACGCACTGTGAACTTGGATGGACGAGATAGAACTCTTTGGACGACTAGGGTAGGAAAGAATTTGAAGTGTTACATTTTCCATAAATTACATGGTATTTATAGGTTTCAGTATACAGTCATACGACTGAGCCATTAGCATGATTCAGTTGTGCGACTGAGCCATATGATTTGTTCATACGCACGATTGAACTATACAATTGGTTCAATCATACGACTGAGCCAGTCTCATGAATCAGTCAGTCTCATGACTCAGTCGTGCAACTGAGCCAATCACCTGGTTCAGTCGTGCGACTGGTCTATAAGGATAATCCATTAGCATGAATAACCATAAGACTAAGTCAAACACATTCCTGAATCATTATCAAATCTGTTAAGACCGTGTACGGATGGAGTACTAACGATTCAATGTGAAACAAGATCAAATAGTGTGGAATCCTATTTGATTGGCGATCCAATCAGGGAGAACGTTAATCCAATCAAAACTAACGATCAAAATACGTTAAGAATTGATTAGAATCGATCAGAAATGTTCTATGAAGTTGGAAGGGACTCTCTGGACGAACAGGAACGGCTAGGGTTAATAATTCTCGAAGTGTTCCGTTTTTCCACGAATTAAGTGGTATTTATAGATTACAACTTTCATTCGTACGACTGAGCCATGCGTATGGCTCCATCGTGCGACTGAGTTGTACGATTGATTCATCCGTATGACTGAGTCAGTCTTATGACTCAATCATGCGATTGACTCAATCACCTGGTTCAGTCGTGCGACTGACCCATTCGCATGGTCCAGTCGTGCGACTGAATCAGAACTATGTCTAACAACTATAAACCTATATAACATGTTCATATAAGCGTGTAACAATAAATCATATTAATAGATATAACATTCAACAACCAATAAACATTCAAAGAAGAGTTTTTCATTTCATATATCAACCATTACATAAGTGTTACAAAATGAAAGTCAATTACATTTGAGCTCACTAGAACTGGAACTAGGGACATGTGTACCAACAAACTCCCCCTTGGACCTAGTTCAATCTAATCTTTGACTTCCCTTTTAAACTCTTCAAACCTCTTAGCTCATTCTTCTTTAGAGACCCCAACATGGATGGATATTAAGTGCAAAGCATAAGCGTATGACATGTTGGAACTGAGGTGCTTGCACTATATCCTGCGTATAAAAAAATAGTGGCCACTTGTACAATATGTAGACATCAGAAGCAGACATGTTTGTGAGCCACATAGGGTCAAATACCCTTATTGTCTCTACCTTCCCCTCCCTATCCAAAACTATGACGGCCTCTCCAGTGCGCCAGTCATAATACAACCATTTGAAATGGGGTTCAATATCTTGTGGCATCTCCCTCAATGTAATACGCGACATTGTGCGCGTAGGGTGCTATTTCAAGACAATCTTTGGTCTTCCAGTAATGGGGTTTACCTCAGATCTTCTGATTTACCTCGTAGCCTGTTGAGTTTTGAAGTTCACCCATCTGGTAAGATACTCTCGTTTCAACGCAGCCTCAAACCAGCCTGACATTTTCTTCGTGTCAGCATATAACAGCTTCAGTCGTGCCAGCTGGTTGAGCTCAAAACCAGAGAGTCTTTAGATCATGTGGGAATCTAAAGTACTCGATTCCCCTCTCCCTCTTTACTGCGAAAACATTAAGATCCTCAAAATAAGCCTATGATATAATCTTCCTTGACACCTTCAGATGCTTCTTCACTTTGTAGATCTTGGTGTAGGTACTTTGCTTAGCTGCAGCGCGCTGGGCTCGGATCTCTGAGAAACAAGCCGCCCATTCAGCCTTTCTGATATCTACATCGGCGTCCAAGGTTGGGGCTTGGCTTGTAGATGCTTCTGCTTCCTTTTCTTTCTGACTCAGCTTCTCCAAAGTATCACTGCTGAGAGTACTACCCAGATCGGGAAACACATTTCCATCTCGGTCAGTATACTCTGGATAATGCTGAGCAGTGACGTCCTCTATCTCTATCTCGTCTATATCGTTCAGCTCCTCGTCACTATCCACATCAAAGGTAGGAGCATCCTTCACTATCTCATCTGGATTCAGCTGGAACATTTTAGCAAGTTGCTCATCAGTGAGGTCGTGAATTATTTCTCCTTCTTCAGGAGTATAACTCACTGACCTCCTGACGATCCCTTGCAGATCAAGTATCATAGTCAGTTGAGACTTGATCTGCTGGAAGGGAGAAACATCGTACTAATCTTGCTGAAATGCTGGATCTGCTTTATTTAAACATGTAACACAACAATAGTTAGTATGTAATCAAGATAATCAAACACTGAATAATAAATATATACATTAATTTCATAACATCAATTGATGATTTCAAGTACTAAAGCTAAACAAAATATAACATCTAAACTTTACTTTTGCCTTGAATCCTCTCTGTGTCTTCAGCTGATGGTGAGGTAGGCGGGGCAGACGATGATGCTCCTTGGTCTTGTTTCTTCTTTGTCCTTTGTTCTTGACCAGGAGTAGAGGCAGATGCAGCTGCATCTCCTTCATCATCATCATCGTCATCCTGCCTATCTCTTGCTTCACTGTCACCCTCCACATCATCATCACTATCATCCTCTTCATCATCATCCTCATTATCATCACTATTATCATCTCCTTCCCCGATCTTCATAGGCTTATCTTGTGATCCTTTAAGCTTGAGCATGATCTTCTTGTTAGCGGCCTCCAACTCCTCCAATCTCTTAACGGATTCCTCTTTGTGCTCGTGGAGTTGGGCGATCTGCTCAGCCTGCTGAGAAATCTGCCGAGCTTGAGAAGCATTGAGCTCCTCCAGCTGACGTAGCTTAGCAGACTTTTCCTCATCAGCTGCTAACAGCTTTAGCACCGTCCTGTTTAGTGCTGCCAGCTGTTCCTCCACTCCAATAGGAGGGAGGGATGATACGGTGGGGAATGTGGAAGGGCCAGCTTGGTGGCTGGCGGTGGTAACAGTGGCTGAGGTGAATATGGGTGGTGGAGTATGAGTGGGTGGAGTGGTATGAGGGGTGGCTATGGTAGGTGGTGGTGTAGTGGTGGTAGGTGGTGTAGTGGTGGAAGTGGTGGTGGAGATAGTAATCAGCGTGATTCTCCGTCACTTTGGCTTCAGCCCATGTGGCTTAGCCATCCTCTTCCTCCGAGTCCCCCTGGACCCGGAGGCTTCCCCTTGCCTGCTGGGCTGGTCTGGGGTGTATGATGGATCTGAAGTAGTCTCCCCAGACCCGCCCGGACGTCCACCAACCGTCCTAATCCCTCTCTCGGTGGAAACCACCCGGCTGCCCACCGTCTTGGTCAGTGGCTCCTCATCGGACGCCTCCTCTTCATCAGGCTGGAAGTCCTGATGGAACCCGACTGTCTTTAGATCACCGTGTGGAGATGGTAGAGATGTAACATCAGTGGTAGTGGTCTGAGTTTGAGAAGGACATGTATCTCCACCATCACCACTATCATCCTCATCTGAGTCATCATCAGGAACCGCTATCGGCTCTGTATCTGAATTACTCTCTTCATGGCGCCACTTCCTCTTCGTTGGCGCCACATAGTCTTCACGGGCCAGATGCCCAAATAATCTCCTCACCGGGGCTTCACCTGCTTCCCTCAGTACACCCTCATCCGTCCTAGAGTAGTGTCATCCATGACCGGCAGGACCACAACATCCTCTTTTTCCTTAGGCAGCGAGGGGAGCTTCTGATCTATGATCATCTGTATAAATCGTGGATACATACAAAAGTTTTCCTTCCCCTTCGCCTCAATGTTCTCCACTAGATAGGTAAAGATCATCCTAGAAAAGCTGAATGGATGATTCAGCACCAACGCCGCATAGGCGTTCTGCATCTGGTCGGAGAGCTCATCGAATCCACCCTTCCTGGATGCGATGCATCTCAGTAGTACATGGGCTAAGTATTTGAACTGGGGGCACAAGTTGCTCTTGTTGAGCATACTTGCATTGATGTCCCCAGAATACTTAGCCCTCATGAAGCAGCCTCGTACAGTGAGGGGATGTAATCGGGTGGGGCAGTCAGAATCATCCCCTAACTCCAGCACTGTCCTGATATCCTCCTCTATAATCTCAACGGGCTCCCCGAATATAGGACTCCTGATAGTATGAGGCTCAGAAGACCTGTCAACTATAGCGTCTTCCTAAAACGCCTGCTGTACAGATCTGTAAGGTGTGCATGGCGTAGAGATCGCTCGGAAAATCCTCGAATGACGTAGAAAGGTGATAATGCCAGCAAAATCCGCAGCGTTGCGGGAAGAGAGATCGAGATGAGCACATATGTTGTGCTTAGTGCTCATCATCCACAGACTCGCTATTTGTGACACAAAGTAAATAAACATTAGTACGTGTCAAGGAACACCAGACTTGTTTCATGAACTTGAAAATTTTGTTCAGTCGTGCGACTGAGCTGAGCGACTGAGATCGAGTCGTGCGACTGAGCTGAACGACTGAGATCCAGTCGTGCGACTGAGCTGAACGACTGAGATCTAGTCGTGCGATTGAGCTCATACGTACGACTGAGGCATGCAACTGGACTAAGTCGCATGTTCTCTTATGCGTCGACCTCAGTGGTGCGATTGAGCTCAGACGCATGGTTCAGTCGTGCGATTGAGCTCAGACGCATGGTTCAGTCGTGCGATTGAACCATTCGTCCATCTCAATCGTGCGATTGAGCCATTCGTCTCGCTCAGTCGTGCGATTGAAGTTCATTAGTGTGTCAAATCGCATGTCCGATAGTTTGTTCATTCAAATTCAATTTTTAAGTAATACTTTGATGTTAAACGTTGTGGATTGACTCATTTGGTTCGCATATGACCGACTAAGGCCCTAATAACTTTAATTTGATCAGAAAGCTCAGTTTTAGTGGTTTATATGTCTTAATTGTTTCGGTTAACTTTAGGTCAATTTTTTGATCTTTTAGACGTTGTAGTAACTGTTTATTTGTCCAAATATTGTCGCGCAGTACCTATAGAGTCGAAACAAACGTCAGAAAGTGTCAAAAACAGGTCTAAGAAGATCAAATGAAATTTCGGCAGTATGAGTGTGTATCCTGCGTCCGAGAGACGATTTGGGTGAATGAGACGACTGAGACCGACTCCCCCTCTATTTATACTAGGGCAACCTTCAGTCGTGCCCAAGGAGGGTGGGATGTCACAGACTAGCAATGGATGTGGCAGCGGAAACAGACCATCATATGAGCGCACAAGTAGAGATAATCACATCGCATTATAATACTAAAATTAAATCCGGGACTAAATGGCTTAGCCCGGTTACATCCATTGTTTCATGTCGATAGTACATAAATTAAAGTATCATTCACTACAAATTGTTCAAAAGTTCTAAGCAAAGTCTATATAATGCCATGAGGTCTGGGTACTAAGTCATCCAAGCATCTTCCAACATAAGCTAGACTCCAATCAAGGGTTACCTGAAACATGTTCAAAAAGAAAATAGTGTCAACTAAAAAGTTGGTGAGTTCAAGCGGTTATAGTTTCAGAAAATTAAAAGGGACCCTTAAAGTCCATATAGTAAAGTATTTGTATCTATTATAGCTATTGTGGCGTCACAATCAACCCTACACTCAGTCCCGGCTTGCCTCTTCTAAAGTTATGTTGTACCGGTTAACCCCGCAGGGAGAATCTGAGCCTCATAGCGGTGGCCCATACCTGCCAGATGGTCCATATTTGTTTCTCATAAAGCCTGTCACGTGGAGGTTCCTCCCTGTAGCGGGAGCCACTGTGTGTGGGGGATTCCCCAAATAAATCTATCCATATAAACAAGCGGTTCACCAAAGAATTAATGATTGTGATTCATGTATCAGCAGGTATCATCAAAATCCACAACATAATTTGCATCATATAGTATCACAAATAATTATTTCAGTTAAAAGAGCATGCTTCATCCCAAAAACAGTAAGTAAAAAGGGATCACTAGAACTCACCTTTGTACTAGTTAGGTTCCAAAAATCGCAGACAGTTTCGAGTCCTAGCACCCTATAATCATGATTCAGGTAATAAGCTACAGATTCCTAAATTATTAGGAACATAATTTAGTGTCATTTGTAGTGAGGGCGTACATGCCTTTGTTTCTTAGAGGTTTGTGTCAAAAGTTTCCTTTTTAGGAGTGTTAGGGTTTTGGCGTGTGTATATCAAATTTTATGGTTCTTATAAGTTTATTAGTATATGAATGAGCCTAATATTAGTTTCTGGTTATGTCGTTGCTGAAATTTTACTAAAATGCAGAATTTACACTTTTGGCCCCTCAAGTTTAAAAATTTACATTTTCTACCCTGAAGTTTCTCTTCACCAATTTTGACCCCTAATATTTTCTTAGGCTTTGTAATGTCTATTTGAACCTGTTTGAACCCCAAAATATCAGATCCTACTTGGTGATATTTAAAACACAAATTTCGAGTTACCGGTTACGTTTACTTTTGCCAAATAATTCATAGAAATTTCATATTACCCCAAAAATTCACCAAATTCGATTTCTATTACTAAGATAATTATTCTAAGGCCTGAAAATTCTCAGATCTTAAGTCTGGATTATGAAAATTCTCAGATCTTAAGTCTGGATCTGAAAATTCTCAGATCTTAAGATAATTATTCTAACCCCAAAATGTCTATTTTAGAGAATTATGAAATCTCTAAACATTTGAAAACAAGATCAACACCGTCCTTTTACACAACACTTAAGTCACTTGGGAACTCTTAGTGGGATAAAAGTCACCTAACCACTTTGAGGGAACATATGACTTAAGGTGAGAATGCCAAATTCGTGGGATAAAGGTCACCTAACCACTCATTTTGGCAAACTCACACGTGTGTGTAAGTAGGATGTCTTGATTTGCAAACCATGTTAAATGGATCACCTACAATATGGTTTCCAAATGGTGTTGATGGGATTAACATGGCGACTTTACATATGATGTTCAAAAGTCGATCCCATACCTCTTGAAGTTGCAAATGGTTGCAACCGTCAATCGTTGACCACCTTATTAATTTAAATCGTGGGATAAAGGTCACCTAACCACAACTTAAATGTAATGTTGGGTTCTAGATTTTAATATAAAAATGACCTTAAAAGGCATTAATTATTAAAAATAGCAATATCGAAAATACTAAAATAGATCTTTGTTATATTTTGTAGATGGCCACCAATAATGAAAATCACGATAACTCATCCGCGTCCAACCAATCACTACGAGCGATCCTCCAAAAGGATCGTCTAAATCATAACAACTTTATTGATTGGTATCGAAACTTGAGAATCGTTCTTAAGCAAGAGAGAAGATCATATGTTTTAGACGACCCTATCCCCGATCAACCTACCGAGGATGATGAGGAGGCCTATAACGATTGGCTAAAATACACTGAGGACTCCGTCCAAGTGTCTTGTCTCATGCTAGCGAGCATGACTCCGGATCTCCAAAAGGAGTATGAACATCACGGAGCCTACGACATCATAACCCAGCTGAAGGAAACGTTCCAACAGCAAGCAAGGGTTGAGCGCTTCGAAACGGTTCGAGCACTCCATGCATGTCGTATGGACGATAACCAATCTGTTTCATCTTATGTACTTAAGATGAAAAGTCATATTGACCGCCTTGAGAGGCTTAATTGTCCCATCTCGAAGGAATCGGCCACGGATTTGATCCTAAATGGCCTTACCAAGAAGTTCGAGACATTCGTGTTACACTACAAAATGAATGCATGGGACAAAAGCATTGGTGAACTTCACTTAATGCTCAAAACGGCCGAGGCGGCCATGGGTAAAAGGGTTTTACCCGTTCTCACCATCAATGAAGGTGGGAACAAGAAAAGGCCTTATCCCGCACCCAAGGCAAAGGTTGCCAAGGGTAAGGGACCCGTTTGGGGAAAAGGGAAAGGGGTGGTAAGGGTACCACCCAAACCATAAGAGAAGAAGCAAAAGGTTGCTACTAATGACCCATGCTTCAAGTGTGGGGAGATAGGACATTAGGCAAGGAATTGTCCTGTCCATCTCCAAGAGTTGAAAGCAAAGAGGGATGCCGGGCACACCTCAGGTACAATATACTGAAGGAATTGATCTGCCCAGGACTTATATTAAATTGATGTGGCTAGTGTGATATGATCCAAGTCGGGTCATACCTAATAACAAGCCAAACAAACACTGAAAGATAATTTATTTGTTGATAAGATCATACAAATAAGTAGTGACACCAATTTAGAAAATTGGATTTTCTAAATTATTGCTTTTGTAGATGAACATCATTATATATTGATTTGTTCATGAGGGATTACTTGTTCATTGTTTAAATTAGTTAAACAATGACAAATGACAATATGTATGTGCTATAAAATTAAAATGGCTTAATTTTATAAAAGTGGAATGCAAGAGTGGGTTTTTATAAAAAAATTTGAAATTGAGAGGGACAAAAGGGGAGCCCATTCGGCCGCCCCCTTTAGATGCTCTTGGGAACTTCTTTTGTTTGTTCCAAGTACATGCATCAAGTCATCTCACTCTTTTTCATTCATACACTCCACCTACACACACAAGAAATCTCTCCTCTCTCTCTCTCTCCCCTTTGATTCTCGGATTTTTGAAGAAAAGGAGAAGAATTTTCAGCTTCAAAGAAAGGTTCTTGGCTGAAAAGTTCCACAAAAAGAAGAGAATTAAAAGTTGGTGTTCAAAGCCTAGCAAAGGAAGGTGTTTGTACAAGCTTGGGGTATCACTCCTTGAGGTTTTCTTGGTTGAAAACTCAGCCACAAAGTCATCTTTCACAGCTCATAACTTTGGGTTTTAGGAAGCTACAAAGGTTGTATATACTTCTAAGTATCTTATGTTCTTTATTGTATGCATTTGTATAATGATCCATGGCTTGAGGTTCCTTATTAAATGGGTTTAATAATCAGATTTTAACATGTTTTAAAACATATATTCCACTGCGTTTTTCATATATACAAGTTATATGAACTTTGATAAACATGTTAAACCCCTACAATGGCATCAAGAGCCACTTATACATATGCATACATGTATTACACTTACTAGTTCATGGTTTTGTGGTGCTTGACACCAAAAATCCGTGAGTTAGTGGGCTGGATTTTGACCCCTTATGGTGTTTTAAAGATGCTACTTTATGCATATAAGGATCTTTAAAACTCTAGATTATTAGATGTTTGTTTATATGTTCTAAACCCATTTGTTCTTGGTTTATGTTGGCCAAGAACATGGGCTATAAGGGGCTGCCAAAATCGATTATCTTGTGTATGTTTGAACATGTTGTTGTTGATTATGCATAACAAAGCCTAGACCACTTGGATTGAATGATTGGTTGTCATGTTATATTCATTTGGGCATGTAATAATTTATTTTTTGTTTCAAGTCTTGTTTTGTAATCTATTCATTCATATGGTTTGTAATAAATAGATTAGGAGTTTATCTTTACTAGAAAAATGTATTAGGATACATATTTTGTAAGGATGCTCAAGATCAAGACTTGAAGAAAAGATGGACAAAAGGATGCTTGAAGATGTGGATTCAAGTGGGAGTACTTTTGTCAACCATGTGTCATGTTCTTAACCCTTAGGACAAGACCTTTTGACACACTTGTTTTGGCTAAACAAGTGTGCTCAACTTAGTATGCTTTGTTATGCATATGTGAATTGTTTGGTTATGCTTGATTGAATGCTTATGATGTTGTTTTGTTTTGAATATTTGGATGTGATTAACAAACCATCAATTAAAACAAGCTATAACTAGAAGTTGGTTCTCAAATCATTAAGCAAAATAGAATGGTTCTATTAAAGGAGTTAATGGTTTGCAAAATAAAATGGGTTTTATTTAAAAGAACCAATAGGGTACCATATGGTTGAATGCATACAATCATATGGTACATAGACTTTTCTCACCTCAAGTTACAAGTTCCCTCAAAGTGGTTTTACCTAACCACTTTGAGGGAACTTGTAACTTGAGGTGAGAATACCATGTTTGTGGGATAAAGGTCACCTAACCACTTATGTAGTAAACTCACACGTGTGTGTAAGTAGGATGACTTGATTTGTAAAATATATTGAATGGATCACCTAAAATATGTTTTACAAAAGGTGTTGATGGGATAAACATGCCGTTATAAACATAAGATGTTCAAACGATCCCATACCACTAGAAGTTGCAATAGGTTGCAATTGTCATTTATGACTACCTTGTTTATTTAAATAATGGGATAAAGGTAACCTAACCAATATTTAAATATAACGTTGGATTCTAAAAATTTTATTTATTAATAGTCTATGAGACATAAAGGGTATTAATAAATGAAATATAATTATATCAACGATTAGTAAAATGGAACTTTGTAAAATCTTGTAGATGGCCGACAACAACAATGCTAATAATGATGTACCAAACCAAAACAACCAATCCCTAAGGGCGATCCTTCAAAGGGATCGTCTAACACCTAATAATTTCATGGATTGGTACCGCAACTTGAGAATTGTTCTCAAGCAAGAGAAGCTGGCCTACATCCTTGATGATCCTATCCCCGATGAACCTAACGAGGAGGATGTGGAAGCCTATAATGATTGGGTTAGATATGTGGAGGACTCCATCCAGGTCTCTTGCTTGACGTTAGCAAGTATGACACCCAAACTCCAAAAGGAGTATGAGCTCCATGGAGCCTATGACATGATCACTCAGTTGCGGGAAACGTTCCAGCAACAAGCTAGAGTGGAGCGCTTCGAAACGGTTCGAGCGCTTCATGCATGTCGGATGGAGGAATCCCAATCAGTTTCATCTTATGTTCTTAAGATGAAAAGCCATATCGACCGCCTTCAAAGGCTAAACTGTCCCGTCTCAAAGGAGTTGGCCACGGATTTGATCCTTAATGGCCTAACTAAAAAGTTTGAGGCATTCGTCACGAATTACAACATGAACGGATGGGACAAGAGCATAAATGAACTTTATTCAATGCTCAAATCAGCCGAGGCGGGAATGGGTAAAAGGGTTTTACCCGTTCTCACCATTAATGAAGGTGGGAGAAGGAGAAGGTCTCTACCCCCTCCTAAGGCAACTGTTGCCAAAGGAAAGGGGCACTTTACGGAAAGGGGAAGATGGTTGTTAGGGCGGAACCTCCGAAGCCCAAGGAGAAGAAGCAAAAGGTTGCTGTGAACGACCCATGCTTCAAATATGGTGAGATAGGGCATTGGATGAGAAATTGTCCAGTCTATCTCAGAGAGTTGAGAGAAAAGAGGGATGCGGGTCAAACCTCAGGTATAATTTACATGATACATGTTGAGCTAAATGTTATTTCTTCTAACACATGTGTATTAGATACCGGATGTGGAACTCACATTTGCAATTTGTTGCTGGGGTTCAAAAGAAATGAGCATTATGCAAAAGGGGAAATAAGTCTCTTCATGGGCAATGGTGCAAAGGTTCACGTGGAAGCCCAAGGAGACTACATTTTGAAGCTTACAAGTGGTTTGGAAGTTATTTTAAATAATGTATTATATGCTCCTAGTTTGACTAGGAACATAATTTCTGTTTCCCGTTTAAGACAATGTGATTATGATTTCAAGTTTGTTGACAATGATATTCATGTTTCTTTAAATCATGTATTTTATTTTAAGGCTATACCTTGTAATGGTATTTATGAATTGGTTCATGAAAACGCAACATATGATAGCTCAATATACCAAGCAACCACCAAAAGACTCAAATTAGATTTGAGTGATACCTACCTTTGGCATTGTCGTCTTGGTCATATAAACAAGAAACGTATACAAACACTTCAAAAGAATGGTCTTTTAAAAACAAATGAATGTGATTCATTTGATGTATGTGAATCTTGTTTACAAGGTAAAATGACTAAGGCACCCTTTAGTGGAACTAATGAAAGGGAAAATGATTTATTAGGTATCATACATTCGGATGTATGTGATCCTTTTAAGCCAATGACTAGGAATGGTGAAAGATACTTCATTACCTTTACCGACGATTATAGTCGCTATGGGTATGTGTACTTATTAAGGCACAAAGATGAAGCTTTTGAAGTGTTCAAAATCTTCAAGAATGAAGTAGAAAATCAACTCAACAAGTCTACTAAAATTCTCCGCACCGATAGAGGTGGTGAATACCTAAGTGATGTTTTTCAAGATCATCTTAGGAGTTGTCGGATTGTCTCACAACTCACTCCACCTGGAACACCACAACATAATGTTGTGTTTGAGAGGAGGAATCGAACCTTATTGGATATGGTTCGATCTATGATGGCTAGAAGCACATTACCTCTATCATTTTGGGGTTTCGCTTTGCTCTCCGCGGCTCGTATTCTGAATATGGCCCCAACCAAAAAGGTGGAAAGGACACCTTTTGAGATATGGCATGGAAGAGTTCCATCCTTATCGTACTTAAGGGTCTGGGGTTGTGAGGCTTATGTTAAGACTCCCACCCCAAACAAATTAGATGTCCGATCCACCAAGTGTATCTTTGTTGGATATCCTAGAGATTCTATGGGATATTATTTCTATGATCCACTAGAACAAAAAGTGTTTGTTGCCAGAAAGGGTGAGTTCTTAGAAGCCAAGTCCTAATGGAAGGAGCTAGCAGTAGAACAGTGGATCTTGAGGAGGATCAAGAACCATAGCCCGATGCATGTTTGGTTGAAACTAGCACTCAACATGAGGATGTTGAGGATGATCAAGCGGTTGATCAATACACACAAAACGTTCGCAGAAGTGGTAGAACTAGTAACCCACCTGAAAGATACGGATTTTTCATGGATGGATGCTATGTGGTAGATTCAGATGAACCAACCACATATCATGATGCAGTGTCCAATTTGGATTGTGACAAATGGCTTGAGGCCATGAACGTTGAGATGCAATCCATGTATGACAATCAAGTTTGGGAACTTGTTGCACCACCTCTTAATTCCAAAGTAGTTGGAAGTAAGTGGGTTTTCAAGAAGAAGACCGATATGCATGGAAACTTGGATACTTACAAAGCTAGACTTGTAGCAAAGGGTTTCACTCAAACTCAAGGGGTTGATTATGATGAAACCTTCTCACCTGTTGCAATGCTTAAGTATATAAGGATATTGTTTGCCATAGCAGCTCATTATGATTATGAGATTTGGCAAATGGATGTCAAAACCACTTTCCTAAATGGATATCTTGAGGAAGATGTCTATATGGTTCAGCCTGAAGGTTTTGTCATTCCAAAACATCCTAACAAAGTATGCAAGTTAAAGAAATCAATCTATGGATTGAAACAATCATCAAGAAGTTGGAATCACCGTTTTGATGATGAAGTAAAGAAATTTGGCTTCATCAAAAACGCTGATGAGGCTTGTGTGTATAAGAAGGCTAGTGGGAGCATAATAACCTTCCTAGTATTGTATGTTGATGACATACTACTATTTGGAAATGACATTCCAACCATGGAAGGTGTAAAAACCTGGCTTGGAAGTTGTTTTTCCATCAAGGATCTTGGTGAAGCCGCCTATATTCTGGGAATAATGATCTTTAGGGATAGATCAAGGCGGCTAATTGGTTTGAATCAAAGTGCATACATTGACAAAATCTTGAAAAGGTTCAAGATGGAAAACTCTAAGAAAGGTAGTGTACCTATTCAAAGAGGGACAATATTGAGTGCAACTCAATGTCCAAGCTCCAAGGAGGAGCAAAATAGGATGAAGGCAATCCCATATGCATCTGCTGTAGGATCCATCATGTATGCAATGATATGCACTAGACCGGATGTATCATGCGCTTTAAGCATGACAAGTAGATACCAGCAAAATCCTGGTGATAGTCATTGGATGGCTGTCAAGAACATTCTGAAGTACCTAAGGAGGACTAAAGATATGTTCTTGATCTACGGATCTGGTGAAGAGGAACTCGTTGTAAAAGGTTACACGGATGCGAGTTTCCAAACCGATCGAGATGATTCACAATCTCAATCAGGGTACATCTTTATTCTGAATGGGGGAGCTGTTTCTTGGAAAAGCTCAAAGCAAGATGTCGTAGCATTGTCCACTACAGAGTCAGAATACGTCGCCGCTTCAATGGCAGCACAGGAAACTGCATGGCTGAAGAAATTCATAGCCGATCTAGGGGTAGTCCCTTCCATTCAGGATCCCCTAGAGATCTTTTATGACAACGAGGGTGCGATTGCTTAAATCAAAGAACCTCGTGCTCATCAAAAGACTCGGCACATTGAATGGAGATTCAACTACATAAGGGATGAAGTTGAAAAAGGAAAGATATGTATTCGCAAAGTCCGCACTGATAAAAACGTTGCGGATCCACTCACAAACTCCTTGAAAAGGCAAAGCATGAAGGTCATGCTTGTGCCATGGGACTTAGATATTCAAGTGACTGGGTTTGATGTTGTATTTTTCATTTGGATATTGGAACTAATGTTATTTGACTTAATTATATGGTTATAATTTCATTTGTTCTTCTATTTTAGCACGTTTAAATCCGTGAATAAATGAGTTATTCTCAACGTCCGTAGTCGATCATACTTGTGGGAACAACTATGAATGTAAGACTATAATGAACTTGGATTGGTTGATATTCATAAGGTATGAATATAAAGCAAGAGGTTGCTACCAAGGTTCATTGATATCTATGGGATATAGATATTGGACTGACCCGCTCTCAATTATTTCTGCGTGGAATCTTTCTGATTAGTCATAAGAGATTTTGAGTAAAGGCGAATATCATTGTATCCTCAGACCTGAGATACATATTGGGTCTTGATATTCACCAAGTATTGTACTTTGACTTAGTCCTTTGCTGTTCTGAAAAGGCAGTACATAAGGCTGAGTTCAGGTATGACATGAGGTGATTGTGAGAGACGTATGTAGTCAAGATGGAATTTGTTCCTCTTATTTGTTGAGAGTTAGATGTCTAAGGCCTGTTAAAGTTAAATCATCGGAGAATGACAATTCTATGTCTCTTGGATTTAACATGACATCTGCAACAAAAGGATAGATGATTAATTCACCTAAAACATATTCAAGTAAGGTACTTGAAAATGATGATGTTATTGAATGGCACTTAGTCATATACATTAGGGGTAGCAAACCGTTGCTAGGCGTTATTTGCTGCTTGCATCAATCTTCTATAAATCTTGTGCAAGTGGGAGATTGAAGGAATTGATCTGCCCAAGACTTATATTAAATTGATGTGGCTAGTGTGATATGATCCAAGTCGGGTCATACCCAATAACAAGCCAAACAAACACCGAAATTATTGCTTTTGTAGATGAACATCATTATATATTGATTTGTTCATGAGGGATTACTTGTTCATTGTTTAAATTAGTTAAACAATGACAAATGACAATATGTATGTGCTATAAAATTAAAATGGCTTAATTTTATAAAAGTTGGAATACAAGAGTGGGTTTTTATAAAAAAATTTGAAATTGAGAGGGACAAAAGGGGAGCCCATTCGGCCGCCCCCTTTAGATGCTCTTGGGAACTTCTTTTGTTTGTTCCAAGTACATGCATCAAGTCATCTCACTCTTTTTCATTCATACACTCCACCTACACACACAAGAAATCTCTCCTCTCTCTCTCTCTCCCCTTTGATTCTCGGATTTTTGAAGAAAAGGAGAAGAATTTTCAGCTTCAAAGAAAGGTTCTTGGCTGAAAAGTTCCACAAAAAGGAGAGAATTACAAGTTGGTGTTCAAAGCCTAGCAAAGGAAGGTGTTTGTACAAGCTTGGGGTATCACTCCTTGAGGTTTTCTTGGTTGAAAACTCAGCCACAAAGTCATCTTTCACAGCTCATAACTTTGGGTTTTAGGAAGCTACAAAGGTTGTATATACTTCTAAGTATCTTATGTTCTTTATTGTATGCATTTGTATAATGATCCATGGCTTGGGGTTCTTTATTAAATGGGTTTAATAATCAGATTTTAACACTTTTTAAAACATATATTCTGCTACGTTATTCATATATACAAGTTATATGAACTTTGATAAACATGTTAAACCCCTACATATACATGATTCATATTGATCTTAATGTTACATCTTCTAACACATGGGTATTGGATACCGGATGTGGAACTCATATTTGCAATTTGTTGCAGGGGTTCACAAGAAGTAGGGACTTCAAACAAGGGGATATTAGCCTCCACATGGGCAATGGAACTAATGTCTTAGTTGAAGCTCGTGGGGACTACATCCTAAGACTTCCAAGTGGTTTGGAAGTTATTTTGAAGAATGTTTTGCATGCTCCTAGTTTGACTAGGAACATTATTTCTGTATCCCAATTAAGACATTATGATTGTGTATTATCCTTTATTGAAAATGATATTCATGTTTCTTTAAATGGTATGTTCTATTTTAAAGCTATTCCCATAAATGGTATTTATGAATTGGTTCATGAAAATACTTTAAATAGTTCATTGTACCAAACTAATACCAAGAAACTCAAGTTGGACTTGAGTGATACCTATCTTTGGCATTGTCGTCTTGGTCATATAAACAAGAAACGTTTTCAAACACTTCAAAAGAATGGTCTTTTAAAAACAAATGAATGTCATTCATTTGATGTTTGTGAATCTTGTTTACAAGGTAAGATGACTAAGGCACCCTTTAGTGGAACTACCGAAATGGCAAAAGATTTATTAGGAATCATACATTCGGATGTATGTGGTCTTTAAACCAATGACTAGGAATGGTGAAAGATACTTCATTACCTTTACCGATGATTATAGTCGCTATGGGTATGTGTACTTATTAAGGCACAAAGATGAAGCTTTTGAAATGTTCAAAATCTTCAAGAATGAAGTAGAAAATCAACTCAACAAGTCAATTAAAGTTCTCCGTACCGATAGAGGAGGTGAATACCTAAGTGATGCTTTTCAAGACCATCTTAGAAGTTGTGGGATTGTCTCCCAACTCACACCACCTGGAACACCACAACATAATGGTGTGTCTGAGAGGAGGAATCGAACCTTATTGGATATGGTCCGATCTATGATGGCTAGAAACTCATTGCCTCTATCATTTTGGGGTTTCGCTTTGCTCTCCACGGCCCGTATTCTAAATATGGCCCCAACCAAAAAGGTGGAAAGGACACCTTTTGAGTTATGGCATGGAAGAGTTCCATTCCTATCATACTTAAGGGTTTGGGGATGTGAGGCTTATGTTAAGACTCCCACCCCAAACAAATTAGAAGTCCGATCCACCAAGTGTATCTTTATTGGATATCCTAGAGATTCTATGGGATATTATTTCTATGATCCACTGGAACAAAAGGTGTTTGTTGCCAGAAAGGGTGAGTTCTTAGAAGCAAAGTTCCTTATGGAAGGAGCTAGCAGTAGAACAGTGGATCTTGAGGAGAATCAAGAACCATAACCCGATGCATGTTTGGTTGAAACTAGCACTCAACATGGGGATGATGAGGATGATCAAGGGGTTGATCAATACACACAAAACGTTCACAGAAGTGGTAGAACTAGTAATCCACCTGAAAGATACGAATTTTTCATGGATGGATTCTATGTGGTAGATTCAGATGAACCAACCACATACCATAATGCAGTGTCCAATTCGGATTGTGACAAATAACTTGAAGCCATGAACGTTAAAATGCAATCCATGTATGACAATCAAGTTTGGGAACTTGTTGTGCTACCTCTTAATTCCAAGATAGTTGAAAGTAAGTGGGTTTTCAAGAAGAAAACCGATATGCATGGAAACTTGGATACTTATTGTTGGAGCTAGATTGTATAGGTCTAGATCATTTTGTATAGGCTTAGAACTTTAATCAAGTTTTGTAATTAATAATTGTAACTGTCAAGTATATATTTATATATATGTGCATTGAATCTATAGGTTAACCCATATATATGTATGTTGCATTGTGATTGTTGACAGGCAAACTCAAAATACTTGGTAGGATTCCTATAATTGACCATGTGTAAGAAACATCTACGGATGAACATTATTGTTAATCCATAGATATGTTTCTTACAAGACCACATCATATGAAGATTCCTGTGAATGATCAAGGATTGCATGATGTGAAGTCTTCTATGGAAGACAAACTTCCTACGGAAGAACAACACTTCTACGGAAGACCAAGACATCTATGGAAGAGCAAAACTCCTGCGGAAGAACAGAATACTTGTTTGGTTTCAAATATCAAACAATTCAAACAAGTCAACACAATCAAGAACAAATCCCAAGAGATCCGGTGTTTCCATAACCGACTCAAACCGTCTATAAATATGAGTCCTAGGTTTCACATCTCGATGAACACAATTAGGAACACAATTAAGCAATATTACGGCAGTCAAGTTACATCATCATGTAACCCTAAGCGCCGTCACATCAACAACAACATTATTCGATTCACAGAAATCATTGTTCGTAGTGATTTATAATTATTCTTTTGTAATCATTACTTGATAATCAATGAAATACGTTTGAATAATTATTGAGTTTGCATTTACTGTGTTTTTGTGTTTGTGTTTATCAATAGCCATTAATACAATTGAACGTCAATTAATGATAATTCCGTGATCATTAATTTGATTTATTTTAATACTGATAATTCCTGAATTGAGATCCTTGGATTCACAGGTGATATCAGAGCCAAGTGCTCATTGATTTAGATCAATTGATCTATCAGTATTAAAATTGTTTAATTGTCTTTTAAACAATTAATCTTTCGACTTATCATTCAGCAAGCATACACTCATTGTTTGTTTGATTTAGATCTATATTCAAATCAATTGAATACTAGATCTGAATCTTTGATAGGTTTGTCCAATTTAACATTCAAGTTTTCAGTCATAACTTTGCATTAAACATGAGTACTTTTGGTGGAGGATCATATCAACCACCGAAGTTGGAAACAAAAGCTGATTTCAAATCCTGGAAGATCAAGTTCAGGAATCATGTATACTACATAGATTCTGACTTGTGGGAGTCCATCATTAAAGGTCCTTATATTCCACCCACTCTTGGGCCGGATTATAATGACAAGAATCAGCCTATCAGCACTAAGGACTTGCCACCTGATGATGTCAAGAAGGTTAAAGTCGATATTAAAGCATACAGTTTGCTTAGTATGGCTTTGCCTGAAGAAATATTAATCAGGTGTGAGAACTATAAAACAGCAAATTCCTTGTGGAAGATACTCCACACTCTCTGTGAAGGGAGTGATGAGATCCGAAGCATAAGGAAAGACACCCTTATATCACAATATGAAACCTTTCATCATATTGAGGGTGAATCCATTCCTCAACAACTCCATAGATTTATGCAACTTGTTACTGAGATGAACATCTTGGAGTTGAAGTATACTACTGAGGAACTCAACAAGAAAATGCTCCACACTTTGCCTGAAAGTTGGAAGCAGACTGTATCCATGTTCAAGAACACCATAGATCTTAAGGCAACTGGTCTGGATACTCTACTTGCTAAAGTAGAAGCACTTGAAATGGATGAACAGTCAAGAAACAAGAGTGTGAGAACTCATGTCTCTCCATATCATTTCAAAGAAACCAAAAATGCTGGAAGTGCATTTATTTCAAATCATGATGGTGATAACTCTTGTACTTTGAGTGATGATGAAGAGGAAGTTAGTTTCTATACCTCCAAACCTACTAAGAAATTATCTCAAAGTAAGACTCAAAAAGAAAAAGGAAGATCTGCTGAGAAAAGAGAGACTACAACAACAGCAAAATCTTCTCAACAAAACAATCAATCAGAACCAATAACTGTGATATTGGATTCTGAAGAACAAAAAGCAGCCTTTGCAGCTTTTAGTTCTAGCTTTCAAGCATATCTGGGAAGCTCACTTACATCAGCAAACATTTGCCAACAAGACTTAGAAGAACTACATCCTGATGTAGTGGAAGAGATGGATCTACAATGGCAGATGGCAATGATTGCTTACAGAGCTAAGCAATATCTGCGGAGAAACAAGAATCTGGCTGCAGCAAGTAAAACATCAAAGATTGGTGTTGACAAGTCCAAAGTCAGATGTTTCAAGTGTAATCTCTATGGACACTTCTCCAGAGAATGCAATCAACAATCATCTCAGCAGCATCAGCAGCATCCGCAGCAGCAGCATCAGCAGCATCAACATCAGCAATATCAGCATCAGCATCAACAATCAAACTCTCAAAGATCTCTGTACAGACAACCTCAGCTGACAAATGCATCCCCACCAGCCACAAATGAATCAGCAGGATCGAGCAATTCTAAGGAGACTGATCATACTTCAAGATGGAAGATGTGACTGGAGTATGTATGAGAAGGAAGTCTTGGAAGAGAATCAAGCATTAATGGCACATATGGAAAACAAAGTTCCTCCTATGGCCAGAGAGGTAAAAGACAGGTTATGTTCATTAACATGTGTTGAGGAAGTTGAATGTTATAGAGTCCATGCTCAACAATTGGCTGACAAAGTAAAAGAAAGAATGATTTTGAATGAATCCCGTTTAAGAGAACATAAACTATATCAAATCAAAATTAGTTCTTTGCAAAAGGATTATAGAAAAATATGTTTCAGAAAATTACAATCTCAAAGCCCAAGTTGAGCATCTGACCACTTCCTTAACAAAATCCATGGCTGATCATGCATCTACTGAAGTGAAACTTCAGAAGTTTCAACTATCATCTCAGCAATATGAGAAGTTGTTAAACTCTCATATTGAATCAAAGAACAGGTATGTGAATACATATATTAGTGCATAACATAGCCTTGACCATGTGTGTTTTGGATTTGGTTGATTGTAATCTTGTCATGTTGGTTGTATTCATTCTTTATGGGTTGTAATAATCCTTTTGGTGTTTCTATTTGGGTTGTAATTTATTTATTCATTTGGCAATGTAATAAATAGATTAGGAGTATTTTTCTTTTACTAGAAAATATGTATTAGGATATATATTTTGTAAAAGAAGATGCTTGGGAAGGAAGCACAAAAGGAAGACACAAAGGATGAACTTGAAGCATTTGGATGCAAGTTCAAGTGGGAGTCTTTGGATACCTCATCATTTGTGATTGTGTTCAACCCTTAGGAAAGACCTTATGACAACACTTGTGATGGCAAACAAGTGTAGTCAACTTAGTGGCTACAGTTATGCACATATGTTTGTATGATTGTGCTTGTTTGGTTGTTTGTTGTATGATTGTTATTTGACATATGGATGTGCATAACAAACTAATTAACAAACTTAACAAGCTGAAATTTATGGTTCCTAATCATTAAGTGATTAATAAAAGGTTATTAAAAGTATTAATGATTTAATAAAAGAGGTTTTATTAAAAGTGAACCATAGGATACCTTGCATTTGAAAGCATGCAAATACAAGGTAAATAGAGTTTTCAAACTAGAATCAATGAAAACTAAAAATCCCTTTTCAAATAAGTTTAACACCGTCCTTTTGCACAACACTTAAGTCCTTTGGAAACTCTTAATGGGATAAAGGTCACCAAACCATTTTGAGGGAACTTATGACTTAAGGTGGGAATACCACATTGGTGGGATAAAGGTCACCTAACCACTTGTGTTGGTAAACTCACATGTGTGTGCAAGTAGGGTAACTTGATTTGCAAACCATGTTGAATGGATCACCTAAAATATGGTTTCCAAATGGTGTTGATGGGATTAACATGCCGACTTTGCATATGATGTTTAAAGTCGATCCCATACCGCTAGAAGTTGCAAAAGGTTGCAATTGTCAAATGTTGACTACCTTGTTAATTTGAATAATGAGATAAAGGTCACCTAACCATTATTTGAATGTAACGTTGGATTCTAGATTTTAATTATTAATTGTCTATGAGACATAAAGGGTATTAATAATTAAAATGAAATTTTTCAAAAATACTAAAAGAACTTTGAAAAATTTGTAGAATGACCGCAAACAATAATGCTACCACCCCGACCGTCCATACCCTATCACTGAGAACTATTTTAGATAGGGATCGTCTCTACCATAATAACATTATGGACTGGTCTCGAAACTTGAGAATTGTTCTCAAGCAAGAGCAAAGGCAAATGTCCTTGACGATCCTATTCCTAACCAACCCGACCCCGACGATGTTAAGGCCGCCTCGAGAGGCTTAGCTGTCCTGTCTCAAAGGAGTTGACCAAGGATTTGATCCTTAATGGCCTAACTAAAAGTTTGAGACATTCATAATGAATTACAATATGAATGGATAGGACAATAAGGAAAGGCCATTCCCGATCCCAAGGCAAATGCTGAGTTTCACGCAATGCTCGCAACAGCTAAGGCAGGGATGGGTAGAAAGGTTCTACCTATTCTCTAGATCAATAAGGAAAGGCCATTCCCGATCCCAAGGCAAATGTTGCCAAAGGAGAAGGGCACATCAAAGGCAATGGGTAAGGGTAGATCAAAGCGGAACCTCCAAAACCTAAGCTTATGAAGCTTAAGGTAACCGAAAACGATCCATGCTTTGAGTATGGTGAGATAGGTCATTTGAAAGGGATTCATCCAACCTATCTCAATGAGTTGAGAAATAAAAGGGATGCTGGGCAAACCTTAAGTGTAACTTTCATAATCCATATTAACTTAGGTGTTATTTCCTAAAAGCACATGGGTAATTGGATACCTCATATGGAACTCACTATTGCAATTTGTTGCAAGGGTTCAAAAGAAATAAGCACTTTAAGAAAGGAAACTATGTTTTGAAACTTTCAAGAGGTTTGGAAGTTGTTCGTCAAAACATGTTATATGCTCCTAGTTTGACTAGGAACATGATTTAAGTTTCCCTTTTAAAACGATATGGTTATGATTTAAAGTTAGTAAATGATGGTATTTATATTTATATGGATGATGTATATTATTTTCAGGCCATGCCTTCTAATGATGTTGATGAATTGGTTCATAAATTCGTCCTATAATAACACATTATACCTATCATGCACCAAGAGACTTAAAATGGTTTAAGTGACTCTTATTCTTGTCATTGTCATCTTGGTTACATAAACAAGAATCGGATTTAAACACTTTAAAAGAATGGTCTTTTGAAAACAAATGAAAATTGTTTATTTGATAAGTGTGAATCTTGTTTATGAGGTAAGATAACCAACACGCCTTTTAGTGGTACAAATGAGAGGGCAAAAGACTTATTAGGAGTCATACATTTGGATGTATGTGGTCCTTTTAAGACAATGACAAGGTATGGTGAAACTTACTTCATTATCTTAACCGACGATTATAGTCGCTATGGTTATGTGTACTTGATGGCACATAAACATGAAGAATTTGAAATGTTCAAAAAAACTTCAAGAATGAAGTAGGAAATCAACTCGATAGAACTACCAAAATTCTCCGTTTAAATAGAGAAGGTGAATACCTAAGTGAGACTTTTAGGGATCATCTAGGAAGTTGTAAGATTGTCTCATAACTTACTCCTCACAGAACACTATAACATAATGGTGTGTCTGAAAGGAGATCGAACCCTATTGGATATAGTTCGACCTATGATGGCTATAAGCTCACTACCTCTATAATTTTGGGGTTTCGCACTACTCTCCGCGGCTCATATTTTGAATATGGTCCAAACCAAGAAAGTGGATTCGACGCCTTTTGAAATATGAAATGGAATAGTTCCATCGCTATCATATTTAAAATTATGGGTTATGAAGCTTATGTTAAGCTTAACACCCAAACCAACTGCAAGTCGATTCACTAAGTGTATATTTGTTGGATATATAAAAGGACTGTATAGGATACTACTTCTTTGATCCAACAGAGCAAAAGGTATTCATTGCTCAAAAGGCAGAGTTATTGGAAGCCAAGTTCCTTATGGAAGGAATGACGCATAGAACAGTGGAATTTGATGAGGATCAAGATCCACAAGCCGATACACGTTTGGTTGACACTAGCAATCAATAAGAGGTTGTTGATCATGATCAAGAGGTTGATCAATACACACAAAACGTTCGCTGATCTGGTAAAGTTAGCATTTCACATGAAAGATGTGGATTTTTCATAGATGGATGCTACGTTGTTGACTCCGAAGAGCCAACTACATACCATGATGCAATGTCCAATTCGGATTGTGACAAGTGGCTAGGAGCCATGAACGTAGAGATGCAATCCATGCATGACAACCAAGTTTGGGAATTGGTTGACTCTTCACTTAACTCCAAACCGGATGGATGCAAGTGAGTTTTTAAGAAGAAAACTGACATGCATGAAAACTTGGATACTTACAAGGCAAGACTTGTAGCAAAAGGTTTCACTCTAAGTCAAAGGGTTGATTATGATGAAACCTTCTCGCCAATGGCAATGCTAAAGTCATCCTGATAAAGTATGCAAGTTAAAGATATCAGTCTATGGATTGAGACAAGCATCGAGAAATTGGAATCAACGTTTTGATGAAAAGATCAAGAAATTGGGTTTCATCAAGAACGCTAACGAGGATTGTGTGTATCAAGGGGCTAGTGGGAGTGTAATTACGTTTTTAGTATTGTATGTTGATGACATACTACACTTGGAAATTGTCTTTCCAAAAGGGATCTCCGTGAAGCCGTCTCTATTTTAGAAATAAAGATCTATAGGCATAGATCGAGGTGGTTGATAGGGTTAAACCAAAGTGCATACGTTGATAAAATCTTGAAAAGGTTCAAGATGGTAAACTCTAAGAAAGGTATAGTACCTATTCAAAGAGGGACAATATTGAGTGCATCTCAATGTCCAAGCTTAAAGGATGAGCAACATCGTATAAAGGACATCCCATATGCGTCTGCTATAGGATCCATCATATATGCGATGATATGCACTAGACTGGACGAGTCATGCGTGTTAAGCATGACAAATAGATATCAGCAGAATCCAAGTAACATCCATTGGATGGTTGTTGAATGTATATTGGAATACCTTAGGAGGACTAAGGATATGTTTCTAATATACGGATTTGATGAAGAGGAACTAGTTGTAAAGGGTTACACGGATGCTAGTTTCCAAACTGATCGAGATGATCCTCGATCACAATCGGGATATGTCTCCATTATGAATAGTGTAGCACTATCCACTACAGAATACGAATACATAGCCGCCTCATTAGCAGCTTGGGAAGCTGCATGGATAAAAAGGTTTATCACCAATCTAAGGATGGTCTCTACCACTCAAGACTCCTTAGAAATCTTTGTGATGACGAGGGTGCGATTGTTCAAATCAAGGAACCCCGTGCACGTCAAAAGATTAGGCATAATGAGCGGAGATTCAACTACATAAGGGATGAAGTTGAAAAGGGAAAGGTATGTATTCGCAAAGTTCACTTTGATCAAAACATTGCGGATCCACTCACGAAGCTCCTTGAAAGGGCAAAGCATGAAAGTCATACTTATGCCTTAGGACTTCGATATTCTAGTGATTGGAATTGATCTGTTTAGTATTAATATTAATAATATGGAACAATTGTAATACTTGACTCATCTATATATTCACGATACCTTGAGTCATGTTCCTTTTAGCATGTTTACATCCATGAATAATTTTATTATTCTAAATGTCCGTAGTCGGTCATATTTGTGGGAACAAATATGAATGTAAGACTATTATGAACTTGGATTGGTGGATATTCATAAGGCATGAATATAGAGCAATTGGTTGCTACCAAGGTTCATAGATATTCGTGGGATACGAATATTGGACTGACCCGCATCTCAAATCTTACTACATGGAATCTTATTGATTGATCATAAGTAAATTTGAGTAAAGGCGAATATCATTTGGTATCCTCCGACCTGAGATACATATTGGGTTTTGATATTCACCAAGTGTTATACCTTGAGCTAGTTCTTCACTGATATGAGATAATTGTCAGTACATAAGGCTATGTTCAGATATGACATAAGGTGATTGTGAGAAACGTATGTAGTCAAGATGGGATTTGTTCCTCTTATTCGTTGAGAGTATGATGTCTAAGGCCTGATTAAGTTGAATCAACAAGGAATGATCATTCTATGTCCTTGGATTTAACAGGACATCTGTAACAAAAGGATAAATGATTGATTCACCTAAATCATTTCAAGTTGGATACTTGAAGGGGATGATGTTATTGAATGGCTTCTAAGTCATGCGTATTAAGGGTAGTAAACCATTGTTAGACGGTATTTACTGCTTGCATCAATCCTCTATGAATCTTGTGCAAGTGGGAGATTGTAGGATTCTGAATGCCCAAGACACATAGAATATTGATGTGGTTAGTATGTCATGATCCAAGTCGGGTCATACCCAATAACAAGCTTTGCAAACACCAATCAATATTTAATTGATGATATGATCATGCAATTAAATATTTACACCAATTTTGAAAATGGGTTTTCTAAGTAAAATTACATGTGAGATGGAACAACTTATTGGGATATTTTGTCCATGAGTATTATTTGTAATGTTATTTGTTTTAATCAAATGACATCAAATGATAAGAGAGAGTGTAAGGGTTATATAAAATTAATAGGTTAATTTTATAACTCTTACAATTACAAATAAAATGGGTGTTTAAGTTTTTAAGGGGGGAAAAACCCCTTGGATTAAACAAATCGGCCGCCTCTTGTGGGGATTAAGGGCCTCTTTGTTTCTTGAAACCATATACTCCATTTTACAAGAAAAGAATCTCTTTGACTCCTTCTCTCTAACACATACATGCAATGACCAAATGAAGAAGATGCTCTCTCTCCTTTCTTTGAAAACCCTCACGGCTGGAATGGTTCCAGCAGCCACCATCTAGCTCGATTTGGAGCTCAAAGGATGCTCTCTCCTTTCTTTGAAGAAACTCACGGCTGGAATGGTTCCAGCAGCCATCTTCTTGGTCGATTTGGTGTTCAAAATCCTAGCAACAAGGTGATTTGCATGATGCTTGTGGGTATGAACACTTGAGAACATCTATTGTTGATGTTTTGGCCATCCAAAAGCAGCTTCATCTTCATCATGCATCCACGGTTTTTTGACAGCTTCATCCACGGTTTTGACATCCTCTAAAGGTAGTACATTGTGTTGATTTGGTTGTTATGTTAGCTTCTTGATAACTAATCTATTCACATATATATGATCCTTTGTCTTTGGGTTTGTTGAAATAATATTATGAACTTTAATTTTCAGATTATAGAATACGAAATTAAGTTCATATTCCGCTGTGTTTTCTTGTTTAAAATGGTTAAACAACATTGTTTAAGTCCAACAAACCCAACAAGAATCACTTAAACATAATGACTCAGATTTTGATTATGATAAATGTGATGACTTTGATGATTCTGATGAACATGATACTGATCAACTGAACATTGGTAAGAATGTTCAAGTTGAAACTGGTCTTCCCCGAGTTCTTGAAGAATCAAAACTGCAGTATCCTCCGAAGCAACGAAACATGCTGAAGACTATCTGCAAAAGGATTGCTGAACTGAATGAAGGACTTCAAGAACTGAACCTTCACGAAGTTGATAACTGCGGATCAAGTGAGGAGGTACCTTTATCCCATTCAGATAAAGGTAAGAAGCAAAAAACTTCAACCAAGCACAAGAAAAACTCAAAGGTTGAAGATCTTCAGAAGGAAAATCTGAGGAATCCGTAGAACATCTGCGGAAAGCAAAAACAACCAAATCCGTAGAACATCTGCGGAAGGGTAAAACGGCTGAATCCGTAGAGAAGCCACGGAAGAGTAAAGCCGAATCTACGGATGAGATCAAAAGAACTGCCAACAAACATGCACATAAAATGTTGGATATCAAACAACAAAAGGCAGCCAAAAGTAAACAAGAAACTGCTGATGATGCTCCTAGCATTAGTAAGAAGAAATCAAGTGATCCATCTGGAACGGAGTTAAAATCCAACAAGAAGAAAAAGAAGTCTGAATCTGATGAAAATTCAGAAGATAAATATTGCAAATGGTGTGATATAAAGAATCACAATACTGATGAATGCTACTTCAGCAGCTATTGTTCCATATGCAATATGAATAATCATATGACTTCTGATTGCTACTTCAACAAACACTGTGCTATATGTGAGAAAAATAACCATTCAACTCAGGAATGTTATTTCAACAAGAAGAACAAGAAAAAGAGCAAAAAGAAGCATCATGATGCATCATCTGAATCAGACTCTCAATCTTCAGAGTGTGACACAGAATCAAAGATGCAGAAAGATAAACAAAAATCAAAGCAAAGATCCACTGCTGCGGATAAGTCTTTAAAGAAGAAAGCACGAACTCAGTTTAAAACACCTCACAAAAAGGTGGATTTGTCAGATAAGAAGACTGAAGAGATTGATGGTTTCTTTGATAACTTTGAAAAAGGAACTCCTGTGACTCAATCAAAGTTGAAAGATGAAGTGACTTTCAAAAATACAGGAGTATCCTCAAAGTTAAAATACAAGCCAAAACAAGATAAGTTGAAGAAAGATTCAGATAAGCAAGAAGACATCCAAACACATGAATCATCTTCAATAGAATCATCCTCACCACCATCAAATAAAAAAGAATCAACTAATATTGAAACCTCAAGATTAATTCATGAAGGAGTAACTATTGTTGACACATCTGGCAAACCCAAGACAATTAAGGCTTGGGTTGTCAATTCTAACTGATTTCTTTTTGTGTGCAGGAACAATCATCGAGAGCTGACAACAAGTGGTATGTTGATAGTGGTTGTTCCAGACATATGACAGGAAACTGTTCACTTCTCCATGACTTCAAACATAAACATGCCTCCTATGTGGCATTTGGTGGGATAAGAAGGGAGGTAAAATAGTTGGTGAGGGAATGATAACAAATGGTGTTTTAACTTTCGAAAAAGTAAATTACTATGAAAATTTGCAGTACAATTTACTTAGTGTATCTCAAATTTGTGATCAAAATTACACTACACTGTTTGATAACACTAATTGTTACATTCTTAAGCCAGATTTTGCAGTTCCAGCAGACTGGATCCTTCTTAAAGCATCAAGAAAAGGAAACACATATATTTTGGATATGAACAACACATCACTCACAAGCCATGAGACATGTCTGCTATCTAAGTCTTTAGAAGATGAATCACAATTGTGGCATAGAAGGCTTGTTCATTCCAACATGAAGAACATGAATAAATTGGTGAAAATGACTTGGTCATTGGATTGCCAAAGAAAGAATTTTATTGTTCTAATCATTGTTCTTCATGTTATTAAGGAAAACAACATAGAGTGTCTCATAAATCCAAAATAATCAACACTAACACTAAACCACTCAAATTGCTTCACATGGACCTCTTTGGTCCAACCAATGTGATGAGCATTGGAAAAAGGCAATATTGTTTGGTGATAGTAGATGATTTCACTAGATTTACATGGGTCTTTTTCATAAAACATAAGAGTGAAACATCTGAAACATTAATGGACTTTGTGATCAAGATTGAGAATCAACTTGATTTAAAAGTTAAAATTTTTAGGAGTGATAATGGAACTGAATTTGTTAATGCTGATCTGGACTCTTTTTGCAGGAATAAAGGCATAGCAAGACAATTCAGTGCACCAAGAACTCCACAACAAAATGGAGTGGCTGAAAGAAGAAATAGAACTCTCATAGAAGCAGCCAGAACAATGCTAGCTGACTCTCAGTTGCCCATAACATTCTGGGCAGAGGCTGTGAATACAGCATGCAATGTTCATAATAGGACATTAATTGTCAAAGAACATAATAAAACCCCTTATGAGCTCTTATTTAAAAGGAAACCTTTATAGGATATCTTAGAGCTTTTGGGTGTCATGTGTCTGTATTAAACACTAAAGAACAATTGGGAAAATTTTCTGAAAAAGCATATGATGGTTTCTTTGTTGGATATTCCTCCACTTCTAAATCATATAGGGTCTATATTCTAGAACATAACATAGTGAAGAGACTCCCAATGTTTCTTTTGATGAATCCATGTTTACAACAACTATAAAATGATCATCTTGGTTATTTGATATAGATGCATTAACTGAATCATTTAACACTGGATATCTGATCAATGCAGGTTCTGCGGATACATGCTATCCATTTGTTCCTCCAAGTGTGAATGACGTGCAACTGACAGCTGACCCACCAAGGGCACAACATTCAACTGAACCTCAGCAAGAATCGAGTCAGCAGCATGAAGATGCATCCAAAGAAGCAAATCCTTCATCCGCAGCACATGTAAATACATCCGTAGATGCACCATCATCCGTAGATGTAAAAACTTTTACAACCTCTGCTCCTAGGAATGCGGAGGTGGTGTTGAATCAAGAAAACATGCCAGCTGATCAACAATGTCCATCCATAGATAGTGCTGTAACACCTACGGATGTACAAAATGCTTCCGTAGATGTTGCAGCTACTCCTGCGGAAGAACAAATGCTTCCATAGAACTTCCTGCGGAAGAAGAAGACCATGTAGCAACTGAAGCTCAAGCTGACCCCAATGAACATGAACCGTTTGATTACTTCATAGATTCAACAACACAGCTAAATCCATCTGCTTCCATGGATTTCTCAAACTTAGAATCAACAATCCCAGTTGAGGCTATTTCAACAAGCAGAATCCACAAGTCTCATCCATCAGATAATATTATTAGAGATCTGAATGCAAGGACTACAAGGAGCAAAGGAGGAGTGGCAAACATATGCCTGTTCACATGCTTCTTGTCTCAGACAGTTCCTGCAAACATTACAGCTGCACTAAAGGACAATAGCTGGATTGAGGCTATGCAAGAAGAACTTTAACAATTCAGAAAACAAAAGGTGTGGAACCTGGTTGACTTGCCTCAATGTCAGCACCCGATTGGAACACGGTGGCTCTTCAAAAACAAGCTAGATGACAGGGGTATAATCGTGAGAAACAAAGCAAGACTTATTGCGCAAGGATATACTCAAGATGAAGGGATAGACTATGATGAAGTTTTTGCACCAGTTGTAAGAATTGAAGCTATAAGAGTCTTTCTAGCTTATGCCTCATTCAAGAAGTTCACAGTCTATCAAATGGATGTAAAGCGTGCTTTCCTTTATGGGAAAATTGATGAAGAAGTATATGTGGCTCAACCCCCTGGATTTGAGGATCCTGACTTTCCACATAGAGTATACAAGCTTGACAAAGCTTTGTATGGTCTTCATCAAGCACCAAGAAAGTGGTATGACACATTGTCATCTTTCCTGCTGAAGAATGGATACAAAAGAGGGACCATTGATCAGACACTCTTCCTCAAACATGAACATCAAGATCTTTTGGTGGTTCAAATATATGTTGATGACATAATATTTGGATCAACCAACAAGAAACTGTGTCAAAGCTTTGAAGAGTTAATGAAATCTGAATTTCAGATGAGCTCCATGGGAGAATTGACATTCTTCCTTGGATTACAAGTTCATCAGAAAACAGATGGCATTTTCATCAATCAAGAAAAGTACATTCATAAAATTCTGAAGAAGTACAATCTTGCTGATACAACTTCATGCAAGACACCTGCCTCAAAAATAGACAAGATTGTGCCTGACCCTGCTGGAAAATCAGTAGATCAAAGATTGTATAGATCAATGATCGGTTCTTTAATGTACTTAAGTGCCAGTAGACCTGACATAATGTTTGCTGTGTATGTTTGTGCCAGGTATCAATCAGACCCAAAGGAATCGCATCTGAATGCTGTGAAGAGGATATTCAGATATCTGAAAGGCAAACCAGCTCTAGGATTGTGGTATCCATAGGATGGAGATTTCAGTCTTTATTCATATTCAGATAGTGACTATGGAGGGTGCAACAACAACAGACAATCAACAACTGGTGGATGTCAGTTTTTGGGACCAAGACTTGTTTCTTGGCAGTGCAAAAAGCAAACAAATGTATCCGTGTCCACAGCTGAAGCTAGCAGCTTCAGCTGGTTGCTCTCAAGTTCTTTGGTTGCAAAACCAATTACTTGATTAGGATACAACTTCCTTCAAACACCAATTCACGTTGATAATTCAGCTGCTATGTTCATCACTGCTAACCTAGTTCAACATAGTAAAACAAAACACATTGAAATCAGATACCATTTCCTGAGAGACTGCTCAGAAAAGGGTTTAATCAAGTTAGTCAAAGTGGACACAACAAATCAGCTTGCTGATTTATTCACTAAAGCCTTTGATTCTGTTAGATTTAATTTTCTGATAGAATCTTTGGGAATGATTAACTTAGAGTAAATCATCAAAAACATATGACTGTCCTTGAGTAGAACTATGGTTGGGGATGATTTAAGTGTCTGATAGAATATTTGTGCATGCTTTATGTATGGGAAATGATAGTAGACTATGATTGGCTTTCTTTACCAAAAACTCAAACTGACTTGTACAATTTTGATATGTGAGTAGGTTCATCTTGAGTGGAAACTAAGCTAAGAGCATGCCAAACTAAAAGAAACAGGTATCTGTCTGTGGAAACTCCATTTCCTGAGTTAGGAGAGTAAGTTCTCTCCTAATGTGACCAAATCACTTACACAAGCACACTATATAAAATACTTTATAATCTTCTATCTTTGCCAAGTTATATTCCCTCTGTTTTGTGTGAACAAAGACCTCGGGATATGATTAAAGAGTATGATCTTCGTTTTCCCTCTGTTTTGTGTAAACAAAGACCTGGGTTAAGTTCACCTTTGTTTTATGAAAGTAAAGACCTGGTGACTATGAAGATCATATCTCAACTCTAAAAAGAATCACTTGTGTTCAATTGTACATCAAGTCAAAGAGCTTCAACATCAAAGCATTCATGAGAGAGTAATATGTCTCAAGATAGAACTTATAACTTAATGTACATAGTCATTAAGTGTGAATAAGAAGTGATTTGTCTCACCTACGGAAGACAAACTCTAATGACAATTGAATATGGAGCACATAACAGATACTGACTAACAACCTTCAAAACATGATAATCAGCATGCCTAGTTGATACATTACTCATGTATGAATTTAAGTGGATCTATATACTTACAATCAGATGTCAAGTAGATCAAATAATCAACATCAGCAGAAACCAAGAGTCGTAGTCTGATCCCTCTATATGCATGTATGCATTTGTTTAAGTCAGAGGTTTAATTTGTCCTCCTAACTGCTTTTCTCTCATTCAGACGGTCATATGCCCTTTCATGCTTATTTCAACTTAAATTTATGATGAATGCAACATTAAAACATTAATCACAAATTTAGGGGGAGTAGTTCATGCATGAAAAACAATAAAAACAAGTTACTTCAGTGTGAAGGAATTGGACACCAGGACACTTGCTTTCTTGTACTTAATTGCCAGGCAAACAAAGTCAACAATGTCCAACATCAACACATGATTCTACTTGGTAGACATCATATATTTAAAGTTTGAACAAAACTTTAAGTTCCGTAGAAGTTTCAGTAATACTTTTCATCTGTAGAAGTAACAGTGAAATTTTTACATCCGCAGAAGTTTCAGTAATACTTCTCATCCGTAGAAGTAACAGTGAAATTTCTGCATCAGCAAAAGAAACAGTAACTTCATAACCGTAGAATTGATAAACTACGGATGTGACAGTAACATTAAGAGTATAATTCATAGAATGGTAATCTATGAATAAGATACTATGTTGCAATTGATTTTCAACCAAGGCATCCGCAGATGTTATAACATCCGCAGATGTTAAGGTTCCGCACATGTTCTGCGGAAGAAGCAATGCATCCAAAAATAAACTTGGTATTCAGAAAGGAACGAAGGGGAAGTGGGCCTAACATAAAGGGAATTGGGCCCAACATATTTAATCAAAGAAATTAATGTGTTCGTTTATTAATAAGGTTTTTGACTCAGAATTCATTAATCACATTTTCAGAGCACCTTTTCAGTTCTTAACCTAGAAAAACGCACACTTTCCCCCTCATTCAAACTTTCAAAAAAAAAAAACCGTTCCAAACATCATAAACATCATCGATTATCATTATTGCGAAGGTAAATCATGTTCTAATGTCAGTAGGGAACTGGTTAATCGGTGTTTGTCATTAAAAAGATTCGAATTCATGTGAGATTTATGCTAAATCGATTTTTGCTGTTGATTGTAGATGACAAACAGATTCGCAAAGGAACATAATGTGTGTGCTTTCTTAAATGACGATGATCCTGCTGTTGAAGGATGTCGAGATATCATCAGGTATCTTCGACAGTCCAGGCTCTTCTATGCCCTAACGGCAGAGCCTGTGATTCATCAGACACACATAATCGATTTCTGGAACTCTGCACGAGTTGAGCAAGAAGGAGTTTCTAAAGTTATTGTTGCTGAGATTCTGACAGAGAGAATACGAATCAATGAAAGCACAATCCTAAGATGTCTGGAATTGGGTGATCGAGAGATTTGGCACCCTGACGTATTCGAAAATGAGTATATTGCGAAGGTTTTCAACCTGATGGGATATGATGGGGACTATGACAAAGGAGAAATAAAGAAGGGAAGGTTGTGCAAACCGTATCGATTCTTATGCCACACCTACCTGAAGTGCATATCCAACAGGAAGGCAGGGCTTGATAGATTTTCTCGACACATATCTTCAGGAATCATTGGGATCTTCGAGGGTAGAACTTACAACTACTCCAAGTACATTTTCAACTGTCTATGTGATCAAGTCAAACTTTAGCCGAATGACAAAATGTACATGTTCCCAAGATTCTTACAACTGATGATCAACTCTGAACTTCCAAGGCTTGTAAGAGAAGGAGAAGTGTTTGCGCAAGCACACTTGTGAAAATCTGTGCTAAACAAAATTAGTGGCAAGTACCAGGGTGATGACATGCCCATGTTTGCACATATGGTGGATGCTAATGCAGATATACCTCAAGGATTGATCTGGGTAGATAAAGAAGCAGAGTCATCTGCTGAATCTGCACAAGCATCACACTCACCAAGCAACACACCACCACTCCAACATCAATCACCTAGCCAAACACCCCCTCATCAACTACAATCACCAGCCAGCATCAATACCCAACCCATCTCACCCATTCATCACCATGAATCACCACTACTAATATCTTCATCTTCCACCAAAAACACCCAGCCAATCTCACCAGCACAACTCCAATCATCATCACCTTCTTATTCATCATATCAACACACCCAACCTATCTCCCCAATCATCATCCAATCTCCTATTCTACCACTCCCAGATACACCAAAACAACCATCCCCGGAAAGTACTAGCACTAAACAAGTTGAGATAACAGAATCTGTGCATTCTGTTCACTCAGGAGAGACAGAGCTGATGTCTCAAGCTAGCACTGTTCCCATTTCACCCACAAACACTGAGAACCCATTGCCATCAGAGGAGACTAAACCAATATCTCCACTTGTTGAAGATCAAACTGCTGATGAGCAAAGGAAAGTAGAACAAGAGATTGCTGAGGATGTCATTGCCTATCATGAAGATGACTTAAGTGATAGTGACATCCCAGTAAGCAAAAGCTTTTTGGTTACTGAGTACAACAAACTAGTACTCAAATCAAATAAGCGGAAACAAAGAATCCAGGAACTGAAAGGAATTATTCAAGAAAAGGATGAAGAGCTGATACAGAAAGAAGCCAGATTGAAAAGGCTGAAAGAGGATGCCAAAAGAAACAATGAAGTAATTGATGCTCTTTTGCAAAATGAACAAGAGTTGCAGGCATCCTTGAAAAATATGAAAAGTGAAAACGATCAGCTAATCAAAGAGAAAGATGAAGAAATAGAGCAGTTGAAAAGGAAGATTTCTGCACTGAAAACAAGGGAGGCCCCAAGTGTTGAACAGTCTAAACCATCTACTGAAGCTCCAAAAGAACTGATTCTATACTCACGGAAAAGACAATACTTGGGTGCCATCAAAAAGAAATCTGAAGAAGAAGCCTCTCCAAAAAGGCAAAAGCTTTCACCTCCTAAACTTACACCTTAGTAGATGTATCTACTATGAAGGTATCTTCAAGTGATGCTGATGAAAGTGATAAAGAATGGGAGGAGCTAACCAAGATGGAGACTCTCACTGCTCAAAAAGGATCAAAGGCCGATGACCTTCTAACCACTGAAGACATCATGGAAGAGAGGCCTGAATTAAGCATGTTCATGACCCTCATCAACCATGGCTTTCCATATGACATGGTTGAGAGGATGAATACAACTGAAATGAAGAATCTGCTGAAAGAGTTTGCGATTGCTAGTTTTATAATCCCAAACTGTGATTATGAAGCTTTCACAGTCTTTCAATCAGTGGAGAAAATAAAGAAAGACCTGGGCCATTGTGACACAGCTAAACTAACCAAGTACAATATGACATGCTGGTTACAAGGTCACAACTACAAACCGCATGAACTCAAAGGTAGATCTACTGGAGAACTGCGGAGGATGATGGAGCATGTAATGTCAGTGGAACTAGAAACTGGTGTCAAATTCAGAACCACAGCTCCACATCCAACTCATGACCAACAAAGCCAACTTGCTGCTGATCTAGTAATTGTTGACCCAAAGGATCAGCATAAAGCAAAGGACAAACTCATCAGAGAACCAAGGGAAGTCATCCCAGGAAAGGTATGGCCCCTTGGTACTACTGTTAGAGAAATCACTGATTAGAAGTCCACTCTGATTCAGCTGATTGATCACCTCACAACTCCCAACTCTGCTGAAGAAAACAAGATCATGGCCTGGAAATACGATCAAGAGTGGGATTGTGCTGTGATCAAAAGAACATCAGGAAGAGTTGAATACTTCCATGATGTGTTTTAGTTCTATGCCTACCTAAGAGTGATCTCAAAGACCTGCAAACCCTTACTATTACCAATTACCCAATACATCCAAGGAGCAGGGACTTCTCAAGCATAGTAGGTAAACTGAAATAAAATTCAAAGATGATGTGTTGGCTGAAGCAAAGAGAGAAGATAATGAGCCCAAAAGAAAAATTAAAGGATTGAAAAGATACAAGTCCAATGCCTGTGAGTCCGTGGATGATGAATTTTTAAAGAGGGTTGGCTACAACAACAGAAGCTCAGCAGCAATCAAGCACATTGAAGGAACTCAATACACACTCCCTATTACTGAATGGGGGTATGTTGAGAGAACAAAAGAACTTGTGCTGCTGAGGAATGAAAAGAACAAAAGGGCTGATCGGATCAGGATTTTTGATCCTGTGGAAATCAAGCTACTTCATCCAAGCTACACCTCATATTTACATGACAAATTCTTTCCTAAGCTGGTTGATGAAGCATCTCAAAATGACTTGTTCTTGCATGTGCATGTGATTCAAGTTATAGACAAACTTCATGCAAAGGCCTACAAAAGACGAAGACATAATGATGGCTGCTGAAGGGAACAACATATGATGAAGTCACAGAACTCCGACTCTCCAAACAAGATGAACTTCAAGTGGTGAAGAATGACAAAGTCTTGTAGACTCTCACTACGAAGGAGGATGTTCTGGGTCTGAGCTTCGAGACACTGAAGAAGATCAGCAAAATGGAGATCAAGTACAAATATGATGATCAAAAGGCTGTTGTATATTACTTCTACAACAAAATAATATCTAGAGTCAAAGAGCTTGCAGTTTTGAAAGACTGATTACAAGGAGCTAAGCCTAAGGGGGAGTATTGTTGGATCTAGATTGTATAGGTCTAGATCATTTTGTATAGGCTTAGAACTTTAATCAAGTCTTGTAATTAATAATTGTAACTGTCAAGTATATATGTATATATATGTGCATTGAATCTATAGGTTAACCCATATATATGTATGTTGCATTGTGATTGTTGACAGGCAAACTCAAAATACTTGGTAGGATTCCTGAAATTGACCAAGTGTAAGAACATCTACGGATGAACATTATTGTTAATCCGTAGATATGTTTCTTACAAGACCACATCACATGAAGATTCCTGCGGATGATCAAGGATTGCATGAAGTGAAGTCTTCTACGGAAGACAAACTTCCTACGGAAGAACAACACTTCTACGGAAGACCAAGACATCTACGGAAGAGCAAAACTCCTGCGGAAGACATGTCTACTGCAGAAGAACAAAATACTTGTTTGATTTCAAATATCAAACAAGTCAAACAAGTCAACACAATCAAGAACAAATCCCAAGAGATCTGGTGTTTCCTTAACCGGCTCAAACCGTCTATCAATATGAGTCCTAGGTTTCACATCTCGATGAACACAATTAGGAACACAATTAAGCAATATTGCGGCAGTCAAGTTACATCATCGTGTAACCCTAGGTGCCGTCACATCAACCACAACATTATTCGATTCATAGAAATCATTGTTCGTAGTGATTTATAATTATTCTTTTGTAATCATTACTTGATAATTAATGAAATACGTTTGAATAATTATTGAGTTTGCATTTACTGTGTTTTTGTGTTTGTGTTCATCAATAACCATTAATACAATTGAACGCCAATTAATGATAATTCCGCAATCATTAATTTGATTTATTTTAATACTGATAATTCCTGAATTGGGATCCTTGGATTCACACTTATAAAGCTAGACTTGTAGCAAAGGTTTCACTCAAAATCAAGGGGTTGATTATGATGAAACCTTCTCACCTATTGCGATGCTAAAGTCTATAAGGATATTGTTTGCCATAGCTGCTCATTATGATTATGAGATTTGGCAAATGTATGTCAAAACTGCAATTGAAACAAGCATCGAGAAGCTGGAATCACCGTTTTGATGAGGAAGTAAAGAAATTTGGCTTCATCAAAAACGCTGATGAGGCTTGTGTGTATAAGAAGGCTAGTGGGAGCACAATAACCTTCCTAGTATTGTATGTTGATGACATACTACTATTTGGAAATGACATTCCAACCTTGGAAGGTGTAAAAACCTGGCTTGGAAGTTGTTTTTCCATCAAGGATCTTGGTGAAGCCGCCTATATTCTGGGAATAAAGATCTATAGGGATAGATCAAGGCGGTTGATTAGTTTGAATCAAAGTGCATATATTGATAAGATCTTGAAAAGGATCAAGATGGAAAACTCTAAGTAAGGTACCGTACCTATTCAAAGAGGAACGATATTGAGTACGAATCAGTGTCCAAGCTCAAAGGATGAGCAAGATAAATTGAAGGCAGTCCCATACGCATTTGCTATTGGATCCATCATGTATGCGATGATATGCACTCGATCGGACGTGTCATGCGCCTTAAGCATGACAAGCCGATACCAGCAAAATCCTGGAGACATTCATTGGATGGCTGTTAAGAACATACTTAAGTACCTAAGGAGGACAGGAGATATGTTCCTAATCTATGGATCTGGTGACGAGGAACTCGTTGTAAAAGGTTACACGGATGCGAGTTTCCAAACCGATCGTGATGATTCTCGGTCACAATCGGGATACATTTTCATTCTGAATGGAGGAGCGGTTTCTTGGAAGAGCTCCAAGCAGGATGTGGTGGCTCTATCAACTACAGAATCAGAATACATCGCCACCTCATTGGCAGCTCAAGAAGCTGCATGGTTGAAGAAATTCATTGCCGATCTAGGGGTTGTCCCTTCTATTCAGGACCCCCTAGAGATCTTTTGTGATAACGAGGGTGCGATTGCTCAAATCAAGGAACCCCGTGCTCATCAAAAGACTAGGCACATTGAGCGGAGATTCAACTACATACGAGATGAAGTTGAAATGGGAAAGATATGTATTCGCAAAGTTCACACGGAACAAAACATTGCGGATCCTCTCACGAACCTCCTTGAAAAGGCAAAGCATGAAGGTCATACTTGTGCCATGGGACTTCGATATTCTAGTGATTGGATTTGATCTGTAAATTTTGTATTTGGATATGTGGGACTCTTTATTATTTGAATGAAATTATTTGGTTATAATGTTTCAAATAATGTTCCAATTTAGCATGTTTAATCCATGAGTAAATTGTTTACTCTAAATGTCCATAGTCGTTCGGACTTGTGGGAACAAGTATTGAGGATAAGACTATTATGAACTTGGATTGGTTGATATTCATAAGGATGAATATAGAGCAATGGGTTGCTACCAAGGTTCATAGATATTTGTGGGATACAAATATTGGACTAACCCGCATCTCAAATTTTACTACATGAAATCTTATTGATTGATCATAAGTAAATTTGAGTAAAGACGAATATCATTTGGTATCCTCCGACCTGAGATACATATGGGGTTTTGATATTCACCAAGTGTCATACCTTGAGCTAATTCTTCACTGTCCTGAAATAGTGGACGGTACATAAGGTTATGTTCAGGTATGACACGAGGTGTTTGTGAGAAACGTATGTAGTCAAGATGGAATTTGTTCCTCTTATTTGTTGAGAGTTAGATGTCTAAGGCCTGATTAAGTTAAATCAACAAGGAATGATCATTCTGTGTCCTTGGATTTAGCATGACATCTGTAACAAAAGGATAGATGATTGATTCACCTAAATCATTTCAAGTAGGATACTTGAATGGGATGATGTTATTGAATGGCTATAAGTCATGCGTATTAAGGGTAGTAAACCGTTGTTAGGTGGTATTTACTGCTTGCATCAATCTTCTATGAATCTTGGGCAAGTGGGAGATTGTAGGATTCTATGTGCCCAAGACACGTAGAATATTGATGCGGTTAGTACATTATGATCCAAGTCGGGTTATACCCAGTAACAAGCTTTGCAATCACCAAGAATTATTTAATTGATGATGGGTTCATACATTTAAATAATTACACCAAATTTAGAAAATAGGTTTTCTAAATAATTATCTGCGACATGAAACAAGTTATAAGGATAATTTGTTGATGGGTTTATTATTATTTTGTTATTTAAAAGGGTTTAAATAACACAAATAACATGTGAGTATACTTTAGTTAAATTGTTTAATTAGAGAAGGTATATGTCACAATTTTAATAAGTCTAGTACATGACTTATTAATGTGTAATATTAGACAAGTTTAGGAGGGAAAAACCCTCCCCTTTTTGAACCATTTGGACGGCCCCATTGTGTGGGAAGAGGAGTAGTCTTGTCTTGAAACTTACACTCTTTATGAAAGAGTGTAAGACACACTTCTCATCACCCATTCATTTTGCATGCACCCAAATCTCTCTCATCTTCTTCTCTCATCAACCTCACGGCTGAAACAAGAAGAATAGAACAATTTTGGGTGTTTTGGTGCTCTCTCCCTAGCAAAAGTGGTGGTTACTCTAAAGGCTTTGGGTATACAAGCTTGAGGGTTCCTCCTATTGGAACCTTGGTCATTTAATCCTCCTATTTTTGCTGCTGGATGTTCACGGTTTTGAAGGGCTGCTGGCAGCTTTCCTTTTGGAGTATTGGTGTCCAAATCCAAGCCATCAAGATGCTTACTTAGAGCCAAGTGGGAGTGAACACTTGAAGACTTCAAAGCTTGAAGTTTTGGGCATATTTTCAGCTTTCTTTTGGCCGAATTTCAGCATCTATTCTACTCTTTCTGTCGACATTTGTAGCTTGGAGAAAGGTAGTTATGGCAGCCCCTTGTGGCTGTCATATTATGTGTTTTAGTGTTTACATAGCGTGCTCATTTACATATAATGATCCTATGTTTTATGGGTTTGTTTTATACACTTGTATGGTCACTTAAAGAACACATTTTTCAGCTTATAAAATCGGTTTTAAAGCTATATATCCGCTGCGTTTTCTGAAAGTTTAAATGGTTAAACTTGGTTTTATGTTCTAACAAACCCATCAAGATCTTCGTTTCGTGAACCGAAGATAATGTCATCCACATAAATTTGCACCATCAGTTAATCTCCATCTCTTTCTTTGACAAACAACGTGCAGTCAATCACACCCCTACGAAACCCATGTTTCAGCAGGTGGGTGAAGAGCTTTTCATACCAAGCTCGAGGAGCCTGATGTAGCCCGTACAGAGCCTTGTCCAACTTGTAGACCCTGTCCTGATGATAAGGATCCTCGAATCCTTCGGGTTGACTGACGTAGACTTCTTCACGGATTTCCCCATGAAGGAATGCACTCTTTACATCTAGTTGATAGACTTTGATCTTCATATACGATGCATAGGCTAGGAAGATACGAATTGCTTCCATTCTAGCCATGGGTGCAAACACTTCATTATAGTTGACTCCCTCGACTTTTCTGAAGCCTTGAACAACCAATCATGCCTTGTTTCTGATTACGACACCTTGGTCGTCCTTCTTGCAGCGTAGCACCCATTTGGTTCCAATCACTTTCACTCCTTTGGGCCTATCAACGAGTGTCCACACTCCAAGCTTCTTGAAATTTAGCAGCTCCTCTTGCATAGCGTTGACCCAAGCCTCATCTTCTAGGGCACCACAGACGTACTTGGGCTCAATTTGAGATACAAAACATTTGAAAGCCCGTTATTCACATAGCCCTTTTCCTTAATTGCAGCATAATCAGCAGAATATAACTGATTTCTCGTCTGCACACCATATTGAAGATCCCTAATGATAGTCTCTGGGGGATGATTCACACTGATCTTAGTCACAGGTGTCGTAGGAACGACAACTTCAGTATCCAGATTTGTGACGGTAGGTTCAGTATCCGGATTCCCTGATGCATGTTAGCATCTGTTGAGCTTCCATCTTGATTAACGTTATGCTCATTGCTGGTCTCAACTGCTTCTTCATCGTCTGATGAATCATCACTCTCGTCCTGAGCTGCTGCTGAAGATCCTGAAGCACCACTAGCCGGTGTCACATTGCTGGTATCTAGATTTGGTGTATTTAGGACATCGTACATAATTTGAGCAGCAATCTCTTCATCTGAATCTATCTGAGGAAGGTTGAATGATTTGAAAAAGCCATCGTAGTCGAAGAATGACGACGGACCTTTTCCAGCAGGGGGATGGTGTATCGTTGCACATCGACGTTGCACCATACTTCTACCTGACCTGTCGAGTTATTATAAACCCGTTTGTCTGGTATATTGTATCCAAGAAAGATCCCCTGAACTGCTTTCTTGCTTAACTTGCCCTCCGGAGTTTTCTTCAGTAACGTGCAAGGAGCTCCAAAAGGTTCCAGATATCCAGGTTAGGTTTGCGTTTCCGAAGCAACTTATAGCAAGTCTTCCCATGCCGCTTAACTACTAACACATGATTAAGTGTGTAGCACGCATTGGCAACAGCTTCATTCCATAACTGTATTGGCAACTTTGAATCAGCCAACGTAGTCCTTGTAGTCTCGATCAAGCTCCTATACTTCCGTTCAGCAATTCCATTCATCTGTGGTGTGTATGTAGAGGTGAACTGATGAACAATTGCCTTTTCCTTGCAGAAAGCATCCATCCACTGATTCGAATTCAGTTCCACTGTCTAAACGAACCTTCCTCACCTTCAGATTGTAGAGGGACTCCATTGTTGTGATGAGCACCTTGAACGATTCAAAGGTTTCTGACTTAGCTTTCAGAAACATCACCCATGAGAACCGTGAGTAGTCATCCGTGACGACAAAGCAGTACCAGTCTCCAGTGATACTCTTGGTGCTAACGGGACCAAAAAGATCCATATGCAGTAGCTCAAGTGGCATCTCGATAGAGTTCACATGCTTGGTCTTGTGAGACTTCCTCGTCTGCTTTCCTTTCTTGCACAAGACACAAAAATCTAGAAGTTTGAAGTTTTTTACAGTAACTCCCTGAACTAAGTTGTTATGAATCAGATGATTCACCTTTCTATGATTTATGTATCCCATTCTCCTGTGCCATGAGATGGACTCCTTCTCTGTTGCTTTTGATAAAAAGCACTAAACAGTAGACTCAGTAGTAGAAGCATTTGATATGTCCAAGATGTACAAATCATTGCACCTTGATGCTGACATTAAGAACTGCTCCTCAGGAATCTCCATCTCCTTCTTCAAAATGTAGCACTTCCGATTGTCAAACATCACTTTGAAGCCCTTGTCACATATCTAAGAAACTGAAAGCAAATTGTTTTCCAACTATTGAACAAAATTTACTTTATCAAACTTTACATGTCCATTACCTACTTCTCCTTGTGCGGTAATGTATCCTCCTTTGTTTCCAGCAAAAGAAACATGTCCCCCTTTAATTTGTTTAACATTGAAAAGGAGAGACTGATTTCCCATCATGTGCCTGGATGCTCTGCTATCTACTATCCATGTGTTGGTAGAAGCACTATAGCGGACAACCTACACATAATAGAAAATAATTAGTTAAGGAGGGGGACCTAAGCCTTGACTGGCTTGGGTTTCCTAGAGGCATCACACATCATAAACTCAACCCACTGAGCTTTAGCAGTTGGAGAGACCTCATCCTTCAACTTATCAACACTATCAGACACATCAGATGTTTTAGCATTCCACAGACCATCCTTGTGTAAGGATTGTTTGTGATAAACCGATGGCTGATTTACTGTTTGAAATTTAGGTTTATTTTCAAAAACAGGTTTCACCTCAGGCATCACAGACTTGCCAGTGACTTGTCTATGTTGTCTGTGGTGTTGGGGAGGGGTAAAAGACCTAGCAGGTGTTTTAGAACTAACAGGAGTTTTAGATCTCTATTTTCAAGAAGACCATTTAACTTCTTGATCTAGTTCAACTTTAAGCCTAGGTGTCTGATAGCGAGGACAGTGTGAAGAAATGTGACCTCTTTGTCCACAAGTATAGCGTGATCTCCTCTCAACAGGACTCGAAGATCTCTTGTGGGGTGGGGAGCAAATTTCAGGTATGGGCTTTTTGGTCTCAACCTTTTGATTTTCACCTTCTTTGACAAATTATACTTGTTTAACATTATGATTACTTTGTCTTTAAGATGATTGTGATCTTGCTTAACCTGTTTAGACTGAGTGGTTTTTGAAGTCTTAGGTTGTGTGACAGCAGATTTTGAACCTAACCCAAGAGATGCTTGAACATCCACTTCCACCCTGTTCTCAATGATGGTTTTATCCTTTGTGCCTGAAGTTGATGTCTTCTGATCAGTAACCGGAGGAGGTTTAACTGTAGTGTCCGGATCACTAACCAGAGGAGTAGTCACCACATGGTCCTTGATGGGATTATTGTTAACATGTCTCTATTTGGTGTTTAGGAGGATCTCATGTGGTGGAGGCACAATTTATAACCCAGCCCTTCCCCGTTGTTTCTTTCTTTAACCAAGTTTTTCAAGATGTGAGAGGAACTAGCTAAACTATGTAGTTTTTGCTTTAGGGATTCATTTTCAACTTGTGAAACAGCTCTGTTCTTTTAGTTTCCTCTATTGTTTTTAAGTAAAACTTTATGTCATTTTCTTGGTTGAAAGAAACAACTTTAGTCTCTTTTAATTGTTTTCTGAGCAAGTCAATTTTCTCCTTAAAACTGCTTTCATTTTGCTTTAATACTCTATTAGCCTCTGTACAAAGTTTTAAGTCATTTACTAAGTTATCATTATGTTCTAATAACCTAGCAAATTTCAGATCAATGCTTTCCCTAAACTTATCACATTCAACACATGCATGTTTATCAAAGAGATCATCTTTCGATTCTACCTGTGCAGATGTAGAGGTACCAGCCATGAAAGCAGCCTAGGGTTCCTGGTGTGCTGCAGATTTTGCATTTAGTTCATCCTCAACTAGTTGATCAATAGCAGCCATAGTCTCATCCACATCAGCAGTATCAAGCTCAACTGAGTTCTCCCCCTCACTCGTTGAGTCTTCGTTCAGATCATCAACCGATGCAATGTTAGCTTCACCATCAGATAAGAAACAGAAGGACCAGTCTTGTCCTTCATCACCCTGTGCTACCATTGCTTTTGATTCATGACTGGTTGATGTTCCCTTTGGAGTCTTGTCCTTATCCTGCCTGTTAAATGATGAAAATGGGTTGCCATTTCCTGTCTTCTTAGGCTTGACACACTCTCTCTTGAAATGGCCTTTTTCACCGCAGTTGAAACAGGTGACTTTTCACTTGTCAAATCCAAAAGTTGTATCTTTTGTAGCCACTAAGTTCTGTCCCGTCTTTTTAACGAACTTATTTGCTCTACGCACAGCACTAGCGAGAGCCCACATTATATCCATCCGTTCAAGCTCTGTTTCATCAACCTGTTCATAATCTTCATCGGCCAAGTGGCAGTTACCAATCTTTCCTGCTACTAATCCGTCATAAGAGTGTACCACAGCCGCACGTAGATCCATATGCTCCTTAGCAACTTCAACAGTTACGTTGCTCAAATTCTCTATGGTTAACTTTGTCGGTTGAATTTCTGGAGCACTGAATTGGACACTTGATGATCCACCTGATTCACAGCTTGAGGATGTACTTGGGATGCTTGTAGATGTGTTAGACACGAAAGCAGTCTACAAAGGTGCACTGGAAGACGCTGTAGTAGGAGTCACATTGTAGAGAGAAGGACTCTGTGTAGTTACCCTTCTTAGACTTGTACTTATGTCGAACCTCTTCCTCCCTCAATTTCAGAATAAAATCATTTATGTCCATTGACTCCAGCACATCATTATGTCTTAAAGTGGAAACAAATGAATCCCACTTATCAGGTAACCCATCAGCCAAACTGGCCACTTTCTCTTTCATGGACGTTTTAACCCCATGAGTGTGCAGTTCACTCATCAAATGATAGAAGTGGTCGATCACATCATCCAAACTTTCATTTCCAAAATATGAGAAGTTATCGAATTCCTTCTTCAAAGCTTTAGCCTTTAGAGACTTAAACGTAGCATTTCCTTCATAATGTTTCTCAAGAGCCTTCCATAACTTTTTGCACTGCTTATGTTCTGAGAACTGATGGAAGATGTCTTTTGGAATGGACTGTGTCAACATAGCATAGGCTTTCTTCTCAGCATTGTAGGCAAGTTTTTATACATCAGTCAAACCACTTAGAGTCAGTGGAACACCATCAGCTCCAACTGGCATAGTGTAGCCAGTCTCAATAGTGTTCAATAAATTTGTGTCCACTCCATTCAGATGAATCTCAAACCGTTGCTTCCATTGAGGATATTCGTTAAGAGACAGAAGCTTTGGTGGTTTGTTGTGATTCCTGATCTCATTCTCCAAAAGCAATAGATTCTTGATCCTTGAGTCCTTCCCTGCTGAGAGTGCAAAGTTCTATGTGTCCATATTGAATTAGTCTTAAAACTTGAAAACAAACTGTGTATGCGACTGTGTATGCGACTGGGGATGCGACTAGGGTGCGACTGAGACTCAACAGGGCGATTCAGCTTAGTCGTGCGACTGAGCAGACGACTAGGACAGTTGTGCAAATGAACAAACCGACTGGGCCAATTGTGCGATTGAACAAGCGACTGGGCCAATCGTGCGATTGAGCTGAGCGAATGGAGTTCAGTCGTGCGATTGAGTTAATCGTGTGACTGAGACTGCTGACTTCGAAATTTTTCAAACTTTTCACACAATTCGACCTAAAAACACAATTTTGAAAACCCTAGTAGGCTGAAACACGAAAAAGTCTAACTTTTGAACACATGCACTCGTAAAAACTGGATTTTTATGTAGAAAGAACGGATCTTTTGATTAAAAACGTTGACTTTTCAAAAACGTGATTGAATCCACAAAGAATCAAGAGCCATAGCTCTAATACCACTTGTTAGGACCGTGTACGGATGGAGCACTAACTGATTCAACGTGAAACCAGATCTAATAGTGCGGAATCCTATTTGATTGGTGATCCAATCAGGGAGAACGTTAATCCGATCAAAACTAATGATGTGAATACGTTAAGAATTGATTAGAATCGATCAGAAACGTTCTATGAAGTTGGAAGGGACTCTCTGCACGAACAGGAATGGCTAGGGTTAATAATTCTCGAAGTGTTCCGTTTTTCCATGAATTAAGTAGTATTTCTAGGTTACAGCTTTCATTCGTACGACTGAGCCATGCGTATGGCTCAGTCATGCGGCTGAGTCGTACGATTGATTCATCCATACGACTGAGTTAGTCTTATGACTTAATCGTGCGATTGACTCAATCACCTGGTTCAGTCATGCGACTGACCCATTCGCATGGTCCAATCATGCGACTGAATCAGAACTATGTCTAACAACTGTAAACCTATATAACATGTTCATATAAGCGTGTAACAATAAATCATATTAATAGATATAATATTCAACAACCAATAAACATTCAAAGAAGAGTTTTTCATTTCATATATCAACCATTACATAAGTGTTACAAAATGAAAGTCAATTACATTTGAGCTCACTAGAACTAGAACTAGGGACATGTGTACCAACAAAAACAGAACTATGAATAACTACTACAAACTCATATATACTATTCATTCAAGCGTGTATTTATAAACGATATAAGAATAAGGCACATTCAATAGTAAATATACATCCAAACACATATCTTATTACCAAAATATCCTTGTATTACACATTTGTAAGATTGAATGACATAAACATTTAAGTACAATGAACTACGGACATCGTGTATCAACAATTCCCAGTGAAACTATCCTATTTGAACGAAAGTTCCATCACTTTGTTGATAGAACAAGCAAAAGTTTGCCGAAATTGTCATCAGAACGAAAGTTCTACTAGTTTCAGCGAAATTACTAGCGAAACTAGACTTCTTGAAGCACTGTTCTAGCAAAACTGCTGCTCATCTGCCGAGCGAAATTGCTAGCGAATTTATCAGTGAAAATATCACCGAATCTACAGATTCTTCAGTGAAATTAAGAATGACTTCAACCAATATCACCATTTCTGACTTTGAGAATGTTGCACCAAATAGGCCACCGAGGCTTATAATGATGATAATTTTGAGGACTGGAAAAGATGTTTAAAGGATTTCTTTTTCTACACAGATCACAACCAATAGGAGTCAATAGTAAATGGTCCACATACTCCAATTGTTACTGTTGATGAAGTTACCTCGCCAAACATTGATTCGTCAACCGTTACTGAAAGAGACCTCAAGTTAATCGATCATGATCAGAAAGCTTACAGGGCTTTAACCTTATGCTTATCACAAGACATCTACAACATCTTTGACGAGCAGAAAAATGGAAAATCCTTATATGATGCGTTGTGTGAATTTTATGATGGAAATGAAGATCACAAGAAGGATAAGAAAGCTCAAGTCAAGAAGGAATTCAACTCATTCATTGGTCACAAAAATGAAAATCTAACTGATATTACCAGTTTATTTTTATCTGTATCAAGCACTTCGAAGAAATATGAGGAGCAGTTGGGTAATCATGAGCAAGTTACTAAGCTATTGGACTCAATTCCACCGTAATGGAGCTTCAAGTCAGGATGTTAAAGTAGGAAAGAAACTTTGCTGATTATAAACTTATGGATATCATTAACAAACTGAAATCTTTTGATCTGGATTTGAAAAGAAGGGAATACAATCAATCCATGATGCCTACCACAATATATCCACAAAATGTTGCATTAATCTCATCCACTGCAAAATCGTCCGTGTATGGTGTAGCTTATGGTGGATATACAGGATATGACATATAAGACAAATCTAGTGGTGGATCTACAAGTGTTGGTTCAAGTTCAAAGTCATTCATCGCTACTCAAATTCCATCTGATACAATGGCCTTGTTTGGAATGTTTGTTCACGGCTATGAAACTTTAGTTACGGGGTTGCTGAAAGGAAAAGGGATGACTGTTGAAGACATGTATTAGGTGGATCATGATGTGTAACACCTGGAAATTTTATCATTTAAAGAGAAAGAAAAGAAACAAGAGAAGACACAAGCATCTTTTGATTTAAGTGAAAAACAGCCAAAGTGTAGGGGGCTAAGTGTAAAAAGGACAAAGTCAAAAATTAAAATATTTAAAATGGTATGGCCGCCCATATATGTGTATACCAATCTACTCTTTGGTCGACAAAAGGAAGAAGAAGAAGAAAAAAGCAGATTTCAAGTTCTAGAGAGAGAAAGCTGTAAATATTCAGCCAAGGTAAGACAATTTCGCATAATTGGGTTCGGTTTTGATGTGTTTTGACCATATAACCGAATTGTACAGGTTCTTATGTGTCTATATGCATCAAGATTTCATGATTTTGAGAGTGTTGTGCTTGGAAGCTGCCAAGGTGAGTTTCTAGACCCCGGTTTTATTTGTTTTTAAACTTATTTGGGGCTGAAAATGCATGCAAATGAATTTTTATAAAAATGTATATGTATGACCGTGTGAATATATGCTTGTATGTTGGTAGTTTATGGTTATACATGTTTTTCTAAGACTTAGTATGATAGTGTAAGGCTTAGAACATGCTAAAATATCGTTTGGTACTGAAAAATAGGTTAGAAACATGCAAGTTGGTGTTCCTGCGCCAAAACAGGGCCCATGTGCCTAAGTTTTGGCCTCAGAAAAGTTTTAAGTAAAGGTCATGCGTCCAAACAGGGCCCATGCGCCTGAAACTATGACTTAGAAATCTAAGTATGAGGTAATGCGCCTAAACAGTACTCCCATGCGCCTAGAATACCTTAGAAATTTCTAAGTATGAGCTCATACGCCTGAACAGTAGATCATGCGCCTATGTTTTGAAAGAAACGCCTAAGTATGGGGTGATGCGCCTGAATAGTTCTCATGCGCCCAGAAAGCTCGCACCGAAGTGCTGAAATGATTAAGTGTAGGCTCATGCACCTACATAGTGGTAAAACGCCCAAACAGGGCTGATGCCCCCAATAGTTCCCATGCGCCCAAGACTTAGAAATTATTCTGAAATTTTGAGGAAAAACAGAGTTATAGGGTTTGACCCTAGTTTGACTTGTGGACTATTTTGGACTATTCTAAGCATGATTAAATAAGGGTTATGAGTAGAATATACATGATATGGTGATACATGTATATGTATATGAATTGTTATCTTTTAATAGTTTTCAAAACGTATTTATATTATAACATAATATACGTTAAGTATTGTGTTATAACTTTACGTAGTATGACGAGTGTATGAAGGAACGTAAAGTATAACGTAATAAAGGCAAAGATAACAAAGATGAGAAGTGAAACGTAATGAAAGAAAGTAAAGGCTTGCAAGCAGAAAGAAAGAAGGAATGCAACAGTTTAAGAAATGATAGCTCAACTGTGTGTATGATAACATGTGATTTTAACCAATGAGGGTTCACACACAGGTGGATTAGTCTAGGTGACTGAACCCAAAGTACAAACGGGATCCTTGTCATTCGACCCCGGGCTTTGTGCCATGTTATGATACGACTTTGTGCCAGTTAGAAACAGGGCTTTATGCCTAGAATGGTGGCTTCGGGCTAGGGGCTTTGTGCCAATTATTAAAGGTGCTTCTTGCTCGGAATGGTGGTTTCGGACCGCGATAGGGGAAGCCTGACATGATCTAGAATTAGTATGAAACAAGTGAGATAAGCAAGTACGAAACAAATGAAGTGATAACGTATGAAATAAACGGTAACGAATGATAGAGATAAAGAACGAAATGAATGTTAACGAAAGATAGAGATAAAGAATGAAATGAACGTTAACGAAAGATAAGGGTAAAGTATGAAGCGAGCAATAACGAGTGAAATGATGAAGTATGATATGAATGTACATGTGTGAAAGTTAAGAAAGTGTTTTATAGAAAAGAGAAATTGTATGTATGAAATATATAAAGTATTTTGATACTTATAAAACTAGAACTCACTTAGCAACTCTGACTTTTATGCATTTTCAGTTGGCAGGTGAATGTTGCTGAGGATGGCAAGCGGGGAGGCTACTCGACAGGGCAAGATTGGCATCCATTCACACAAGTTATTATTGTTGATTTGTAATGCAATTAACGAATGTTTTGCTTTTGTAACTTCACAACATTGTATTGCATATCAACAGTATTATGAATGAAATGAATGGCTTTTGATAATTAAATTCCGCTGTAATGTTTTATGAAAATTATATTAATATATATATATATATATATATATATATATATATATATATATATATATGTTTAGTGCTATGAATGACCAACTGTGAGGTCTCTGGGGATCGGGGCCTTACAAGTTGGTATCAGAGCCAAAGTTTAAGAGAACTGGGTAAATTATTTTCAAAATCTAATCTTAAACTGAGAATGGGACTAAGGTAGGGATGCCAGCCCGAGTAGCTACGTGCCATCAGGTATTTCTTTTCTTGACAATAATTAGTATTATGTGCGTGTACTATCTGAATTATGTGCACTTAGTAGATTTAGATACTTATGTAGTCAGGATAGGGAATGCTTGGGGTGTGAAGAGTAAAGTGAGTGGCTAATCACAACTGACCATTGTAATTAGGGACTTACTATAGTGATTAGAGAATGGCTGGAGGTAGATTTTCTAAGGCTTCTAGGAGTGGAGCACATGTGGTGGACGTGGTATTGAGCAGCGTGTTACGAGGAACCAGGCTAGAGATGCTGAGACGACCCCTGCTGACCCTGAGGTTCATCAGCATGAGGGCGTCGATGAGAGTGACAATTTGAGGGCCTCAGTGAAAGAGGTAGTAGTGGAGGAAGTTCATCAAGTGATGTAGACGATCCTGTCATCTGTAGTGACTGAGGTGATCAAGGCTGTGAGGGCGGACGAAAAAAATGAGAGGAGAAGGACCACGGGAAGAGAAGGAGTAGAGCAGCCGGAGACTGAGACGGTTGTCTCGAGTGAGGAAGAGGAGGAAGAAGCGGTGCAGGAGACTGCACGAGGCTGTAACTATGGGGCATTTGAAAGGTTCAAGCCCCTGACTTTCAATGGGAATGGCACTGGTGCTGCTGCTCACCGATGGGTGAGAGAAATGGAGGCGGTACTTGATATTAGCGAGTGCCGAAAAGATCAAAAAGTGAAGTTTGCTACCCGCTCGTTTGTGGATACGGCCTTATGTTGGTGGGACAATATTGTCTAGGATGAGGGTAGCAGGGCCATTAGCAAGATGAGGTGGTTGTAGTTGAAGAAGCTGGTGATCGAGGAATTCTATCCTCATCGGAACTCGACAAGATAGAGAGGGAGTTCCAGCAGCTGGAAGCTGGTACCATGACATACCAGCAATTTACCACCAAATTCAATCACATGGCCAGATTGGTGCCGATCAAGTGACGCAAGTGTCGAGAAAGATCAAGAAATACATTCAGGGATTGCTAGTAGACGTACGCAGGCATTTGATCGCTGCCCGACCGGGTACCTTTCGATCAGTGGTGGACCTGGCGGGTAGGTTATATGATGAGAGGGAAATGGCGGTAGATGAGGTGAAGAAGCCGGGTGATGGTGAGAAGAGCTGGGGAAAGAAGAGGTTTGGACGTGGTGATTTCACTCCAAACAACAAAAGGATGAAAGTGGACGACCGAAGGATGGTGTCCTCGAGTTCAGGGGTAAAGAAGTATGGTAAATATGGAAGAGAGCACGTTGGTGAGTGCAAGTGGGGCATGAATTTGTGCTTCAAGTGTGGGAAGCCCGGTCATGTGGCGAAGGTATGTGGACTCATACGGTGTTATAATTATGGGGAGGAAGGCCACATGAGCAGGGTCTGCAAGAAGCCAAGGGCTGAGAGTTCTGGGGCGAGGAAGAAGCCGGAGGAAGGAGAACAGAGGGCGAGTGCTAGAGCCTTCATGATGACGCAAGAAGAGGCCAGAAAGGATCCTGATGTCGTGTCAGGTATGTTTCTAGTAAACCAAACTTATGCCTCTGTGTTATTTGATTCTGGTGCTAGTAGGAGTTACATTTCTACTGCGTTCTGTGCTAAGTTGCCTATTAATAGTAAGTGTATTGATAATCCATTCGACGTAGAAACTGCTATTGGCAAGTCCACTAGGATTACTGATATGATAGATGATTGTGACGTAGAATTAGAAGGACATTGGTTTTTTGCTAAATTGCATGTGATGCCCCTAGGCGATTTGATGTAGTGCTAGGGATGGATTGGTTAGCAACCTATGAAGAAAACATCATGTGTCGAAAGACGATGATTCAATTTGTTTCGCCCGATGGAAGTTCGGTGACAGTCTACGGTGATCACGTCACTACGGTTCCGAAGGAGATTTCGATGGCGGTGGCAGAAAAATGCTTGAGACGTGGATGTTGTGCTTATCTGGCCTACATAAAGGATGTGGACGCGTTAGTGCCACAACTATCTGATGTACCAGTGTTATGCAACTTTCCAGATGTGTTTCCAGATGATTTGCCAGGAGTGCCACCAGATCGCGAAATTGAGTTCCAAATTGATCTGATACCCGGTGCTCAACCCGTTGCCAAAGCACCATATCGATTAGCTCCGACAGAGATGAAGGAAGTCATCGATCAACTTCAAAAGTTAATGGATAAAGGGTTCATTCGACCGAGTATCTCTCCTTAGGGTGCTCCGGTCTTGTTTGTAAAGAAAAACGATGGTAGTATGAGGATGTGTATAGATTACCGAGAGTTAAACTGGTTGACGGTGAAAAATCGGTAACCGTTATTGAGGATTGATGAGTTGTTTGATTAGCTCCAAGGTGCCAGTTGGTTCTCAAGTATAGATCTTCGATCTGGCTACCATCAGCTGAAGGTGAAGGTGCAGGACATTCCTAAGACAGCTTTCCGTACGCGTTATGGACAGTACGAGTTTCTCGTTATGCCTTTTGGCTTGACTAACGTGGCAGCTGCCTTTATGTATTTAATGAACCGAGTGTGTCGGCCCATGTTAGATAAATCAGTGATCATGTTTATTGATGACATCTTGATTTATTCAAAGAGCAAAGAAGAACATGCCGGTCACATTCGGGAAGTGTTAGAGACACTTAGAAGAGAGAAGTTGTATGCCAAATTCTCTAAGTGTGCTTTCTGGTTACGTGAGGTTCAATTTATGGGTCACGTGGTGAATGCTGAAGGAATCATGGTGGACCCAGCAAAGGTTGAGGCGGTGATGCAATGGAAGTCTCCAAAGATGCCATCCGAGATTCGTAGTTTCTTGGGTTTGGCGGGTTATTACAGGACATTCATCCAGGACTTTTCCAAGATAGCCTTACCTTTGACTAAGTTGACTCGCAAGGACGTGAAGTTTGTGTGAGGTCGGGAACCGGAGAGTGCTTTCGAGGACTTAAAGACGAGATTGATTCACGCTCCTATCTTGAAATTACCCGAAGGGAGTGAAGACTTAGTGGTGTATTCGGATGCCTCTTATTCGGGACTAGGTTGCGTGTTGATGCAATGTGGAAGGGTGATAGCCTATGCATCCCGACAATTAAAGACCCACCAAGTCAACTACCCTACCCATGATTTAGAGTTACCGGTGGTGGTCTTCATGTTGAAGATTTGGAGGCACTACTTATACGGTACAAAGAGCACTATCTTCACGGACCGTAAGAGCTTGAAATATTTCTTCAAGCAAAAGGATCTCAACATGAGGCAAAGGAGTTGGTTAGAGCTCATTAAGGATTATGACTATGAGATCCATTACCATCCAGGCAAGGCCAATGTTGTGGCTGATGCCCTTAGCCGGAAAGAGAGCCCCGAGCCGATTCAGGTGAAGGCTTATCAGTTGGTTGTGACCGCTGATGTGATAACACAGGTGAAGGGACATCAAGAAGAGGCGTTGAAAGAAGATCGCCTTAGCTCTGAAAGGATGAGAGGACTAGTCTCAGAGTTGGGTGAGAACACTCACGATGTTAGAACCCGAAATGGAAGGATGTGGATTCCTTGGTATGGAGACCTACGAGGGCGGATTATGGATGAAGCTCATAAGACTCGATACTCGATTCATCCCGGTGCCACGAAGATGTATCAGGATATGAAGAAAGACTATTGGTGGCCAGGTATGAAGCGTGACGTAGTAGAGTACATAAGCAAGTGCCTTACTTGTTTGCAAGTGAAGGCATAACACCAAAATCCATATGGGAAGATCCAACCGTTGGATATACCCGAGTGGAAGTGGGAGCACATCACCATGGATTTTTGTTGATACATATTGATGTACCTAGTTTATGTTCTCAAATGTAAAAGTCTTTCATGTCTTACACTTGTGTAATCAAATGTAATGAAATGATTTAATGATATATGAAATGCATTGTGATGTTTATATGTGATTGATTATGTCATGTTATCTTTATATTGGTTGTAATTCACATATATGAACTTAATCTATAGGTTTGAGGTTGTTTTACATAGTTCTAAGTTGATAAGAACTTAGAAATGTGTTTAACTTAGTCATGTGGACATTCATGCTAATGGACCATACTTATGGCCCATACGCGTGAATAAACCATGCTTATAGACCAGTCGCAGGACTGAACCAGGTGACTAGATCAGTCGTATGATTGAGACATAAGATTGGCTCAATCGCACGACTGAACCTTCAGTCGTGCGTATGAGTTAATCACATGATTCAGTCGCACGACTGAACCATGCTAATGGTTCAGTCGTACGAATGAACACTGATAACCTATAAATACCACAGAATTCCTGGAAAAATAGAACACTTCATAATACTTCGTATACTTTCGTACCCTAGCCGTCCAGAGCGTCCCTAGTCGTAAATCCAAGTTCATAGTTCGTCCCTGATCGATTCCATTCTGTTCTTAATGTTTGTTTCATCGTTAGATCGATCAGGTTATTTGTTCTCACTGATTGGATCGCCAATCAAATAGAATTTCGCGTTATTTGATCTGGTTTCACGTAGAATCTGTTAGTACTCCGTACGTACACAATCCTAACATATGGTATCAGAGCTTAGGCTCGTGATTTTGCGTGGATTCAATTGGTTTTGGTGTCAAAACTAAAGTTTTCATTCAAAAGATACACCTGTTCGCTTCAAAACTTTTTTTTGACGAGTCTCTGTGTTAAAAGTTTTGACCTTTTCCCATACGGCAGATTAGGGTTCATGAAAATTCGTAATTTTGAGTCAAGTGTTCAAAAATTCGATTTTTCCCGCAGCAGCAGCTTCAGTCGCATGATTAGCCCAATCGCACTACTGAATCCCATTCGCATTGTTCAATTGCACGACTGAACTCATTCGCAGAGTTCATTCGCGCGGTTAAAATATTCCATACGATTGACCTCATCGTCTTGTTCATTCGCACGACTGAATCCATTCGCACGATTGAAGCCATTCGCATCCTTCAATCACACGGTTGAACCAGTCGGCTTGTCCAATCGCATAAGTCAATCTATCCTTTTCTTAGTTCATCAAGTTTGAAGAAATGGAAGATCAATTCTCTGCATCTACTGCTAGAAAGGACTCTCGCATCCAAAATCTTCTACTTCTGGAAAGTGAGATCTGGAACCACAACAAACCGCCAAAGCTGTTAACGTTGGATGAATACCCATAGTGGAAACAACGGTTTGAAATCTACCTGAATGGAGTTGACCCCAATCTGCGGACATCGATTGAGACTGGTTATGTGGTACCAGTCAATGCTAATGGGGTAAAGTTAACTTTGGGAGGAATGAGTGAATCCAAGAAGACTATGCATAATGCTGAAAAGAAAGCATATGCCTTGTGGACTAAGTCTATACCAAAGGACATATTTCATCAGTTTTTTGAGACCAAGCAGTCAAAGAAATTATGGGAGTCCTTGGAAAAGAGATACGAAGGCAATGCAACTCTGAAAGCACTGAAGGCAAAAGCTCTTAAAAAGGAATTCGACAATTTCTCACCAATTGGAAAAGAGAGCTTGGATGATATCATTGATAGATTCTATCATCTGATGAGTGAGTTGCACACTCATGGCGTAACCACATCCATGGAAGATAAAGTCTCTAGCTTTGCTGATGGTCTGCCAGACAAATGGGATCCATTTGTGTCTAATTTGAGGCGAAACGACATTCTTGCCACTTTAGACATAAATGATTTCACTCTAAAGTTAAGGGAGGAAGAGTTGCGTCAGAAATACAAGTCAAAGAAAGGATCCTATACTCAGAATCCTGCACTATACAACTCAGTTCCAACCCTTACTACTTCAGGCGCACCGCTTTAAACTACGTTTGTGTCTAACTCTTCTGCTCCTTCCCAAAGCAGCTTATCAGGAACCGAATCGTCAAGGTCAACCAGCACCCAATACATTGTTCCTGAGGCAAATACTACCAAGTTAAAGACCGAGAATATCAAAAATGTCACAGTGGAAGTTGCTAAAGAACATATGGACCTTCTAGTTGCTGTTGTTCAATCTTATGATGGGTTAGTTACTGGTAAGATTGGGAACTGTCATGTTGCTGGCGAGGACTACGAGCAAGTTGATGAAACTGAGCTGGAATGCATGGATATTATGTGGGCCTTAGCTAGTGCTGTTAGAAGAGTCAAGAAGTTTGTCAAGAAGACGGGGCCGAATTTGGTTGCAACTGAAGACACAACATTTGGATTTGACAAAACCAAAGTCATGTGCTTCAATTATGGAGAGAAGGGGCACTTCAAACATGAGTGCACAAAGCCAAAGAAGTCTGGGAATGGAAATCCTTTTCCTACGTTCAACCATCAAGACAAGGAGAAGGTTGGAGCATCGTCAAGTTAAAATTATAAGGCTTTGGTTGCACAAGATGATGAAGGACAAGACTGGTCCTTCCGATTCGTATATGAGGGTGAATCAAATATTGCATTTGTTGATACCTTGGATGATGGATCTGTAAGTGAGGTAGACATCATAGCTGATCATGCAAGTTCAGATATTGAAGAAGATAGGGATGTCGTTGATCACTTGGTTGAAGAAGAGTTAAGTGCTGCTATTCAGAATCTCAAGTAACTGAAGAATCTGACACTGCACTGATGGTTGATTCGTCTGGTCTACACAGGTATATTCTAAAGACGAATTATTTGATAAACATGCTTGTTCTAAATGTGATAAATTTAGAGAAATCATTGATTTAAAGTTTTCTAGGTTAGTAGAACACAATGATAATCTAGTAAATGATTTACAACTCTGCACTGAAGCAAACCGTGTGTTAAAACAAAATGAGTGCAGCTTCAAAGAAAAGATAGAACTGTTAGGGAAACAACTAAGGGAAACCGAGGTTGTTGCTTTAAATCAATCTAATGATATTAAGTTCTATTTAAACTCTTTAGAAGAAACTAAAAAGGAGAAAGCAGTTTTGCAAGTAGAAGTTGAATCGTTAAAAACAAAAACTGCACAGTTTGGCTAGTTCTTCACATATAGTTGTAGGGTTTTAACATGTTTATCAAAGCTCATATAACCTTGTTTATATGAAAACGCAGCGGATTTTAAATTTTAAAACATGTTAATAAGATGGTTATTAAACCCATTTAACAAACAACACCAAACCATGGATCATTATACAAATGCATACAATAAAAATAACATAAGATACTTGAAGTATACAACCTTTTGTAGCTGCTGGAATACGAGATTCTTGAGGTGAATAGGATGATTTTGTGGCTGAAACTTCAAGCTAGAAGTCCTCAAGAGATGATACCCCAAGCTCCTTCAAACACCCCACTTGCTAGGCCTTGTAACACCAACTTGAAAGCCCTCTTCAAGGTTGATTTTTGCAGCCAAGAAAACTAGTTTGAAGGCTGAAAAAATCCTGTTTTCCCAGCTCTAGAACACGATTTCTAGAAAGAGGATTGAGAGAATTCAAAATGCTTTTGTGTGTGTAAGAGAAAGGTCCATTGGTAGAATGAAGTTGTAGTCTCAAGAATGCATGTATCAAGAACCAATAACAAGTTCTTGGAGCCCCATGGGCGGCCGAAAATTGGGGACCCACTTAGTGGGTTTCCCTCTATTTTATTTAATTAAAAGATACACTAACTTGCATTCTTGTTTTATAAAGTATAACCTTTATATTTTATAAAAATGTAACACACCTTCATTTGATATTATTTAACTAACTTAAATAATAAAACAACCAATTCCCATGAATAAATTATCCATATAATGTTGTTCATTTACAAAAGCAATGATTTAGAAAACCCGGTTTCTATATTGGTGCTAAATATTTATTTGTGTGATCTTATCAATGAATAAATATTTATCGGTGTTTGTTTTGCTTGTTATTGGGTATGACCCGACTTGGATCATATCACACTAGCCACATCAATTTAATATGTATCTTGGGCAGATCAAATCCTTCAATAGTTCAAAACTTAGTGAAAGAACGAAATGGCGGGGATGGTCTGGGTTATAAAGTAGTACCGCCATCACATGCTATCCTTTTGAACACTAAATGTAGACCAATCAATAATAACCCGGTAAAGGATCATATGGTGTCTACTCCTCTTGTCAGTGATCCAGATTCTAAGGGTAAAACCGTGAAGTCTGTCACTGAATAGAAGAATACTATTTTGGGATCAAAAGATAAGATGTTGTTGAAGACTTGACTGATAAAATTGAGAAAGTTAACTTAGGGTTGGATTCAAAAATGTCTATTTCAGAACCTAAACAATCTAAGTCCATTTTAAACCAGCAAGTCATTAAAATTTAAATAAAATAAAAGCAAAAGATGTTCCAAATGTCAAAACAATTAATTTTGTTAAAGAATGAGAAACGTCTAAAACGGAAAAGAAACTACCCAGCCCTACCAAACACAACCCCTCATCAACGCTTTCCTCATACTGTCGAAGGGATATCTTGCTACAGTTGTGGAAAAGGAGGAAACATCTCTCCAAATTGTCCTTACTACCAGACACCTAAAAGAAAAATTGAACTCTTTGATGATGATGATGAGGGTGAGGCAGAAGGCAGTGGGAAGGACAAAGAAGGGGGAGATGATGATGAGCCTGAGCATGAAGGTGATGCATCTTCTTCAGCCTCAAATCCATCTGCTCGGGAGAGGCACACTAAGAGGAATCAAGATCAGCGACCCTCTTCCTCAGCTCCTCCAGCTGAAGAGTCGAGCGACCAAGGCAAAAGTAATGATTAAATGTCTTTGTATTTGAAAACTTTTGTACTTGAATTATGTATTACACTAATGTAATTAACGTTTATTAATGTTTAATTTTCTTGATTACTTATGAGTGTGTGATTGTGTTTTGAATGTTTACTCAAACAGATGAAGCTCAAAAAAGAGACTACTATGATGTCGCACCCCTTCAGCAAATCAAGACTCAGCTAACCATGATTCTTGATTTGCAAGGGATCGTGCAAAGATTTGTGAGCTACACCCCCGAAGAGGGAGAGGTCATTCATGATCTCACAGATGAGCAGCTGGCCGACATGTTTCGACTCAACCCGGATGAGCTAGTCAAGGATGCTCTCGAGGTTGATGTCATCAGTGATGAAGAGCTGCAAGATGTGGATGAGATTGACATTAAGGATATCACTATAGAAGAGTATCCTCAGTACACTGACCAACAGGGAAATGTTATCCCCGATCTAGGTGAAACATTTGGCAGTGATACTTTTGAAACTCTTGATGCAAAGGAGAAAGAGAAAGAGAAAGAAGAAGTGAAAGCCCAAGCTACGGACGCTGATGTCGATATTAAGAAGGCTGAGTAGGCAGTGTGTCTAGCTGAGATGAGAGCCCAACGAGAACCACCAAAGTCAAATGCCTACACCAAACTCTACCGAGTGAAGAAGCATCAAAAGGTGTTAGGCAAAATTATCAGTTGGGCGTATTTTGAGGACTTGGAAGTTTATACGGTAAAGAGAGAGAAGGGGATTAAGTACTTCAGATACCCTCATGATCTGAAGACTCTCCCTGGTTTTGAGCTAAACAGGCTTGCCTGTTTAGATCTTTTGTACGCCAACCCCAGAAAGATGTCGGGTTGGTTCGGGACAGCGCTAAAGAGGGAATACCATACCAGATGGGTCAACTTCATCTGCAGACAAGTTTGTGAGCCATATAGGGTTAAATACCCGGATAATCTCTATTTTTCCCTCTATATGCAAAACTATGACCGCTTCACCCATTCGCTAGTCATAATACCACCACTTGAAGTGTGGAGTGAAGTCCTGAGGCATTTCCCGTAGTGGGATCTTAGACATTGTGCGTGGAGGACTCCACTTCAGCACTACTTTAGGCTTTCCAGTGTTAGGATCAACTTTGGTCTTATTTATGAACCGTTTAGGATGTTGAGGCCTAATGTTGACCCATCTAGCGTAGTATTCCCTCTTTAGCGCCATCTCGAACCAACCCGACATCTTCCTCGGATTGGCATACAAAAGGTCCAAACAAGCAAGCCTGTTTAGCTTAAAACCGGGAAGAGTCTTCATATCATGAGGGAATCTGAAGTACTCTATCCCCTTCTCCCTCTTCACGGAATAGACATCCAAGTCCTCAAAATACGACCAACTGATAATTTTGCCTGACACCTTCTGATGCTTCTTCACTCGATAGAGTTTGGTGTAGGCGTTAGACTTTGGCGGTTCTCGTTGGGCTCTCATCTCAGCTAGACACATTGCCCACTCAGCCTTCTTAATATCGACATTAGCATCCATAGCTTGGCTTTGCCTTCTTCTTTCTCTTTCTCTTTCTCTTTAGCATCAAGAGTTCTAAAAGTATCACTGCCAAATGTTTCACCCAGATTGGGGATAACATTTCCCTGTTGGTCAGTGTACTAAGGATACTCTTCTGCAGTCATTTCCTCTAGGTTAATCTCATCTACATCTTGCAGCTCTTCATCACTGATGACATCAACCTCGGGAGCATCCTTGACTAGCTCATCCGGGTTAAGTCGAAATATGTAGGCCAGCTGCTCATGTGTGAGATCATTAATGATCTCTCCCTCTTTGGGGGTTTAGCTCACATATCTTTTCACAATCCCTTACAAATCAAGAATCATGGTTAGCTGGATCTTGATTTGCTAAAGGGGTGCGACATCATAGTCGTCTGTTTGTTGAGCTTCATCTGTTTAAGTAAGCATTCAAAACACAATCACACACTCATAAGTAATCAAGATAATTAAACATTAATAAACATTAATTACATTAGTGTAATACGTAATTCAAGTACAAAAGTTTTCAAATACAAAGACATTTAATCATTACTTTTGCCTTGGTCGCTCGACTCTTCAGCTGGAGGAGCTGAGGAAGAGGGTCGCTAATCTTGATTCCTCTTAGTGCGCCTCTCTCGAGTAGATGAATTTGAGGCTGAAGCAGATGCATCACCGTCATGCTCAGGCTCATCATCATCTCCCCCTTCTTTGTCCTTCCCACTGCCTTCAGCCTCACCCTTATCATCATCATCATCCGATTCATCATCGGACGAATCGTCATCATCATCATCTCCGCCATCACCGTCACCCTTTATCTTTAAGGGCTCACCCTTCGTCCCTTTAAGTCTGAGCATAAGCTTCTTGTTCTTCTTCTCGACCTCCTCAATCCTCTTCACCGAGGCCATCAGCAGCTCTTTCTGTGCAGTGAGGGCACGATGAGCTCTGGCTAAGGCTCTCTCGTGAAAAGCATCTCTCTTCATCAAATGGGCGATCTGGTTGACTCTGAGCTGCATCTCTCTCTGTCAGTAGGGCTATTTGCTTGCCCTGTGCGATGTTGACTGCCATCAACTGGTTCATCTTGTTAGCTCATATATCATCTGTTGTGAGCAGTTTGAGCACCAGACGGTTGAGGCTAGCCAGCTGCTCCTCTAACCCAACAGTGGGCCGAGGATATCCCTGTGAAGGTATCGATGATGTGGAAGGGCCGGTTTAGGGTATGGTTGGTGTGGTGGTGGATGTGGTGTATGGGGGAGTAGGGATGAAGGTGAATGGTGGTGGAATAGATATGGGTATGGTAGGTGTGGTGGTGGGAATAGTGGTGGCTGTGGTAGTGGAAGTAGTGGTGGCTGTGAAGGTAGGTGTGGTGGTAGTAGGTGTGGTAGTAGTGGTGGTAGTGGAGGTAGGTGTGGTGGTAGTAAGAGTGGTAGTAGTGGTGGTGGGAGTGGTGGTAGTGGTGGCTGTAGTAGCTGTGGTAGTGGAGGTAGTAATCAGAATGATCCTCCGTCTCTTGCCCTTCTTGTCATGGGGCTGGGCCATTCCCTTCAGCCTCGACCCCCTAGCAATTTGGGCTCCCCCTGGGCTTGTAAGCTGGGGAGGTGTGTAAGTGGGATCATCAGTCTTACCACCTTCAGCCCCAGCCTGGCGTCCCCCAACCGCCTCTTTGCCCCTTTCGGTAGCCACCACTTGGCTACCGATGGTCCTCGTGAGAGGCTCCTCATTTGACTCATTCTCCTCCTCATCAACCAGGAAGTCCCGGTGGATGGCAGCCTGCTCCGATCTACCAGGAGCAGAAATACTACTGTGGGGAGGTGGTGGATATATGGTAGACGTGTCAGTGGCCCATGGTTGACTGGGGCATGCATCTCTACCACCTTGACCATCATCATGGTCATCATCATCATCATCCTCGTTAGCAGGAGCCACGATCTACTTGACTTCGGAATCAGTGTCATCATGACTCCACTTCTTACGGGATGGAGCCACGTATCCCTCATTAGTCAGATGTCCAAATAGTCTCCTCACTGGGGGCTTCACCTGCTTTCTCCGGTAGACCTTCATTCTGCCCATGGTAGTATCATCCATCACCTCTAGTGTCACTGCATCGTCTTCCTCCTTAGGCAGCTTAGGAAGCTTCTCGTCAATAATCATCTGCAAGAATCTTGGATACATGCAGAAGCCTTCCTTGCCTTTGGCCTCGATGTTCTCTGTCAAGTAGGAGAAGAACATGCAGGAGAAACTGAACGGGTGGTTCAGTACAAGTGCAACATATGTGTTCTGGATTTGGTCCGACAACTCGTCGAACCCACCTCTCCTGAAGGCTATGCACTTCAAGATCACATGTGCCAAGTACTTAAACTGGGGTCACATGTTGCTCTTGTTAAACACGCCGACATTGATGTCGTCGGCGTACTTAATCTGAAGAAAGCATCCCCGTACCGTAAGTAGGTGTAGCTTGGTTGGGTGGGCTCCGTCCACACCCAAATCCAAGACTCGTCTCAAGTCGTCATCCCCGATCCGAATATCCTCTTCGAAGATCAAGCTCTGGATGCAGTATGGCTCAGCACGACAGTGGCATTCTCCCAGAATGCCTGCTGAATAGATCTATAAGGTGTGCAGGGAGTGGAGATGGCCCTGTAGATCCTCGATCTACGTAAAAAGGAAATGATCCTGGCGAACTCAGACGCGTTCTGGGATGTAGCATCAAGATGAGCACAAATTTTGTGCTTGGTGCTCATAGTCCACCTTTCAGCCATGTTGCTGCAACACAAGAAACATAAACGTTAAATCCGTTCATAAAAGATAACAATTGAATTGAAGTGATTTTGACCAACTGCTTCCATCATGCGATTGGACCATACGACTGAGTTTAGTCGTATGATTGAGCCTGCGACTGAACTTAGTCGTATGCTATACCAATGCGGTTGAGTCAGTCGTGCGACTGAGTCACCGACTGATTCAATCGTGCGATTGAATCATACATCTGGCTCAATCGTGCGACTGAGTCATACGTCTGGATCAATCGTGTGACTGAGCTTCATCAACCTGTCCATTCGTATCAAGCAATGTTCGAACCAAAAAAATTGAATCTGCGTCAAAACGTTAAAATTAGACTTCGTGTTTAGATTCATTAGTGAACCTAAAGTTTTAACCATAAGCCAGTCGTCTGTTTACCACAAACAGGCCTTACACAGAACTAGTTTATGGAAGGAAAAATCAAGTATTGTTTCTGAAAGTAAAGACAAGGAAAAGAAAGATGTGCCCTCATCATCTGAAGGTCAGTGGGTTGAGTTCATGATATGTGATACCTCTGGGACACCTAATCCCGTTAAGGCTTGGGTCCCAAACCTAAACTAACCATTTCAATTGTATGTGCAGGGTGTCCGCTACAGCGCTATCACTAATACCTGGATTATTGATAGTGGGGCATCCAGGCACATGACCTGGAATTCCTCCCTCCTTTTCAACGTCAAGCAAACTAAAGGCGGACACGTATCATTCGCTGGGAACAAAGGAGGTTACATCACCGCGCAAGGCGAAGTGGGAAACGAAAAAGTGAAGTTTGACAAGGTCAACTATGTTCAGCAATTACAGAACAACTTACTTTTTGTCTCCCAAATCTGTGATAAGGGATTCAAGGTTGTGTTTGACAACAAGAGGTGCTACATACTAAAGAGGAAGTATGTCATCCCGAAGGAACAAGTTTTAATGTCAGCTTTAAGATATAATAATGACCTTTATGTCTTGGACCTATCAAAAGCCTCCACAACTGAGTCTACAACTCAATGCTTCTTGTTAAAAGCAACAGAAAGAGATTCAGTCTCCTGGCATAGGAGAATTGGACACATCAATCCCAGGAAGATGAATCATCTAGTTTAGAATGATCTGGTAGATGGAGTTACAGTCAAGAATTTTCAGCTCCCAGATTTTTGTGTCACTTGCAAGAAAGGGAACAGACCAAGAAGTCTCACAAAGCAAAGAAAGTAAATTCTATCGATATTCCTCTCGAGCTTCTACACATGGTCTGTTTGGCCCAGTGAGCACAAAAAGCATAGCCGGGGATTGGCACTGCTTCGAGGTGGCGGATGATTACTCAAGATTCTCTTGGGTGATGTTTATGAAAGCTAAACCAGAGAAATTTAAATCATTCAAACATCTTGTTACCATATTGGAGTCTCTCTACAAGCTGAAAGTAAGAAGTATTCTATCAGACAACGGGGCAGAGTTTAAGAATCAGTGAATGGTGTTGCTGAATGGAAGAATCGGAGCATGATAGAGACAGTAAGGACTATGCTAGCTGACTCCAAACTGCCAGTTCAATTTTGGAACGAGGCAGTAGCTAATGCATGTTACACTCTAAATCGGGTCTTGGTAGTCAAACGTCATGGAAAAACTTGTTATGAGTTGCTCCAATAACGTAAACCCAATTTAGAGTATCTGGAACCATTTGGTGCACCCCATATACTGTTAAAGAAGAATCCACTGGGAAGTTCTGCGAGAAGGCAGAAGAAGGTATCTTCCTTGGAGACAGTATACCAGACAAATGGGTTTAAAATAACTCAACTGGTCAGGTAGAAGTGTGGTGCAATGTTGATGTTCAAAGATACACCACCCCCCCTGCAGGAAAAGGACCTTCCTTTTTCTTCGACTATGATGGATTTTTCAAATCCTTCAATCTACCTCCTTCCCATTCTGATGATGACTTAGCTGCACGAATGATGTACGATGTTCTGAATGCTCCCACACTAGACTCGACATCATCAGTTCCATTAGATGATACATCTAGCCCTTAAGGAGGAGAGCTTGAGGTAAGTGATTCTTCCTTTGATAATGAAGCAGTTGAAACCACAAATGTGGAACACGAAGAACAGATTCCTACTGCCGAAAATACCCCAGCCTCTAATCATGATGCAGCTGAAACTTCTGAACCGCATACTCCAATAGTTCAGAATCTGGATACTGAAGTCGCAGTACCCACCACTCTAGGAACTCGAGTTAACGTACATCATCCTCTGGACAACATCATTGGGGATATTCTATTGGAAGTTCACACAAGAAATCAGCTATACTCAGCTGATTATGTTGTAGTCATGGAAAAGGGATACTTACATAATGGTGCTTATCGATGCTTTATGTCTTAAGTTGAGACAAAGCATGTCAGCGAGGCTTTAAAAGATGAGGCATGGGTAAGTTCTATGCAAGAAGGACTCCTTCAGTTCAATAAGTTAGGAGTCTGGACACTTGTGGACAGACCAAAAGGTGCAAAAGTGATTGGCACAAAATGGGTTCTTCGGTGTAAGAAAGATGACCAAGGGGTCATAATCAGGAACAAGGCCAGACTTGTTATTCAAGGGTTTAGGCAAGTCGAAGGCATTGACTACAATGAAATGTTGGTACCTGTGGCAAGGATGGAAGCTATTTGTATCTTCTTAGCCTATGCATTGTACATGCATATTAGAGTCTTTCAACTGGATGTGAAAATTGCATTCCTTCATGGTGAAATCCGGGAAACAGTGTTCGTCAGTCAACCCGAAGGATTTGAGGATCCTTATCATCGGGATAGAGTTTATAAACTGGATAAGGCTTTGTACGGGCTACATCAAGCCCCTCGAGCCTGGTACGAGACACTGTCTACCCATCTGCTGAAACACGGTTTTCGCAAAGGGGTCATCGACTGCATTTTGTTTATCAAGGAAAAGGACAGTGATTTACTACTGGTACAGATATACGTGGATGACATAATCTTCGGTTCCAAGAACAAAGCATTGTGTAAAGAATTTGAGTATGTGATGAAAGCTGAGTTTGAAATGAGTGCATAGGAGAGATGAAGTTCTTTCTCAGTTTACAAGTAGATCAGACACCAAATGGTATCTTCCTATATCAGACCAAATATGTGGGAGATATCCTTAGTTGGTTTGACATGGAGAATGCAACTGTTACTGGGACTCCACTTGCCACGAACCACGATGTGGCACCCGACGAAAATGCTGATCTGGTCGATGCCACCATGTATCGAGGAATGATCGGATCTCTCATGTACCTCACAGCTTCTCATCCTGATATTATGTACGCCACGTGTATCTGTTCCAGATATTAGGCAAAACCTAAAGTAAATCATCTAATTTGGGAAAGAGGATTTTCCGTTATCTGAAGGGTACTCCAAAACTTGGGTTGTGGTATCCTCATGATGATGACTTTGAGATTACAGCGTATAGTGACTCGGATTACGGTGGTTTCAAGATGAACTACAAGTCAACATCAGCGGGATGTCAGTTCTTTGGAAGACGCTTAGTCACCTAGCAGTGTAAGAAGAAGACGTCGGTTGCTCTATCGACATGTGAAGCCGAATACGTTGCCGCTGCAAGTTGTTGTTCTCAAATCATCTGGATTCAACAGAAAATGCGAGACTATGGTTTGCAATTTTCTAACATCCCTATTTATGTTGATAATTCTGCTGATATTGCTGTCACTAAAAATCCGGTCCAACACCTAAAGACTGAACACATCGGTATTAAATAACACTTTATACGTGACTGTTTTGAAAAGCAATTAATCGATGTTGCTAAAATTAATACGGATTTTTAATGCACCGACCTCTACACAAAAACATTTGATAAACCTCGGTTTTATATCTCTTAGAGGTCAATTGCATCAAAAAGAAAAGTGATGTGATTCCAGAAGAATCTAGTTCTTAGTCCGTCCTTATGTTTTATTGTTTAATTTTTCTTTATTTTCCTGTCTTTAAAAATCCAAAAACACAAAAAGATTTTTGGTTTTAGAATTTTATGGGGAGAATAGGTTTAGTTTCAGTAATTAGTATTTAAATTACTAAAAAAAACGAGGTCGGGAAGAAAAGCTGAAAAGCAAGGACATCAAATCTGTGAGATTAATTCAAAACTATGGAATATGATAGTACCCAGGGAACTAATTGTTTGGGACATCAAAAGGACTTAAATGCTCAAAATATTACATTAAAACTACAAGTCTGAGAAGGATAAGCCAAATAAAGAAAAATGATAGTAAACTAGGCTGTTACTGAGGTTACATCGACAAAGTAGACCTAGAGGTTGCTAGTCCATTATATGATGTGTCGGTAGATTCAACACAATAGACGATTAGACTTCATTAGTGAAACAACTTAAAACTAAATAGTTCAACTAGCTGTGGGTTTCCACCTTATCCCTGGTTAACACAATCAACGCATTTCCAATAAGGGGTGACGAGTAAAATAAACGCCACAAATGTGTGCGGATGACCTTATAAATGAGCAAAGCACATGAAAAATTGTTAAACGCAATCAAGCTAATGACTAATGTTGTTGGTGCGTAATGTGTAAAAGAAAAGTGCTCAAACAAGAAGATAGGTTGTGTGCCTCTCGGCTGTGTGCCTCTCGGCTGTGCCATGGCACTGACCTGAGGATAAGCATAACCTAAATATTTTAGAATTCATTGTTGTTTGCACCTCTCTGCTGTGTGATGGCACTGGCCTGAGGCTTGGCATCTCTTTGAAAGCTCTTAGAATAGTTTCTTCTTGACTAAACCCGTAGACTGCTCAAAAATCTCCTGAGGAATGTTGATTACCGTATAAGCGTGGGATCCATAAATGCTTGTTGAAATAACAAACCTAACTAATCACCAATGGGAGTCAAAAATCTGTGTATGGATTTAAGTGGACAAATATACTGACAATCATCGTGGTAGCAATCCTCGACAGTCAAAATCAGTATGTGCTTCTTACAGTTCTAGTATGATTTTCAGTAAGTGCGTTTGACTCTTAGACAAACAAGAACAAGTTAAACAAGCATATGAAAAAGGGTCCAAAATGATTTTGTTTATACCTATATGATTCCATAAGAGTCCTTCCGGATAAGATGTAAGTGCTTGATGTTGTTCTGTTCAGGGGGAGAAATCTTTTAAGGAAAATTAAAATGTTTTCAATCCACCTCAAACAAAACCACAAAAATATGTTCTGTTTATTTCAATTCAAGTTATTTTCTGTTTTATCTATCAATTAGGTGTCAATGTCGGACTATGTAACTAGATGAACCCTGTGAATCATAAATTAAAAGGGTCACATCTGAGGTGACCAAACTGGTATGAATTTAAAAGGATCATGTCTGAGATGATCAAGTTTTGAAAATTTAAAAGGGTCACATCTGAGGTGACCAAATGATTTCAATTAAAAGGATCACATCTGAGGTGATTAATCGGTTCTAATTTAAAAGGATCTCGTCTGAGGTGATCAAAGGATTTCTGTTAAAAGATCATGTCTGAGATGATCATCGGTCATAACGTTTATTTATCAAAAGTTAAATTTGAGTATGTGGAAATGGATGAAGTCAAACTCATAAGTATGAACCAATCACACGAAGTATGAACAAATCACAAAAATGGACCATAAGTATGAGCTAATCACATGAATGGACCATGAGTACCGGGCAAACAATACGATTGGATCATAAGAATGAACCAATCATACGACTGAATGAAGGAGTCTAAATCAGTCGCACGACTGAACCCCAGTCACACGATTGAGTCTTATGCGCATAGGTCCAGTCATACGATTAAGGCATGCGCATGGGTCCAATCGCACGACTGAAATCCAAAACAATATAAAAGGAGACTCAGTCGGTCGTAAACCCTACGCACTTCAAAATTCTCAAAAACCGCCCATTACCCAGACACTCTGCCTAAATTTCTAACATTTGTGATTACGCTCCGATTCGATTCCTAACCACTAAGTGTTCATCTTCAGGTACTATGCAGACAAAATCATGACACATAATAGTTTAATCGAACCTAAAATGATCGAATGTGATAAAACAAATAATCGGGACTAAAAACCTAAAATAGACCACTTAAATGGACACTAAAGTTGATTTTAATGACATTAAGTGCTATTTCGAGTCCCTGCGAACCAAATGAATCTAAACATGAAGTCTAATTTTAACGTTTTGTAGAAGATTCAAATTTTTTGGTTCGAACAGTGCTTGATACGAATGGACAGGTTGATGAACTTCAGTCGTACGATTGAGCCAGACGTATGACTCAGTCGCACGATTGAGCCAGACGTATGATTCAATCGCACGATTGAATCAATCGGTGACTAAGTCGCATGACTGACTCAACCACAATGGTATAGCATACGACTAAGTTCAGTCGCAGGCTCAATCATACGACTAAACTCAGTCGTATGGTCCAATCGCATGATTGAACCAGTTGGTCAAAATCAGTTCAATTCAATTGTTATCTTTTATCAACGGATCTAACGTTTATGTTTCTTTTGTTGCAGCAACATGGCTGAGAGGTGGACTATGAGCACCAAGCACAACTTTTGTGCTCATCCTGATGCTACATCCCGGAACATGTCTGAGTTCACCGTGATCATTTCCTTTTTACGTAGATCGAGGATCTACAGGGCCATCTCCACTCCCTGCACACCTTATAGATCTATTCAGCAGGCATTCTGGGAGAATGCCACTGTCGACCGCTCTGCTGAGCCATACTGCATCCGGAGCTCGATCGTCGGACAGGATATTCAGATTGGGGAAGACGACTTGACACGGGTCTTGGATTTGGGTGAGGACGGAGCCCACCCAACCAAGCTACACCCACTTACGGTACGGGGATGCTTTCTTCAGATTAAGTACTCCGGCGACATCAATGTCGGCGTGCTTAACAAGAGCAACATGTGCCCCCAGTTTAAGTACTTGGCACAAGTGATCTTGAAGTGCATAGCCTCCAGGAGAGGAGGGTTCGACGAGTTGTGGGACCAAATCCAGAACGCATATGTTGCGCTGGTAACCACCCGTTCAGTTTCTCCGGCATGTTCTCCTCCTACTTGACAGAGAACATCGAGGCCAAAGGCAAGGAAGGCTTCTGCATGTATCCAAGATTCTTGCAGATGATTATCGACGAGAAGCTTTCGTGCTGCCTAAGGAGGAGGACGATACAGTGACACTAGAGGTGCTGGATGATACCACCTTGGGCAGAATGAAGGTCGACCGGGGAAAGCAGGTGAAGCCCCCGGTGAGGAGACTATTTGGCCATCTGGCTAATGAGGGATACGTGGCGCCATCCCGTAAGAAGTGGCGTCACGAAGATAGTGATTCCGAAGTCAAGCAGATCGTGGCTCCTGCTGACAAAGATGATGCTGATGATGACCATGATTATGGTCAAGGTGGTGGAGATGCAGGCCCCAGTCAACCACGGGCCACTGACACGTCTTCCATATCTCCAACACCTCCCCACAGTAGTACTTCTGCTCCCGGTGGATCGGATCAGGCTGCCATCCATCGAGACTTCCTGGTTGATGAGGAGGAGGATGAGTCAGATGAGGAGCCTCTCACGAGGACCATCGGTAGCCAAGTGGTGGCTACCAAAGGGGCAAAGATGCGGTTGGGGGACGCCAGGCTGGGGCTGAAGGTGCTGAGACTGATGATCCCACTTACACACCTCCCCAGCCAACTAGCCCAGGGGGAGCCCAGATTGCTAGGGGGTCAGGCTGAAGAGAATGGCCCAGCCCCACGGCAAGAAGCGCAAGAGACGGAGGATCGTTCTGATTACTACCTCCACTACCACAGCTACTACAGCCACCACTACCACCACTCCCACCACGACTACTACCACTCTTACTACCACCACACCTACCTCCACTGCCACCACTACTACCCCTCCTACTACCACCACACCTACCTCCACAGCCACCACTACTGCCACCACCACAGCGACCACTATTCCCACCACCATACCTGCCATTCCCATATCTATTCCACCGCCATTCATCTTCATCCCTACTCCCATATACACCACATCCACCACCATACCAACCATACCCCAAACCGGCCCTTCCACATCATCGATACCTTCACAGGGATCCCCTCTGCCCACTGTTGGGTTAGAGGAACACCTTGCTAGCCTCAACCGTCTGGTTCTCAAACTGCTCATAACAGATGACATACGAGCTAACCAGGTGAACCAGTTGATGGCAGTCAATGCTGCACAGGGCAAGAAAATAGCCCTGCTGATTGAGAGAGATGCTTCTCAAGAGAGAGCCTTGGCCAGAGCTCATCATGCCCTCACTATATAGAATGAGCTGCTGATGTCCTCAGTGAAGAGGATTGAGGAGGTCGAGAAGAAGAAAAAGAAGCTTCTGCTCAGACTTAAAGGGACGAAGAGTGAGCCCTTAAAGATAAAGGGTGACGGTGATGGCGGAGATGATGATGATGACGATTCGTCCGATGATGAATCAGATGATGATGATGATGAGGGTGAGGTTGAAGGCAGTGGGAAGGACAAAGAAGGGGGAGATGATGATGAGCCTGAGCATGAAGGTGATGCATTTGCTTCAGCCTCAAATCCATCTGCTCAGGAGAGAGGCACACTAAGAGGAATCAAGATCAGCGACCCTCTTCCTCAGCTCCTCCAGCTGAAGAGTTGAGCGACTAAGGCAAAAGTAATGATTAAATGTCTTTGTATTTGAAAACTTTTGTACTTGAATTATGTATTACACTAATGTAATTAATGTTTATTAATGTTTCATTATCTTGATTACTTATGAATGTGTGATTGTGTTTTGAATGTTTACTCAAACAGATAAAGCTCAACAAACAGACGACTATGATGTCGCACCCCTTCAGCAAATCAAGACTCAGCGAACCATGATTCTTGATTTGCAAGGGATCGTGCGAAGATCTGTGAGCTACACCCCCGAAGAGGGAAAGATCATTCATGATCTCACAGATGAGCAGCTGGCCGATATGTTTCGACTCAACCCGGATGAGCTAGTCAAGGATGCTCCCAAGGTTGATGTCATCAATGATGAAGAGCTGCAAGATGTGGATGAGATTGACATTAAGGATATCACTATAGAAGAGTATCCTCAATACACTGACCAACAGGGAAATGTTATCCCCGATCTGGGTGAAACATTTGGCAGTGATACTTTTGGAACTCTTGATGCAAAGGACAAAGAGAAAGAGAAAGAAGAAAGGAAAGCCCAAGCTACGGACGTTGATGTTGATATTAAGATGGTTGAGTGGGCAGTGTCTCTAGGTGAGATAAGAGCCCAACGAGAACCGCCAAAGACGAAGGCCTACACCAAACTCTATCGAGTGAAGAAGCATCAAAAGGTGTCAGGCAAAATTATCAGTTGGGCGTATTTTGAGGACTTGGAAGTTTATATGGTAAAGAGAGAGAAGGGGATTGAGTACTTCAGATACCCTCATGATCTGAAGACTCTCCCTGATTTTAAGCTAAACAGTCTTGCCTGTTTAGATCTTTTGTTCGCCAATCCTAGAAAGATGTCGGGTTGGTTCGAGAGGGCGCTAAAGAGGGAATACCACACCAGATGGGTCAACTTCAGTCCTCAACAGCCTAAACGGTTCATAAATAAGACCGAAGTTGATCCTAACACTGGAAAGCCTAAAGTCATGCTGAAGTGGAGTCCTCCGCGCATAATGTCGAAGATCCCACTATGGGAAATGCCTCAGGATTTCACCCCTCTTCAAGTGGTGGTATTATGACTGGCGAGCGGGTGAAGCGGTCATAGTTTTGCATAAAGAGGGCAAAATAGATACTATCCGGGTATTTGACCATATGTCGCTCACGAACTTGTCTGCAGATGATGCATACACTCTCTACAAGTGGCCACTACTCCATGATACGCGGGACATTGTACAAGCTCTACAGTTCCAACACGTCATGGCCACTATTCCAAGAACACGTGAAGAATGTTAGACATTATGCAAAACTAGGTACAAGGGGGAGTTTGTTGATACATATTGATGTACCTAGTTTATGCTCTCAAATGTAAAAGTCTTTTAAGTTTTACACTTGTGTAATCCAATGTATCGAAATGATTGAATGATATATGAAATGCATTGTGATGTTATATGTGATTGATTATGTCATGTTATCTTTATATTGACTGTAATTCACATATATGAACTTAATATATAGGTTTGAGGTTGTTTTATATTGACTGTAATTCACATATATGAACTTTACATTCATGCTAATGGACCACACTTATGGCCAATACGCATGAATGAACCATGCTTATGGACCAGTCGCACGACTGAACCAGGTGACTGGATCAGTCATATGATTGAGACATAAGATTTGTTCAATCGCACGACTGAACCTTCACTCGTGCGTATGAGTCAATCGCATGATTTAGTCGCTCGATTGAACCATGCTAATGGTTCAGTCGTACGAATGAACACTGATAACCTATAAATACCACATAATTCATGGAAAAATAGAACACTTCATAATATTTCGTATACTTTCGTAACCTAGCCGTCCAGAGCGTCCCTAGTCGCAAATCCAAGTTCATAGTTCGTTCCTGATTGATTCCAATCTGTTCTTAACGCTTGTTTCATCGTTAGATCGATTGGGTTATTCGTTCTCACGGATTGGATCGCCAATCAAATAGAATTCCGCGCTATTTAGTTTGGTTTCACGCAGAATCTGTTAGTACTCTGTACGTACATGGTCCTAACAATTTTATTAGTAAGCTGCCTCGTACGGTGAGGGGGTGCGATACCATATGGGTGATAGTTGATGGACTGATGAAGAGTGCTCACTTCCTTCTGATCCGTGAGACGTATTCTTCCAAAGATTGGTGGATCTGTTCATTAAAGAGGTTGTAGCTCGTCATGGTGTGCCGATGTCTATCGTGTCGGATCGTAACACTCAGTTTACATCTAAGTTTTGGAAGAGATTCCATGATGCGATAGGGATGAAGCTACATATTAGCATGGCTTACCACCCTTAGACAGATGGTCTGTCTGAGTGGACGATCCAGACACTCGAGGATATGCTTCGAGCATGCGTGATTGATTTTGGAGGAAGTTGGGATGATCACTTACCGTTAGTTGAGTTCTTGTACAACAATAGCTATCATGCCAGCATTCGCATGCCACCTTACAAGATGTTATACGTTAGAAGTTGTAGAACTCCTGTATGCTGGGGAGACATTTGGCAGAAAGAGTTGGGAAGCCTTGAGGTAATCGAGGCTACAACTAAAAAGTTGGTGAAGATCAAAGCCTTCATGAAGGTGGCGAAGGATAGGCAAAAGTCGTACGCCAACAAGAGGCGTAGACCGATCGAATTCAAGGTGGGCGACCGAGTTATGTTAAAGGTCTCACCTTGGAAAGGAATCATTCGGTTCCCGGAGAGGGGTAAGCTAAGCCCAAGGTATATAGGGCCTTTCCGAATCATCGCACGAGTAGGAGAGGTTTCCTATCGATTTGAACTGCCTGATTAGTTATGTGGAATTCATCTGACATTCCATGTATCTCATCTGAGAAAGTGCTTAGCTGATGAAGATATAATTATACCACTGGATTATATTGAGGTGGACAAACGGCTCAATTATGTAGAGCAACCAGTGGCAATCATTGATCGAAAGGAAAGGAGGTTGAGGAATAAAGTGGTTCCACTAGTACGTGTGCTGTGGAAACACAAAAAGGGTTCTGAGTCTACATAGGAGACTGAAGAAGAGATGAGACAACATTACCCATAATTATTCAAGGAATGATGACTTTCGGGGATTTTATCATTTAAAGAGAAAGAAAAGAAACAAGAGAAGACACATGCAACTTTTATTTTAAGTGAAAAGCAGCCAAAGTGTAGGGGGATAAGTGTGCAAAGGAAAACGTCAAATATTAAAATATTTAAAAAGGTATGGCCGCCCATATATGTGTACATCAATATGCTTTTTGGTCGACAAAAGGAAGAAGAAGAAAAAAAAAGCAGATTTCGAGTTCAAGAGAGAGAAAGCTGCAAAAATTCGGCCAAAATAAGCCAATTTAGCATAATTGGGTTTGGTTTTGATGTGTATTGACCATATAACATAATTGGACATGTTCTTATGTGTCTATACGTATTCGAGTATGTGTTCTTGGTGTTTAGGTGTTAGAAACATCAAGATTTCATGATTTTGACTGTCCCGTCCTTGGAAGCTGCCAAGATGAGTTTCTAGACTCTGGTTTTATTTGTTTTTAAACTTATTTGGGGCTGAAAATGCATGCAAATGAATTTTTATAAAATGTATATGTATGACCGTGTGAATATATGCTTGTATGTTGGTAGTTTATGGTTATACATGTTTTTTTAAGACTTAGTATGATAGTGTAAGACTTAGAACATGCTAAGACACCGTTTGGGACTGAAAAATATGTTAGAAACATGCAAGTTGGTGTTCATGCGCCCAAACAAGGCTCATGCGCATAAGTTTTGGCATTAGAAAAGTTTTAAGTAAAGGCCATGCTCCCAAACAGGGCTCATGCGCCTGAATTTATGACATAGAAATCTAAGTATGAGGTAATACACCTAAATAGTACTCCCATGCACCTAGAATACCTTAGAAATTTCTAAGTATGAGTTCATACGCCTGAACAGTAGATCATGCGCCTAAGTTTTGAAAGAAACACCTAACTATGGGGTGATGCGCCTGAATAGTTCTCATGCGCCCAGAAGGCTCATGCGCTTAAGTACTGAAATGATCAAGTGTAGGCTCATGCGCCTACATAGTGGTAAAACGCTCAAACAGGGCTGATGCGCCCAAATAGTTCCCATGCGCCCAAGACTTAGAAATTTTTCTGAAATTTTAAGGAAAAACAGAGTTATAGGGTTTGATCCTAGTTTGACTTATGGGCTGTTTTGGACTATTCTAAGCATGATTAAATAAGGGTTATGAGTAGAATATACATGATATGATGATAAATGTATATGTATATGAATTCTTATCTTTTATTAGTTTTCAAAACGTATTTATATTATAATATAAATATATGTTAAGTATTGTGTTATAACTTTACGTAGTATGACAAGTGTATGAATGAACGTAAAGTATAATGTAATAAAGGGAAAGATAACAAAGATGAGAAGTGAAACGTAATGAAAGAAAGTAAAGGCTTGCAAGCAGAAAGAAATAAGGAATACAACTCTTTGACAATTGATAGCTCAACTGTGTGTATGATAACGTGCGATTTTAACCCATGAGGGTTCACACACAGGGGGATCATTCTAGGTGACTGAACCCATAATACAAGCGGGATCCCTGTCATTCGACCCCAGGCTTTGTGCCAAGTTATGATACGGCTTTGTGCCAGTTAGAAACGGGGCTTTGTGCCTAGAATGGTGGGTTCGGGCTACGGGCTTCGTGCCAATTAGTAAAGGAGCTTCGTGCTTGGAATGGCGGTTTCAGACCGCGATGGGGGAAAAGCCTGATAGGATCTAGAATTAGTACGAAACGAGCGAGATAAGGAAGTAAGAAATGAACAAAGTGATAAAGTACGAAATGAACGTTAACAAAAGATAGAGATAAAGAATGAAATGAACGTTAACGAAAGATAGAGATAAAGAATGAAATAAACGTTAACGAAAGATAAGGATAAAGTATGAAGCAAGCAATAACGAGTGAAATGATGAAGTATGATATGAATTTACATGTGTGAAAGTTAAGAAAGTGTTTTATAGAAAAGAGAAATTGTATGTATGAAATATATTAAGTATTTTGATACTTATAAAACTAGAACTCACTCAGCAACGCTGACTTTTATGCATTTTCAATTGGCAGCTGAATGTTGCTAAGGATGGCACGCGAGGAGGCTACTCGGCAGGGCAAGACTGGTATCCATTCACATATGTTATTATTTTTTATTTGTAATGAAATTAACGAATGCTTTCCTTTTGTAACTTAACAACGTTGTATTGCACACCAACAGTATTTATGAATGAAATGAATGGCTTTTGATAATTAAATTCAGCTACAATGTTTTATGAAAATTATATTAATATATATGTTTAGTGCTATGGATGACCAACTGTGAGATCTCCGAGGATCAGGGCCTTACATGATGATCTAGAAGAAACTGATATCCAATGGCAGATGTCAATGCTCACACTGCGTTTAAGAAGATTCATGGAACGAACTGGAAGGAAGAATTTTGGCAACCAAAACCAAAATGCCAAACTGGGTTTTGATAAGTCAAAATTAAGGTGCTTTAATTGCAAACAGCTGGGGCACTTTAAGAGAGAATGTCCATCTCCTATCATCATTGAGCCGGGAACTTCAAGAACGTTAAAAGTCATCCCGGTCACCAACAAGGAAGAAGCCAAGCCAAAGAAGGAATTAACACTAATTTCAAACTTTGATTGGAGTGCAGAGACTAAAGAAACTGAAGAAGAAATCAATCATGCATTATTGGCTGAAGTGGTAAGCAGTGATATTGATTCAGTTGAAGACTTTGATCCTTTTAGGGAGTTCACGAATGAGATTCCAGTTGATATTTATGATGAAAGTGATAAGCAACATGTTGAAGATGAAGAAGTGAAGGATAAGGAGGTGAAGGAAAATAAGAATGATTTGGTAGAGGGTGAAGAGAAGATGACAATTGGTGCAACTAATAAGCTTGGGAAACAGAACCAAGTTGAAAAGAGTGGGGTGAAGCTGGATTTCAATGATGAAGAGAAGAAAAAGGAACATGAAGTTAAAGAAGACAGGAAGAGAGCATTGGAGGAGAAGGAAAGCAAAATGAATACTCCAGTTTATCAATACGAGAAGGCCCTAGCTACTGAAAAGGTAGTTATGGGTCTACCATATGAGGTAGTCCAAGACATGTGTTCTCCTCCATGAAAAATCTACTTATTTAGGATTTACAAAGCTAACAGATTATTGTTAGATAATGAAAAGGAATTAAAACGAATAAATAAGGAACTTAAAACAAACGAGTCTAAATATTTTGTCAAGTTAAATGAAGCTTTGAAAGAAAATGAGCATTTAAAAAGAAATCTTTTGGAAAGAAATGTTGAAATAAATGCTTTAAATGAACATGTAGCACTTGCCGAATTTGAAACAAGCAAATTAAAAACCAAACTTGAAAATGGACAATTTCTGGGATGAAACATGAGGACCTTTGCAAAAAGCAATGGGGGGGCTAGAATTAAGACCGGTTTGGGATGTGAAGAGACCACTCATGTTTATCCCCCTCCAAGTACTTATTGTTATTCTCCTGTGCCTATACCTCATCCAACAAATGAATTAATTCAAAATGATGTTAACTGTTTGTAAGCAGGTTTTGAAGCAGTCATAAGGAGATTCAAGAGGAATATGATTACGATGCAAGTAGTGGTTTGGGAAGCTCTAGTAGTAGCATTTACGATTCCAAAAAGTCTTTGATAGACGTTAGTTTAAGTAGATTTATGTCTTAAAAGTCTATTGTAGATAATGACATCTGTATTTCTAGTTCTAGTCCAACTTGTTCGTCATCAGATGTTTACAAATAGACTCATGATATTCTAAATGCTTGTGTTAATGAAATAAATGCTTGTTCAAATGAAACTTCAAACAGATGTATAGACTTAAATTGTTTTGAAAAGTTTCTCTCTCATCCTATCCCATCTTTTACACCAATTCGGATCTCCATACCTAACGAAACAGAGCCAACTTCCTCAGTTTTTAAAACTATTCATGTAAATAAATCAAAATCTGCTAAAATTAAGGTCACAAAAGAAAGATTAAAAGAATCAATTAATACTTGCAGCAATTCCAATTCATATGTGTCTGAATATGAGGAATAAATTGAAATTGATCTAGCTCCAGTTTCAACTTATAAACAAAAGGTGTAAAATCCCATTGCTTTAAATGTGGGAAGGATGATCATGTAATCAAACACTATCGTAAGCATGTTGATAGAACTGTACATAATAGTTCATTAGGAAGTAGATTAAATCACCTCGTAAATAATTTCTTTTGTAAACAGTCTTCTGTTATAAGACCTAAGTTTATCAAAACTTGGATCCCTATTTCTAAATCTTAATAATTCTTTCGTTCAAATTCCAGGATCATTCAAGAAAAACTATCAACAGTTTCTGGCATGTTGATAGCGGATGTTCCAGGCATATGACTGGGTTGAAGGACCTACTCACCAATTATCAGATAATAAATGGAGGATATGTGGCCTTTGCCGGAGACAAGAAAGTTAGAAAGATGATCGGTCAAGGAGAGGTCTCAAATGGTTCTTTGACTTTGGAGAAAGAGAACTATGTTCCAGAACTAGCATTCAACCTATTGAGTGTATCACAAATATGTGATAAAAACATTCTAGTTTTATTTATGTCCACTGAATGCATGTTCTTGAAACCATAGTTCACTGTTCAAGAGGATTTATTGATCATGCGCGCTCCAAGAAAGAATGATACCTATCTGCTAGATATGGGATCAAAAGAATCAACCTTCACAATGACCTGTCTCCTGTTAAAAGCTTCATTATCTGAATCCTTTTTGTGGCATAGAAGATTAGGACATGTTAATTTTAAAAATAAAAATAAGTTGGTTAAGAACAATCTTATAAGGGGACTACCACTTAAGTATTTCTCAATGGTAGAAATGTGCATGGCCTGTGCTAAAGGAATTCAGCACAAAAGGCGACACAAGTTTAAGCTTAAAAATACAACAAACCCCCTCTAATTGTTACATACCAACTTATTTGGTCCTATTAGTGTTAAATCAATTGCTAGAAATCTTATTGTTTGGTTGTTACAGATGATTACTCAAGATATTCGTGGGTAAGATTTCTAGCTCATAAAGAAGATACCGCAGAAGAGTTGAAGAAGTTGATCCTCTTAATTGAAACCATCAACAAAAGGAAAGTTATGGCTATCAGAAGTGATAATAGAACTGAATTCAGGAATCACGTCAGAAGGAAAGTTATGATTAAAAGAACACACATTGTGCAGGAGTCTTTCTATGTTGATTGGCAAGGGTCAAATTTACCAAACATGGGGTCAGACCGAGAATGGTTTTATGACTCTAATACTGTCTTCAAATCCTTTAATATTCCAATATTTTATGATGATGTTGCTCCTCAAACAATGTACAAATCATTCCATAACTTGACCTAGAACCACAACCACAACCACCTCCACAACCTGAACTTCAACCATATCCACCAATTGACCCTCCACCTCCACCTCCATTTGATGTTCCACTCACACCTTCACCACAACCAACTCTTTTATCATAACTATCCTCACCTTCACAACCGTCTCAAACTGAATCCTCATCTCATTCCAATCCTTTAATCCTTAATACCAATTTTAAGACATTAAAAGGCAATCTACATGATTACATCATTGGTTCTATTACAGATGGTGTGAGGACACGAAGTCAATATGGATTGATAAATGCATGTCTTTATGCATGTTTCTTATCTCAGATCATTTCCAAAAATGTCTCTACAGCACTCCAAGAGCGAAGTTGGGTTGAAGCTACATAACTAGAGCTTCAACAATTCAGGAAACCAAAAGTTTGGAAATTAGTTGATCTTCCTCCAAAGAAGTGTCCCATCGGTAGCAAATGGGTATACCAGAACAAACCAGATGATCAAGGGGTTGTAATAAGAAACAAATCAAGGTTGGTTGTTCAGGGATTTGCTTAGGAGGAGGAACTTGACTACATTGAAGTGTTTGCTCCAGTTGCTCGCATTAAAGCCATCAGAATCTTTCTTGCTCACACTGCTCACAAGGACTTTAAAGTCTATCAAATGGACGTGAAGTGTGCATTCTTTATAGGAACATTAATGAGGAGATTTATGTCTGTTAGCCACCAGGTTTTGAGGATCCTGATTTTCCAGATAAAGTTTATAAACTTGATAAATCCTTATATGGATTACATCAAGCTCCTCGCATCTAGTATGAAACCTTGACACAATATTTGCTCAGCTAGGGTTTCTCTCGTGGAACTATAGATATGACACTATTCAAGGAGGAAATTGTTGGTGAAATGCTAATTGTCCAAGTATGTGGATGATATCATTTGTGGGTCAACAAATGAGAAACTGTGTAGAGAGTTTGAAGAAATAATGAAGGATCACTTCAAAATGAGCATGATGGGGGGAGTTGTGATTTTTCTTAGGATTGCAAGTTGAGCAAAATCCTGATGGCATTCTAATTAATCAAGAAAAGTATATTATGGAGATTCTGAAGAAGTTAAAGATGGATGATGCTTCCCTAGAACTCCCTTTCACTGCTCAAACCTTCTTAACTCCTAATGATAATGGGAAATCCATGGATGCTCATCTTTATCGCTCCATGATTGGATCTCTCATGTATCTCATTGCGAGTCATCTGGATATTACATTCACCATGTGTTACTGTGCCAGTTATCAAGCAAATCCGAAAGTATCTCATGAAAAGGCTATTAAACGTATCTTTTGATATCTTAAGGAGTCCTCTCGTTTAGGTCTTTGGTATCCAAAAGGAGGAAAATTTGATTTGCATGCCTATTCTGATAGTGATCTTGGAGGTTGCAAGATCAACAGGAAATCTATCACTGGTGGATGTCAGTATCTTAGGGATTGTCTTGCTTCATGGCAAAACAAAAAGCAGACAACTGTGTCATTATCTACTGGGGAAGCTGAATACGTTGCTGCATCAAGTTACTACTGCTATGTGCTTTGGATCCAACATCAAATTATGGATTATGGCATCAATTTCCTTCATACACCACTCTTCTGTGATAATGAAGTTGCTATTGGAATTGCCAAAAATCCGATTCATCACACTCGCACCAAGCACATTGAAACAAGGATTCATGCAATCCGGGATGCTCAGGAACAGGGTTTTATAGATATCCAATCGATGCTAAAAATCAAAGAGCAGATCTTTTCACAAAAAAGATTTGATGAACCTAATTTTTATGAACTGATCTCAATTTTAGGTTTAATATCTTTTTGAAAAACTCTTTTCATAATAAAATGCATAGTTAGTTGTAAATAACTTTTTTTTCTGTATCTTTTACATCTTATGTTTACCAAATCTTTCCAATAACTTTTGCTATCACATATTCCTTTATTAACAACAACAAAAACAAATATATATGAATTTTTTTTTCTATTACTGTGTAAAATAGAAATTTCGGGGGAGAATAAAGATCAAACTTGAAATAAAGATCAAACATTAAGTTTTTCAAGTTTTGTTTTTCAGGTATCCTAGGAATTTGAAAGAAAAGAGTTTGAAGGAGATCAAATGGATCTGTGATGGGATATGCATGGTAGACTCAGCCTAAAAACAAAGTAAACGTTGATCGTGTGGCCCAACTAAAAGTTCAAGAGATCGGTGATAAGGATCATTCCCATGACATCTCAGCCTGCATAAAGATACAAAGCCTTGTTAAAATTTGGTTGAGAGTTTCAAATCTCTGTTTTGATCCCCCTAAAATCTTAAATCTCCCTCACCCGAGCACTGAATTGAGCACCTAGTTAGCAAAAAGAAACTGCTTCTAGTTATGCTTTTTAGAAAAGCTTTTGTTTTGAGTCACTTTTGACTCTATCAGAATGTATATTATTAATTTCTCATACTTATCTCCTCTGCTACATGTGAACATTGACCTGGAGTGGTAAAGCTTCTCTGTTATACGTGAGTATAGACCTGAAGTTTCACCAGCATGCTTTGATGATCATCTCCTTTTTTATACGTGAGTATAGACCTGGAGTTCTCATCATCTTACCTCTAATATTATATCACAATGTTTCTTTAGTCAAAAAGATCATTTTTGAAAGCTCCACCAATCAACTGATTTTTGAAGAACAATCACAATGGTCCTCAAATGATCATTGTCTATGTTAGCATCTTCGGAAAATCACATGCAAAATCAGGCAGAGTCAATCATACTCAATAAGCCATGATGACAGGATAAAGTTTTTGCCAAATGTTTATAGGACCAAGTTGCCAGAACATCTTTAATCAAAATCAAAACATGATAATGAAAGCTGCTAATTGTTTGTTGAAAAGAATAAGGTATGGGTTTAAAAGGATAAACATATTAGCAATTTCTCCAGACTACGACTCTTCGGAAATTTACTCAAAATAAAAAATTTATATCCTTTAGGGTTATCTTATTTTATTTGATTTCTGTTTATCTTATTTTATTTTTAAATTTTATGGTAATTTTTTTAAGTGTTGAAATTATGGGGAGAAGAAGTTTTTTTTCACAAATGTTTTTATAAATGTAAAACATAAATAAAAAAGTAGTCTCGCCGAGAGTTTCGCCGGGTGAAACTATAGATTTGCCGGCAATCACACTCAACTGTGAGCCACTCAACTGTGAGCCACTCAACTTTACGGGCGAAACTATAGTTTCCCCGACAGCGAAACTAGGTGGTACATAATGCACAGTGTGAGAAGGGTTTCTCATAAATGCGAGTGAACCCAAAACCTAGTTTCTCTGTGGAGATTCTATGAAACTCTCTCATTGTTAATTTCCGTAGCAATAACGTGTTTTTGATAGCTTAGGTTAGTGTTGCAAATCATGTACTTAACATCAATTGGGTTTTAAATTGTTAAAATGAATGCTGAGATTGTTTCGCTGCTTTTGAAAGCTCGCAGTTTTGTTTAGCGAAACTACGAACTCGAGCAGTGAAACTACGAACTCGAGCAGCGAAACTGAATGAAAGTTCAATGTTTCGAGCGGAACTGTAACGTTGTGCTATCCGAGCACAATTGACAGTTTTGCTAGGAAGATGTTAGCGAAACAATAGATTCGCTCGATATAAATTTTGTGTCAGAGCATAAGCGAAAATACAATTTCTCTGAGGCGAAATTACAAAATTAGTTATCAGCGAAACAATTAATAACTAGAACACATAATTCAGTACCCAACTCTTAGCGAATCTATGCCCAAGTCTTAGTGAATCTTTGGTTTGGCCACAACAAAACTACAACTTTGCCCCTAGCGAAATTACGATTTCGCTACAAGCAAAAGTAGCCAACTTTCTAATTTTTTTATTGTTTTGTATAATTGATATATATATATATATATATATATATATATATATATATATATTCATAACTAACGTACTTCTGTTACTATTTCAGTATGTATGGCCGATCTAAAGTTTGATGACAAGTACAACATTGTGGCATTATTGGACGAAATCAATCCAAAGGCGGTGGGCTTCAAAGACTATATTAGATGTCTAAGGCAATCTCCCATATGCGATACCATCTCATATATGCCTACTATTTATGACCTACACGTGATAGATTTCTATAGATCCGCTCAATATGACATAGGATCAGTTCCAAATCGGATAGTTACCAGAGTTGAAGGAAATGATATGGTTATTATAGTTGAGATGATAACAAGAGTGCTGAGACTGGAGGATGACTGTGGACCAGAGGCTGTGTTATCATATGTACAAGTCTTCAAGGCATTTAGGAGTATTCGCTATGAAGGGCCCCGTTTGGATCCAAAAAGGAAGTCAAGAAGTCTCTTCTGTTCAAGGAATGGAGATACATTGCCTATATCTTTATTATGTGTCTGGATCACTGGAAGGGAGGTTCTAATGGTCTGAATATACACTGGGCCAGAGCAATGATTATATTATGCAGAGGGCAAAACCCCAACATAGCCAAGCTGATCTTTGACTGTATGACTAAGAACAATATGGCATTGAAGAAAGACAAATGGCTATTTATCCAAGGTTTGTTCAAATACTGATAGATGATTTGATTCCTAACATGCCAAGACATAGAGAAATTAAGAAGCTGGCACAGATGAATATGTATCCAGCAGAGGGATGGAACTATATCAGAAGATTAATAGAGAATGAGAATAAGAATGCAGAGGAGAATGGGGAGAAACATGAGGAGGCCATAAAGAAAAGAAAAAGATATGCAACAGAGAAGAAGTATGATTTGGAAGCAGAGATTAATGAGGTGGATAAGGAGTTAAGGTTACAAAGAGAGAGGATAACCAAAAGGAAGGTTGATCAGGGTGAACCTGCAAATGTTGCTGAATGAAGAACCAAGCACAAACAACAAACTTTCGCTAAAACCCCTAATAGAAGAGATGCAAGGTCATAGCTGGACTAGGATATGATTAGAAACGTTAATGTATCTTTGGCTAATGAAGTGAGTATGATGAAGACAAAGTTGATGAATCAATAGATAAGAGAGAAAGAAAAGGATACTCTTATATAAGGTATGAAGACAATGTTGTTGGATCAACAAATGCTGATTAAGAGATTGTTGAACGAGGTTAATGAACTGAAAGCAGCCGCCGGCCTACCAAATAAGACAACTCAGGATGAGCTCGATGATCTTACAGACACATCCAAGTATACATTTCTAAGAGTTGGAGCTTCATAAAAAGGCAGGAGAGGGCCCAAGTCGTGCTGCAGATATAGATGTTAAGGTTGGAGGAAGTGATGTTGGTTGCAGTAGTGCAGAAGGCTCTGTTGAGGAGACCAGAGTTGTGAAGGATGCAAATGTAAAAGGTTCAAAAGGAAAGGAGGATGAGATTCAAGAGGCAAGATTCATTGACCTAAGATTAGACATCGAGACCGATTTGATTGGAGAAGAGGTGATAGTAGCAGAAGGAGAGGGTAGTAAAGAGAAGGAGACTGGGATGAGATTGCAGGATGAAGTAGAGGAAGAAGATGAACAGTTAATTGACTATGATTCTGAGCCTGAATTATACGAGGTTGATGAACGACTAACAACTTATGTGGCTTAGAGAGGATCAGCTGAAGGTGATGTTATAGAGATAGCTAGGAAGATTGGCTTGTAAAAGAAAAGGAGCCTGAAGAGCTAACAACTCTGTTTCAAAATATTCAAGAGCTGAGTAAGAAAGAGTCGGACAAAAAAATCATCAGTTGGAAGTACAATGCCGATCTAAAGCTGTTCATGATCAAGAGGCGAGGAGGAAAGATTTACTATTTGAACAAGAGGAAGGCCTTTAAAACCTTGCCTAAGTGGGATCTGTGGAGATTGGCGGAGATTCCTCTTCTTGAAGCCAATGTGAGTGAGAGGGCGATGTTACTGGAGAAAGAGATCAAGAAGGGATTAGATGATAACTTTGAAGCCTTTGGATATATGAAGACAGTGAGAAGAAGATCGAAGAAAGACTTGTATAGGGCCACTAGCAAGGGCAAGATTGTGTTAAAGTTAAAACCTACAAAGACAGTGAATAGAGCAAGAGTGCCCAATCCACTTCCCCTGACGCTATAAAACTTCGTGAAATGGTTTTATGACTACAACACTGGGGAAGCAGTGATAAGACTAATGGGTGAACAAGAAATTAGAATATTTAACCCGATGGAAGTCTTTTTGTTTGTGATGAAGATTTAAAGGTGCTATGTGAAAATCACATAAAAACTAGAGCTGGAGCTGAATCGAGAAACGAGACTAGCCTATTTATTAGGGTGGCTACAAAGCTCGTGGAGTGAGAGCGGAAGTCAGGGAGCTAACTGAGAAAGTTGTACAAGCTGACGAGCTCAGGATGGATGTGCAGGATCTTGCAAGGTAGTTACTTCAAACAAGTGCACACGCAGAAGAAGAAGGTGAAGTTGGAGCTGAACATGACACAATTGAGAAAGCTAGAGCTGATGGTGAACAGGCTGGAGCAGAAACTAAAGATCAAGATCAAGCTAGTGAGGTACAACCTAGGGGAGTATTGAAGATCAAAAGTATGTTGGACTCACCATAGTTGTTAGGTTTAGTTTGTTATATATGTAATAGGTTTAGTGTTAGTTTATTTCTATTATGTAACTTGTAGTTTGTTTTGTGTTTTGAACAAGTTCACTGACCCAGCGGAACTACGAGCAAAACTATAGTTTCGCTCGTAGTCAGCTGACTTAGGTCACCAGGTGAAACTGTCTTTCGCAGTTGGGTGAAACTAAGCTTTGGTCAGGGCAGTTTCGCTGTCCAGCAAAACTGTTAACAAAACTGTCAGCGAAACTGTCAGTGAAACTGTCAGCGAAACTGTCAGCGAAACTGTCAGCAAAATTGTCAGCGAAACTATGTTTTGCCTATATATTGTAATGATCAAACTTTATGTGCAAGTTTTGCACAATCCTAATATGAATATTCATCTTTTGCAATTCTGTTCTTAGTTACTTTTGGATGGAAATCATCTTGATAATCATCTTTGAGCCTTGGTTTATACCTGTGATTTTGGTTTTGGTTATCATTGTCATACTTTTGAAAATCATTGTCTAGACTGTTGTTTGAGTGTCATTTTAGTGGGATTTGTTACTATTTATACATCATTTGCACTGATATTTGATCACGTTGGACCAATAATCCAAGCTAGTTATAATTGAATTTTGATAAAACAAAATTGTAAAGGTATGAACATGAAGAACACTAAAACTTAATTGATAATGAAATTTTCATGGATCTTCAAAAGGGCTTATATGAGTTAAGATTTGTTGATATGGGAGCTCAGGATTTAGTGTTTGGCGTAAAATGTAATGAATAAGACCCCCTATTTATAATTGAAAAATTAGGGTTTTACGTTTCAATAAGCATTGATTTTCTTAATATTTTATTAATAAAAATCACATATTTTAGTAGGGATCAAGATGAACGATTTTTTTGTGATTTTATACACACACACACATATATATATATATAATTTTGTAATTATTAATGCATATATATATATACCGTTGACCAGGTCTGCCTGTGACCAACTAAAATCATCACAATGTAGCAGAAATTAATAAATTCAACTTAATCATTACATCATTCATCAATATTCAATTGTCAAATTGTCTAAATATTCGAATAAAACATATTAGTTTAATTGTTCATTAAAGATAAGATGGATAGCGTGGTGGCTAAGTCTCCAAAGGTCCATCTATGTCAGCACCTATCCTTTTGACACCTGTTAATCAATCTTCTCCTGAAATACACACCCAAAATATGTCAACTAATGTTAGTGAGCCCTTGAGTTTAATACACATTACCTTTCATGACAAATATAATATTCAATAAATTTGTTAGAGACTACGACAATAATATAATACCCAAGGTGCACTATAGAAGGTATCATAATCAAACCTGACCTGGACTTTCCCGCCCTAGTGCTAAAATATCCCCTAACCCGTACTACTATATTGTTGGGTTTTAGTGTGCCATACTAAGCATGGTTAAATGGAATTAATTTGTGACACAACGATTATTAAATCTAAATGGGGGGTTTCCCTGCATAAAGGGCACATTATATGCAGGGGATTTCCCAAATAGTACTATCCACAAATCACGTGGCTCCTAATGGAGTTAATGATTGTGCTCCATTAGGGGACAAGAACAGGTTGTATTGCACCATAAAATAATAACACACAAGTATGTATTTTACCTAAAAAGTTTTAAAGTAAAAATGAGGTTCATGAGACTCACCTTGGGGTTGATCACGTTATGAACTTGAAAAGTTTGGATGCTACTGACCGGAGGGTTCCTATGTTTATTTCTAATGAATTAGTATTTTATTAAGTGATAAATTAAGCCCAATCCTCATGTTTTGGATTTTTCTTACTTGGCTTGATGTTTTATGTTACACATGTGAAATCTTATTTTAGGTCTTTGAGTTTTGAGTTAGTATCTTTAGTTTTGCTTAAGATTACGTCAATATCTCAAAAATTCAGGTTATTATTTTTCTTATAAGTGTGATATGTTCCCAAAACAGTAAGGTTTCAACAGTTGGTAAGTTTGGTACTTTAACTTTGCTAGATTGACATTTTTAACACTAAAGTTTTGAATTTTGCCCCATAATTACTTATGGTGACTTTTATGGTTTTAAGTGAATTAAGCTACTGTAATAAGTTAGTTATTATGTCATTTGAACTTTCTTAATGGTTTCATGAGCTTATTTTCGGTTTCGGCGTTTTATCAGGATATATAAAATTTAGAGGTTGCTTATTTGAGATCTTTGAGTGGTCCAAATGTTGATTATATTTTAGTTAAAACTCATTTGGGGTATTAATTACCTTTGGAGTGTTTAACTTTATGATTGTAGGATTGGTGAGTTATTTGTTGTATTTCTAGACGTGTGCCGAATCGCGATTCGGGTGAGTTTGTAACGTAAGTTTAAACCCACTACTTTTATTAAATTTTATTTATGCTTAATTTGTAAGTCGTATTATACTGGAAAAACATCAATTTCAAGAGATTAAGGATTATATATGAATTTTATGATTTTTCTAATTATTAAACCGGTAGTTATTTTATATAAATGATATATTTTGTAAAATCCTCTGCAATACTCTATACATATAAATATCTAGTTTTTAACTTATATTAGCCATTAATAAACCATTAGCTACTGGAATTTTTTTGGTCTTAAGGTGTTTTGTCGGTTTTGGAGTTTTAACGTTAACGGTTAGGGTTTTAACGGGTATTTAGGTTTAGATCATATTTGGTCAACCTTTTGACTCTAATAGAGTCACATATGACTCTAATATAATTATAATAATTCATAGGTTCAAGATTTTTCACTAATATTTATCTTAAGCCCATTTTTAACAATTTTCTCTATTTTCAAGTGAATATCTTTTTTATTCTTTTTACCAATTAAATAGATGCTAAAAGTTATGGAATTCAATTTCTTGGATTTTATTAGTATGATAAGTCAACTACAGAATCAGAATACATCGCCGCTTCATTAGCAGCTCAGGAAGATGCATGGTTGAAGAAATTCATTGTCAATCTAGGGGTGGTCCCCTTCATTCGGGAGCCCCTAAAAATTCTTTGTGATAACGAGGGTGCGATTGCTCAAATCAGGGAACTCCGTGCACATCAAAAGATTTGGCACATTGAACGGAGATTCAACTATATAAGGGATGAAGTTGAAAAATGAAAGATATGTATTCGCAAAGTTCACACGGATCAAAATATTGCGGATCCACTCACGAAGCTTCTTGAAAAGGCAAAGCATGAAAGTCATACTTGTGCCATGGGACTTCAATATTCTAGCGACTGGATTTGATCTTTAATTTTGTATTTAGATATTGTAACCCTTTATTACTTGAATGAATTATTTGGTTATAATGGTTTAACTAATATTCCTATTTCGCATGTTTAAAATCCATGAGTAAATCATTTACTCAGAACGTCCGTAGTCGTTCATACTTGTGGGAACAAGTACGAGGGTAAGACTATTATGAACTTGGATTGGTAGATATTCATATGGATGAATATAGAGCAAAGAATTGCTACCAAGGTTCATAGATATTTGTGGGATACAAATATTGGACTGACCTGCATCTCAAATATTACTACATGGAATCTTCTTGATTGATCATAAGTGAATTTGAGTGAAGGCGAATATCATTTGGTATCCTCTGACCTGAGATACATATTAGGTCTTGATATTTACTGAATATTATACTTTGACTTAGTTCTTCACTGCTCTGAAACATGGCAGTACATAAGGTTGAGTTCAGGTATAATACGAGGTGATTGTGAGAAACATATGTAGTCAAGATGGGATTTGTCCCTCTTATTCATTAAGAGTAAGATGTCTAAGGCCTGATAAAGTTAAATCAATGGAGAATTGTCACTCTGTGTCTTAAGGATTTAACATGACATCTGTGACAAAAGGATGGATGATTGATGCACCTAAAACAATTTGAGTAAGGTACTTGAAGGGGATGATGTTATTGAATGGCACTTAGCCATACGTATTAAGGGTAGTAACCCGTTGTTAGGCGGTATTTACTGCTTGCATCAATCTTTTATGAATCTTGTGCAAGTGGGAGATAGTTGGATCTTGTATGCCCAAGACACATACAAGATTGATGTGGTTAGTACGTTATGATCCAAGTCGGGTCATACCCAATAACAAGCTAAACAAACACCAATAAATATTTATTTGTTGATAAGATCAAACAAATAAATATTGACACCAATTTAGAAAATAGGTTTTGTAAATCATTGCTTTTGAAATAGAACAACATTATATGGATAATTTGTTCATAAGAAATTATTTCTTTTATTATTTAAGTGGGTTAAATAATTACAAATAAAAGTGTTTTCAAGTTATAAAATTAAAAGGGTTTTAATTTTACAATCTTAAGGGTTTAGGAGTGTGATTTTATAAGATTAAAATGGGTGGGAACCCATTTAAAATGGGATTTTCGGTAGCCCCTTTGCATGCCTTCCTTGGGATTCCTTTTATTGTTTTAAGCAAGACTTAAACCATATTCATACTCTACCAACATACACAGTCTCTCTCACACACATAAGAACTCTCTCCTCTTGTTTTCAAGCTGAAAATTTTGGATTGGAAGTTGTTCTAAGCTGAAAATTTCAGATTTATTAAGAGGAGCAAGAAGGAGGCTTTGGTGTTGCACTTCCTAACAAGTAGGGTGTTTGCAAGAGCTTGTGGGTATACTAGCTTGAGGCCTTCTCCTTTGGAGGCTTTGGATTCAAGAACATCATCATCTTCTCCATCAAATTCCATCCATCTTCTTGTTCATAGAAAGGTTGTATTCTACGAAAGGTTGTATTCTACGAACACCCTATGGTTGTTTATGTTTGATAGCATGTCTTTTCACATATATTTGATCCTTGTTCTTGGGTTTGTATCTTGACATATAAAAATGGTTAATTTTCAGAATATAAATATGTTTTATATGTTCTTTTATCCGTTACGTTTTGTAGTTTAAATGGTTAAACTAGCTATGCACATACCCAACATATTAAGATCTTATAGTTGTAAATTTTATGATGTTCTTAATGCTTATGTTAATGAAATAAATGCTTGTACAAATGAAGCCTCAAACAGACATACAGACTCAAATTGTTTTGTGGGTTGCCATACTCGAATTTTGTAGCTTTCTCTCTCTAGAGCTTCAAATCTGCTCTCTTTCTCTAAAGCCGAATATGGTAGTTGATATGGATGGGGTTATGGGCGCCATACTCCTTTTCAACATAAAATAATAAGGTTCTGTCCTCTTTACACTTACACCCCCTCCACTTTGACTTCTTTTCACTCCTTTCAAAAATACTTTTCTTTTATTTCTCTTTACTTTCCTTTCTTATTATTTTTCTTTCCTTTTTATTTGACTAGAAATTTTGGGTGTTACAAGTCCACCGCCCTTAAAGAGGTTTCATCCCCGAAACCCGTCGTTACTCAAATAACTGTGGGTAATGCTGTCTCATCTCTTTCTCAGTCTACCACGTAGACTCTGAACCCTTTTTGTGTTTCCACTGCACACGTACCAGTGGAACCACTTTATTCCTCAACCTCCTTTCCTTTCGATCAATGATTGCCACTGGTTGCTCTACATAATTAATCCATTCATCCACTTCGATGTCATCCAGTGGTGCAATCATATCTTCGTCAGCTAAGCACTTTCTTAAATGAGATACATGGAATGTCGGGTGAATTCCACTTAACTCATTCGGTAATTCTAATCGATAGGCCACCTCTCCTACTCATGCAATGATTCAAAAAGACCCTATGTACCTCGGGCTTAGCTTGCTACGCTTCCTGAATCGAATGATCCCCTTTCAAGGTGAGACCTTTAACATAACTCGGTCGCCCACCTTGAATTTGATTGGTCTACGCCTCTTGTTGGCGTATGACATTTGTCTATCCTTCGCCTCCTTCATAAAGGCTTTGATCCTATCTAGCTTTTCAGTTGTAGCCTTAATCACCTCAAGGCTTCCCAACTCTTTCTGCCCAATGTCTCCCCAACATACGGGCGTCCAACATCTCCTACCGTATAGCATCTCGTAAGGTGACATGCCAATACTGGCATGGTAATTTTTATTGTATGAGAACTCAGCTAACGGTAAGTGATCATCCCAACTTCCTCCAAAATCGATCACGCATGCTCGAAGCATATCTTCAAATGTCTGGATCGTCCGCTCAGACTGACTATCTGTCTGAGGATGGTAAGCCATGCTAATATGTAGCCTCATCCCTATCGCATCATGAAATCTCTTCCAAAACTTCGATGTAAATCATGAAATCTCAGACTGACTATCTGTCTGAGCGACAATCTCTTTAATGAACAGATCCACCAATCTTTCGGAAGAATATGACCCTCCACCTAGACAATATTGTCCCACCAACACAAGGCCGACCACAAATAAGTGAGTGGCAAACTTCACCTTCTGATCTTCAAGGCACTAGCTCATGTCAAGGACAACCTCCATCTCCCTCACCCACCGGTGAACGGCAGTAGCAGTGCCATTACCACCAAAAGTCGGGGGCTTGCATCTTTGAAATGCCTATAGTTACAGCCTCATGCTTCCTTCGATAGAGGCTCTTCTTCCTCCTCCTCGTCAATAGGGATAACCGTCTCAGTCTTTGGTTGCTCTCTCCCTCCCGAGGGCCTGTTCCTCTCCTTCCTTTCTCCTTCTCTTACAACCTTTATTACTTCAGTCACTACAGACGGTAAGATTGTCTGCATGACCTGGTGAACCTCCTCCACCACAGCCTCCTTCACTGAGGCCCTCAAATTAGCACTCTTATCACCACCATCCGGATGAGGGGTCTCAAGCTCTTCATGATCCAATTCTTCAGCTCTAGGCCTTCCTCTCGTGACTCGTGGTCCAGCACCACGTCCACCACGACCTCCACCTCGAGAAGCCTTTGAAGATCTACCACCAGCCATCCTCTAACACGCTATAAGATTCAAACACTAACACGGTCATTCAAGGGAATAGCTCAGTTTATGTTAAGTAGAGTAAGTCCCTAATTACTGTGGCTAGTTGCGATTAGCCACTTACTTTACTCTTCATACCCCAATCATTTCCTATCTTGACTTAATCAGTATCTAAATCTATTGCACATATATCAAATAGCATGCGCACCTAATACCGATTAACATTAAGAAAAGACATACCTGATAGCACGTAGCTGCTCAGGCTGACATCCCTGCATTTGTCCCATTTTTAGTTTAAGATTAGGTTTTTGAAAATATTTTACCCAGTTCGCTTAAACATTAGCTCTGATACTAACTTGTAAGGCCCCGTTCCCGGGTACCTCACAGTTGGACAATCATCGCATTATTACATTAAACATTACATAATTCATAAAAATACGCAGCGGAAATTCATTTAACAAAAGCCATTCATTATCAATATAACTACTCTTATTAAGTAATACAATGTTTTTCATCAATTACAAAAGAATTTGTGTTATTGCATTACAAACAACAACAACATCAAACTACGAATGGACGTCAGTCTTGTCCCGCTAAGTAGCTTCTCCCTCGTGCCATCCTCAGCAATTTACCTGCCAATTGAAAATGCATAAAAGTCAGCGTTGCTGTGTGAGTTCTAGTTTTCATACGTATCAAAATACCTCATGTGATTTATATACAAAACATTCCTTCTATTACATACTTTTACCTTCATGTACAAGCACACTTCATCTGTACATTCAAACAATATCCACTGTTAATTCATTCTTCCATACATTCATTATTATCTTTCATCATCGTATCATACTTTCATTCCATTTCATTTACATTTTCTTTTGTATACATTCTTTCATTTCACACTTTTCTTATCTCTTACTTTCGTTCTCATACTTTCGTATCGTACTTTACATCATTCTTTTTACTTTTTTTCTTTCTTTTCATACGTTGCATCATTCTTTTACTTTCATACATATCGGTGAACAATACCCGAACATTGTGCATAAAGCTGATGTTGGGCCTGTGGTAATTAAATTATGAACATTATGCACGAAGCTGACCCAGTCAACTAGGGCATACCACAAAGGTCTTGCCAATCTCAATGATTGACCAGTCACCTAGGGCAAGTCATCTCTCCCTTTCATTCGGACTAATTGGCAATACCCCGAACATTGTGCACGAAGCTGATGCTGGGCCTGTGGTAATTAAATGATGAATATTATGCATGAAGCTGACCCAGTCAACTAGGGCATACCACAAAGGTCTTGTCAATCTCAATGATTGACCCTGTATGCATCCTTCGGGTTATTAAAAACCGTACACAGTTGAGCTAACGACAACATGGTCGTGTACCTCCTTTCTATTTGCTTGCAAGCCATTCTTTCTTTCATTACGTTTCACTTCTCATCTTTGTTATCTTTCATTTCATTAGGTTATACCTTACGTTCTTTCATACATTCAGCATACTATGCAAAGTAATAACATAACACTTAACGTATATTCTAATATAATATAATTGTAGGATTCTTTATGCCCAAGACACATAGAATATTGATGCGGTTAGTACGTTATGATCCAAGTCGGGTTATAGCCAATAACAAGCTTAGCAAACACAAATTGATATTTAATTGATGATATGATCATGCAATTAAATATAAACACCAATTTAGAAAATGGCTTTTCTAAATTAGTTGCATATGAGATAGAACAACTTCTTAGGATACTTTGTTCGAATATTATGATTTGAAGTGTTATTTAACTTTCTTAGATAACATCAAATAATAAAAAGGGTGTATGAGTTATACAATTAAGTGTTAATTGTACAACTTATTTAAAGACGCGTTTAATAATTGGAGTTGTATATAAAATTTGAGAGGGAAAAACCCTCCTAAGTCAAAAAAATCGGCCACCCCCCCTCTCATGTAATTGGTCCTTTGTTTTCTTGAGAAGCTCCATTATCTACTAGTTGAACACACCACCCAAAATCCTCTTTCATACATGCAAAAAAAAAGCAAAAGAAACTCTCTTCTTTTCCCAAAACCTCATGGCAGTAGCAGCTAAAGAAGAGGGTTTTAGGTGCTTTTGGTGGTGATTCTTGCTAACAAGAAGGTGTTTTGCAATCAAGCTTGGGTTATACTAACTTGAGAGGACCTCCCTTGGTGCCTTTGGTCGTTTTTCTTGGTCAAGAACATCCTCCAATTCGAACTTCTTGCTGCTGAAAGGTAGATTATGGCAGCTTCTTTATAGCTGTCCATAATGTGTTGTTTGCATTTTCATAGCTAGTATCCTTCACATATAAAAGATCCTCTTGTTTTTGGGTTTGTTTAAAACTTATAACATCAAAATAAACCTGAAATTTCAGTCTATAAACAATGTTATAATGGTTAACTTCCGCTGTGTTTTACAAAGTTTAAATACTTAAACTATGTTTCAAGTTCTAACAAACCCCAACAATGGCATCTAGAGCCGGTTATGTGGAAACTAGCATGATTATCCTTGTAAAATAGGTTTTAAAGGATGTTTATCAACTCATTAAAGGCTGATTTTGGTTGATTTAATAAACCCCATGTCTTTCAAAGTTATATCTTCATTCTTATGATTAAACTTTGAAAGATAGGAATGTCAATTGGTTGATATATTTGGTTGTTGTTTGTTTGGACAAACAAACCCTAGTTTTCAGTTTATGTTGGCTGAAAATTTGGGGTTTGATGGGGTTTATTTTGTTTATTGAATGATGTTTGTGATTGTTCATTTGATAGTGCATAACCTAGCTTAGACCTTGTGTTGTTTTGGTTTGGATTGAATGTATTTATTTGATTATATTCATTCAATTGGGTTGTAAAGTTTTGTGCTTGTAATTTATCTATTTATTCATTGGGATGTAATAATAGATTAGGAGTATTTTTGTTTTACTAGAAAATATGTATTAGGATATATATTTTGTAAAAGAAGATGCTAGGGAAGGAAGCATAAAAGGTAGACACAAAGTGGACTTGAAGCATACGGATGCAACATCAAGTGGGAGATGCATTGTAATCTCAATTTTGTGTTTTTTCGGTAACCCTTAGGAAAGACCAAATGACCACACTTGTGATGGCAAACAAGTGTGGTCACAATAGTAGCTATGGTTATGCACATGTGGTTGTTTATATTATGCTTGTTTGATTGTGATTTTGTGAATGATTGTGTGATATTTGGATATGATAAACAATCTTAATAAAAATGATCTTAACAAGCTAATATAAAAATGGTTCTTAATCATTAAGTGTTAATAAATGGTTATTAAAAGGATTAATGATTTCATAATAAAATGGGTTTTATTAAAAGAACCATAGGGTACCAAGTATTTGTAAGCATGCAAATACAAGTACATAGAGTTTTCTAAACTAGAATTAAGAAATCTCTAAATATTTTAAAACAAGTCTAACACCGTCCTTTTGCATAACACATGAGTCACTTAGAAACTCTCAATGGGATAAAGGTCACCTAACAATTTTGAGGGAACTTGTGATTTGAGGTGGGGATACCACATTTGTGGGATAAAGATCACCTAACCACCTATGTTGGAAAACTCACATGTGTGTGCAAGTAGGGTAACTTGATTTGCAAACCATGTTAAATGGATCACCTACAATATGGTTTCCAAATGGTGTTGATGGGATTAACATGCCGACTTTACATATGATGTTTCAAGTCGATCTCATACCTCTAGAAGTTGCAAATGGTTGCAACCGTCAATCGTTGACCACCTTATTAATTTAAATCGTGGGATAAAGGTCACCTAACCACTATTTAAATGTAATGTTGGGTTCTAGATTTTAATATGAAAATGACCTTAAAAGGTATTAATTATTAAAAATAGCAATATCGAAAATACTAAAATAGATCTTTGTTAAATTTTGTAGATGGCCACCAATAATGATAATCATGATAACTCATCCACGTCCACCCAATCTTTACGAGTGATTCTCCAAAAGCAACGTCTAAATCATAACAATTTCATTGATTGGTATCGAAACTTGAGAATCATTATCAAGTAAGAGAGACGATCATATGTTTTAGACGACCCTATCCCCGATCAACCTACTGAGGATGATGAGGAGGCCTATAACGATTGGCTGAAGTACACTGAGGACTACGTCCAAGTGTCTTGTCTCATGCTAGCGAGCATGACTCCGGATCTCCAAAAGGAGTATGAACATCACGGAGCTTATGACATGATAACCCAGCTAAAGGAAACGTTCCAACAGCAAGCAAGGGTTGAGCGCTTCGAAACGGTTTGAGCACTCCATGCATGTCGTATGGACGACAACCAATAGGTTTCATCTTATGTACTTAAGATGAAAAGCCACATTGACCGCCTCGAAAGGCTTAATTGTCCTGTCTCGAAGGAATTGGCCACGGATTTGATCCTAAATGGCCTTACCAAGAAGTTCGAGACGTTCGTGTTGAACTAAAACATGAATGCTTGGGACAAAAGCATTGGTGAGCTTCACTCAATGCTCAAAATGGCCGAGGCGGCCATGGGCAAAAGGGTTTTACCCGTTCTCACCATCAATGATGGTGGGAACAAGAAAAGGCCTCATCCCGCACCCAAGGCAAAGGTTGTCAAGGGTAAGGGACCCGTATGTGGAAAGGGGAAAGGGGTGGTAAGGGTGCCACCCAAACCACAAGAGAAGAAGCAAAAGGTTGCTACTAATGACCCATGCTTCAAGTGTGGGGAGATTGGACATTGGGCAAGGAATTGTCCTGTCCATCTCCAAGAGTTGAAAGCAAAGAGGGATGTCGGGCAGACTTCAGGTACAATATACATGATTCATATTGATCTTAATGTTACATCTTCTAACACATGGGTATTGGATACCGGATGTGGAACTCATATTTGCAATTTGTTGCAGGGGTTTAAAAGAAGTAGAGACTTCAATCAAGGGGATGTTAGCCTCTTCATGGGCCATAGAACTAAAGTAAAAGTTGAAGCTCGTGAGGACTACATCCTAAAACTTCCAAGTGGCTTGGATGTTATTTTGAAGAATGTTTTGTATGCTCCTAGTTTGACTAGGAACATTATTTCTGTATCCCAATTAAGACATTATGATTATGTATTATCTTTTGTTGAAAATGATATTCATGTTTCTTTAAATGATATGTTCTATTTTAAAGCTATTCCCATTAATGGTATTTATGAATTGGTTCATGAAAATACTTTAAATAGTCCATTGTACCAAACTAACACCAAGAAACTCAAGTTGGATTTGAGTGATACCTATCTTTGGCATTGTCGTCTTCATTTGACGTATGTGAATCTTGTTTACAAGGAAAAATGACTAAGGCACCCTTTAGTGGAACTAATGAAAGGGCAAAAGATTTATTAGGAATCATACATTCTGATGTATGTGGTCCTTTTAAACCAATGACAAGGAATGGTGAAAGATACTTCATTACCTTTACCGACGATTGTAGTCGCTATGGGTATGTGTACTTATTAAGGCATAAAGATGAAGCTTTTGAAACGTTCAAAGTCTTCAAGAATGAAGTAGAAAATCAACTCAACAATTCGATTAAAGTTATCCGCACTGATAGAGGAGGTGAATACCTAAGTGATACCTTTCAAGATCATCTTAGGAGTTGTGGGATTGTCTCATAACTCACTCCACCTGGAACACCACAACATAATGGTGTGTCTGAGAGGAGGAATCGAACCTTATTGGATATGGTCCGATCTATGATGGCTAAAAGCACATTGCCTCTATAATTTTAGGGTTTCGCTTTGCTCTCCACGGCCCGTATTCTAAATATGGCCCTAACTAAAAAGGTGAAAGGACACCCTTTGAAATATGGCATGGAAGAGTTCCATCCCTATCATACTTAAAGGTCTGGGGTTGTGAGGCTTATGTTAAGAATCCCACCCCAAACAAATTGGAAGTCCGATCCACCAAGTGTATCTTTGTTGGATATCCTAGAGATTCTATGGGATATTATTTCTATGATCCACTGGAACAAAAAGTGCTTGTTGCCAGAAAGGGTGAGTTCTTAGAAGCAAAGTTCCTTATGGAAGAAACTAGCAGTAGAACAGTGGATCTTGAGGAGGATCAAGAACCACAACCCGATGCACGTTTGGTTGAAACTAGCACTCAACATGAGGATATTGAGGATGATCAAGCGGTTGATCAATACACACAAAACGTTCGCAGAAGTGGTAGAACTAGTAATCCACCTGAAAGATACGGATATTTCATGGATGGATGCTATGTGGTAGATTCAGATGAACCAACCACATACCATAATGCAGTGTCCAGTTCGGATTGTGACAAATGGCTTGAAGCCATGAACGTTGAGATGCAATCCATATATGACAATCAAGTTTGGGAACTTGTTGTACCACCTCTTAATTCCAAAGTAGTTGGAAGTAAGTGGGTTTTCAAGAAGAAAACCGATATGCATGGAAACTTGGATACTTATACGGCTAGACTTGTAGCAAAGGGTTTCACTCAAACTCAAGAGGTTGATTATGAGGAAACTTTCTCACCTGTTGCGATGCTAAAGTCTATAAGGATATTGTTTGCCATAGCTGCTCATTATGATTATGAGATCTGGCAAATGGATGTCAAAACCGCTTTCCTAAATGGATATCTTGAGGAAGATGTCTATATGGTTCAGCCTGAAGGTTTTGCCAATCCAAAACATCCTTATAAAGTATGCAAGTTAAAGAAATCAATCTATGGATTGAAACAAGCATCGAGAAGTTGGAATCACAATTTTGATGAAGAAGTAATTAAATTCGGATTCATCAAGAACGCTGATGAAGCTTGTGTTTATAAGAAAGCTAGTGGGAGCATCATCACTTTCCTAGTATTGTATGTTGATGACATACTACTATTTGGAAATGACATTTCAACCTTGGAAGGTGTAAAAACCTGGCTTTGAAGTTGTTTTTCCATCAAGGATCTTGGTGAAGCCGCCTATATTCTGGGAATAAAGATCTATAGGGATAGATCAAGGCGGTTGATTGGTTTAAATCAAAGTGCATACATTGATAAAATCTTGAATAGGTTCAAGATGGAGAACTCTAAGAAAGGTACGGTACCTATTCAAAGAGGAACGATATTGAGTACAATTCAATGTCCTAGCTCAACGGATGAGCAAGATACAATGAAGGCAATCCAAAACGCATCTGCTATTGGATCCATCATGTATGCAATGATATGCACTCGGTCGGACATGTCATGCGCCTTAAGCATGACAAGCCGATACCAGCAAAATCCTGGAAACAGTCATTGGATGGCTGTTAAGAACATACTTAAGTTCCTAAGGAGGACAAAATATATGTTCCTAATCTATGGATCTGGTGTTGAGGAACTAGTTGTAAAAGGTTACACGGATGCGAGTTTCTAAACCGATCGTGATGATTCACCGTCACAATCGGGATATATTTTCATTCTGAATGGAGGAGCGGTCTCTTGGAAGAGCTCCAAACAGGATGTGGTGGCTCTATCAACTACAGAATCAGAATATGTCGCCGCCTTATTGGCAGCTCAAGAAGCTGTATGGTTGAAGAAATTCATTGCCGATCTAGGGGTTGTCCCTTCCATTCAGGACCCCCTAGAGATCTTTTGTGATAACGAGGGTGTGATTGCTCAAATCAAGGAACCTCTTGCTCATCAAAAGACTAGGCACATTGAGTGGAGATTCAACTACATACGAGATGAAGTTAAAAAGGGAAGATATGTATTTGCAAAGTTCACACGGATCAAAACATTATGGATCCTCTCACGAAGCTCCTTGAAAAGGCAAAGCATGAAGGTCATACTTGTGCCATGGGACTTCGATATTCTAGTGATTGGATTTGATCTATAAATTTTGTATTTGGATATGTGGAACTTATATTATTTGAATGAAATTATTTGGTTATAATGTTTCAATTAATGTTCCAATTTAGCATGTTTAATCCATGAGTAAATTGTTTACTCTAAATGTCCGTAGTCGTTCAGACTTGTGGGAACAAGTGTGAGGGTAAGATTATTATGAACTTGGATTGGTTGATATTCATAAGGATGAATATAGAGTAATGGGTTGCTACCAAGGTTCATAGTTATTTGTGGGATACAAATATTGGACTAACCTGCATCTCAAATTTTACAACATGGAATCTTCTGGATTGATCATAAGTAAATTTGAGTAAAAGGCAAATATCATTTGGTATCCTCAGACCTGAGATACATATTGGGTTTTGATATTCACCAAGTGTTATACCTTGTGCTAGTTCTTCACTGTCCTAAAATATTGGACAGTACGTAAGGCTATGTTTAGGTGTGAGACGAGGTGTTTGTGCGAAACGTATGTAGTCAAGATGGAATTTGTTCCTCTTATTCGTTAAGAGCAAGATGTCTAAGGTCTGATTAAGTTAAATCAACAAGGAAAGACCATTCTGTGTCCTTGGATTTAACATGACATCTATAACAAAAGGATAAATGATTGATTCACCTAAATCACTTCAAGTAGGGTACTTGAATGGGATGATGTTATTGAATGGCCATAAGTCATGCGTATTAAGGGTAGTAAACTGTTGTTAGGCGGTATTTACTACTTGCATCAATCTTCTATGAATCTTGGGCAAGTGGGAGATTGTAGGATTCTTTATGCCCAAGACACATAGAATATTGATGCGGTTAGTACGTTATGATCCAAGTCGGGTTATACCCAATAACAAGCTTAGCAAACACAAATTGATATTTAATTGATGATATGATCATGCAATTAAATATAAACACCAATTTAAAAAATGGCTTTTCTAAATTAGTTGCATATGAGATAGAACAACTTAATAGGATACTTTGTTCAAATATTATTATTTGAAGTGTTATTTAGCTTTTTTAGATAACATCAAATAATAAAAAGGGTGTATGAGTTATACAATTAAGTGTTAATTGTACAACTTATTTAAAGACTAGTTTAATAATTGGAGTTGTATATAAAATTTGAGAGGGAAAATCCCTCCTACCTCAAAAAAATCGGCCGCCCCCCTCTCATATAATTGGTCCTTTGTTTTCTTGAGAAGCTCCATTATTTACTAGTTCAACACACCACCCAAAATCCTCTCTCATACATACAAAAACAAAGCAAAAGAAACTCTCTTCTTCTCCCAAAACCTCACGGCAGTAGCAGCTAAAGAAGAGGGTTTTAGGTGCTTTTGGTGGTGATTCTTCCTAACGAGAAGGTGTTTTGCAATCAAGCTTGGGGTATACTAACTTGAGAGGACCTCCCTTGGTGCCTTTGGTCGTTTTTCTTGGTCAAGAACATCCTCCAATTCGAACTTCTTGCTGCTGAAAGGTAGATTATGGCAGCTTCTTTATAGCTGTCCATAATGTGTTGTTTGCATTTTCATAGCTAGTATCCTTCACATATAAAAGATCCTCTTGTTCTTGGGTTTGTTTAAAACTTATAGCATCAAAATAAACCTGAAATTTCAGTCTATAAACAATGTTATAATGGCTAACTTCCGCTGTGTTTTACAAAGTTTAAATACTTAAACTATGTTTCAAGTTCTAACAAACCCCAACAATAAATACGTTTTGAATGTTATTAAAAGATAACACATTATACACATATGTATATCATACATTCACCATACATACTATAACCACAGACCATTACTTAATCATGCTTTAAATGGGCAAACATAGCCCATAGGTCAACCTAGGGTCAAATCCTAAAATTCTGCTTTCCCAAATATCCAAAAAATTTTCTAAGTGTTTGGGTGCATGGGAACTATTTGGGCACATCAGACCTGTTTGGGCGTTTGTCAACTATGTAGGCGCAGCAGTTTACACTTGACCATTTTGACACTTAGGCGCATGAGCCTTGTGAGTGCATAGGCATTATTTAGGCGCATCAAACATACACTTAGTCATTTCAGCCCAAAACTCAGGCTCATGAACTACGGTTCAGGCGCATGAGCTACGGTTCAGGCGCATGGACCCACAATTAGAAATTCTAAGGCATTCCTAGGTGCATGAGAATACTATTTGGGCGCATCATCTAACACTTAGCTTTCTAAGACAAAATTTCTAGGCGCATGGGCCCTGTTGGGGCACATGGCCTTACTTAAAAACTTTTCTATGGAAAATGCTTAGGCGCATGAGCATGCACAACCACAACCATTAACATACACACATTTTAAACATACGGGCATACATAAACTTTTACAAAAATCATTTACATGTATTTTCAGCCCCGAAAAACTTTTAAAACATATAAAACATGGGGTCTAGAAACTCACCTTTTGCAGCTTCCAAGCACAACACTCTTAAAATCACGAAACCTTGATGTTTCTATCACCTAAACACCAAGAGCACATGCCCGAAAGCGTATAGACACATAAGAACGTGTATAATTCGGTTACATGGTCAAAACACATCAAAACAGAACTCAATTGTGCTAAATTGGCTTACCTTGGCCGAATTTTACAACTTTCTCTCTCTAGAGCTCAAAATCTACTCTCTCTCTCTAAAGCCGAATATGGCAATTGATGTGGATGGGGTTGTGGGCGGCCATACTCCTTTTAAACATAAAATAATAAGGTTTTGTCCTCTTTACACTTACACCCCCTTCACTTTGACTGCTTTTCACTCCTTTCATAAATACTTTTCTTTATTTCTCTTTACTTTCCGTTCTTATTATTTTTCTTTCCTTTTTATTTGACTAGAAATTTCGGGTGTTGCAGGACTACCACTTAAGGATTTCTCAATGGTAGAAAAGTGCATGGCCTGTGCTCAAGGGAAGCTACACAAAAGGCCACACAAGTTTAAGCTTGAAAATACAATTTCAAACCCCCTCTAATTGTTACATACCGACTTATTTGGTCCTATTAATGTTAAATCAATTGCTAAGAAATTTTATTGTTTGGTTGTTACAGATGATTACTCAAGATATTCTTGGATAAGATTTCTAGCTCATAAAGGAGATATCACAGAAGAGTTGCAGAAGTTGATCCTCTTAATTGCAACCATCAACAAAAGGAAAGTTATGGCCATCAGAAGTGACAATGGGACTGAATTCAGGAATCACATCTTTGACTCATTCTATGCAAGCAAAGGAATTCTCAGACCATATAGTGTTGTCAGGACACCTCAACAAAATGGTGTTGCAGAAAGGAAGAATCGGACCCTTATTAAAGTAGCAAGAACTATGCTGATTGAGTCAAAGCTTCTAATCATTTTTTGGGCAGAAGCAGTCAACTGTGCATCCTGGGTACTAAACAGGGTTCTTATCGTGAAAGACAATATGAAGACAAGATGAAGGCTGCTCGTGTACTTTGCTGAATACTCAAGCTCAAAAGTCAAAGTTCGGTGCTCTCGGATGAATGTTTCTTCGTTGGCTATTCTTCCACACTAAAGGAGTGTAGGGTGTACAATAAAAGTATGCGCATTATGCAGGAGTCCTTCTATGTTGATTGGCAAGAGTCAAATTCACCAAACATGGGTTCAGGCCCAGAATGGTTTTATGACTCTAATATTGTCTTCAAATCCTTCAATCTTCCACTATTTGACAATAATGATGCTCCTCAAACCAATGTGCAAATCATTCCTCCACTCGATCCACAACCATAACCATAACCACCTCCACAACCTAAACTTTATCCACATCTAGAAATTGAGGGGTTGTAATAAGAAACAAATCGAGGTTGGTTGTTCAGGGATTTGCTTAGGAGGAGGGGATTGACTATACTGAGGTGCTTACATAAGTTGCTCACATTGAAGCTATCAGAATCTTTCTTGCTCACGCTGCTCACAAGAACTTTAAAGTCTCAAATAGACGTGAAGTGTGCATTTCTCTATTGGAACAATAATGTGGAGATTTATGTTTGTCAGCCACCGGGTTTCGAGGATCCAGATTTCCCAGACAAAGTTTATTATAAACTTGATAAATCCTTATATGGATTACATCAAGCACCTCACATCTGGTATGAAACCTTGACACAATATATGCTCAGCAAGGGTTTTTGTCATGGAACTATAGATATGACGCTATTCAAGAAGGAAGTTAATGGTGAAATGCTGATTGTTCAAGTCTATGTTGATGATATTATTTTTGGGTCAAAAAATAAAAAAATAGTGTAGAGAGTTTGAAGAGGTAATGAAGGATCACTTTGAAATGAGCATGATGGTGCGGTTGTGCTTTTTTTAGGAATGCAACTTGAGCAAAAGCCTGATGGCTTCCTAATTCATCAACAAAAGTACATTCTGGAGATTCTCAAGAAGTTCAAGATGAATGATGCTTCTCTAGAACTCACTCCATGTTGGTCCATTGATGATCGAAAACAGTGCTAATAATGATAAATGACAACCAACTACCACTGAAACAACAATCTAAACAATAATCGATCAAAGAGTTTAACAGAGAATCATATTACTCAAAGAAGAATCAAACAAAACAAGGCTCAATGATAAGAAATGATGATTCCAACCCAAATACACAATAAGAATAATAATGCAAAAGTATATTCTCGAATTAGGGTTGTGCAAAACTTACACAACAGATTACAAAGTTTCATATATATAGTAACCATACTTTCATTGATAGTTTCGCTGGGTAGCGAAACTGTCTTGACCAATACCTTAGATTTACCCGGCTACGAAATACAGTTTCGCCGAGTGACTTAAGTCAGCTTAGTTTCGCTGGATTAGTAAAAACTACTACTAAACCTAAACTAACTACTGTTTACATAAATTAAATGAACTAATATAAATCCTATTACAAATAAAGCAAAACAAACAAACTAACTAAGGTGAGTCCAACCTATACTTGATCTTCAATACTCCCCCTAGGTTTGACCTCAACGGCTTCATCTTGATTCTCCTCTTGAGCTCCAGCCTGGTCTCCCCCTTGACCTTCATCTTCTTTGACTTTCTTAGATGCTTCCTGATCAGCTCCAACCTCTTTTACCACATCATCTACAACTCTGTCAGTCTCTTCTTCAGCATGTACACTGGTTTGAAGTAATTGCTTAGTCAAATCCTGCACATCTATTCTTGTCTCTTTGAATCACTTTCTTTGTAAGCTCCCTGACCTCAGCTCTCACTCCCCTAGCTTTGTTGGCCACTCTCATAAATAGACTGGCTTAAGTCCTTGTATCAGCTCCGGCTCCTGCTTTTATATGATTTTCATATAAAATCTTAAGATCCTCATCACCAAACAAAAATACCTCCATCAGCTCAAACAATCTGATCTCTTGATCACCCTTAATTCTTGTCACTGTTTCCCCGGCATTATTGTCATAAAAGCATTTGGCGAAATCTTTTAGCATCGGGGGAAGTGGATTGGGCACACGTACTCTGTTAACAGTTTTTGCAAGCTTTAATTTCAACATGATCTTGCCTTTGCCCGCGGCCCAATCCAAGTCCTTCTTAATTTCAAAATTGTTGTTTAGCCCCTTCTTAATCTCTTTCTCCAACATCATAGCCCTCTCACTAGCAACAACATCTATCAATGGAACCTCAGCCAACCTCCTCAAATCCCACCTAGGCAATGTCTGTTGGACCAAAAGAACCAATGAGCCAGATCAGAAAAACCTCTAAGTCCCACAAGACATCACAACATCTGCTGAAAGCATCATCAGCCGTTTGACAAAGTCTAAAGACCTCAACAGCTGAAGATCAAAGTACTGAAGAACATCAGCTGAAGACACAAATACTGAAGACTAAAGTACTGAAAACTCAAGTACTGAAAACTCAAGTACTGAAGACTATCAGCTGAAGACTAAAGTACTGAAGATCAACAGCTGAAGTATAAAGACTGAAGACAAAGACTGAAGACATCAGCTGATGATAACTACTGAAGTCATCAGCTGATGAAACATCTGAAGTTAAAGTCTGAAGACAAGTGCTGAAGCTTCAGAGTTTGTCACAACAGCTGAAGAAGTATTCTTCAGTTGTTGTGAGGGTTTACCTTTCAGCTCTTTCTTATCAGTAGTTGTATTTTCTATTTCAGTAGTTTGTAAAACGACTGAAGAGTATGTTCTTCAGTCGTTGTAGTTTTAGTAGTTTCTTTTCAGCTGTTGTAATAAGTTTAACACTTAGCTTTTTGTAAGGAGATGTCAGTTGTTTGACATCTTCAGTAGTTAAGGTAGTTTCAGTAGTTTCTTCAAATAACGGTTTGATGTCACTATCAAGTGACATCATCTGACGTCATTCTTCCTATAAAAGGAAGATGACCTAATTGTAATCCTTGCCGAAGTTTATGATCTAATAGAAAACACCTTTTTGCAGAATTCCTTTCTTTCTCTATAACCTACTGTTACATTAATATATCTCTTATGTTCTTAGTATAATTTGCTTAATTCTTGTACTAAATCCGCTACGAATACAACCTAATTGATCAAACTAGAACTGAGATCCTTTCAAATGGTATCAGAGCTGGGTTAATCATTGATCCATTTAACAATTGATCATTGAAACTGCTCTTTTGCTATCTACGTTTGATCGAATTAGCAAATTTGCAAGAATCAGTTATAGAGATTGAGTTTCTGCTGCTTCTGGCCATTAAACTTGAGGTTCTCGTGGTTTTGAGCTAGATTTGTTTGTTTACCTTGAATTTGCTTGAAGTCTCAGATGGCGACACCAACTAATGATCCTCACAATACTAGCTCCTCAACAAAGCCTCCGATGCTTGTGAGGAGTGAGTATAACATATGGCAACGTCGTATGCTCCATCACTTGTCTATCAACAATCCTGGTTGTTGGAAGTCAGTGGTACATGGACCATACAAGCCTACGGTGAGCGTTCCTGAATCAAATGAGAGGGTTCCGAAGAAACCTGATCAATATTCGGACGAAGATCTTAATATGTTCGAGATTGATGCTAAAGCCCATGGAATTCTGGCCATGGCACTGCCTAATGAAATCTATTCAGGGCTTATGCATCATGAAACTGCTCATGATCTCTGGGTTGCTCTGAAGAAACAATTCGGAGGAACTGATGAGGTCTTAGCAAACACTAGGGAAATCCTCGCCTAACAATATGAGACATTCTCTCATAGGAAGGGTGAGACTCTGTAGTTTGAGCAATTCTCTTGTTTGATTTCTGAATTGAAAATGGTTAAACAAGAGTATTCAAACAGCCAGATGAACAACCGATTCCTCAGATCACTGCCTGAGAGATGGGACACATACACTATTGTCCTACGCTTTAGCGCAAATCTGAGCACTCTATCTCTCACCCAACTTCATAGGAAACTGCTTACATTTGAAAGAGAGATAGAATAGAAAAGGAAGTTGTGATCATCTGGTAAACTCACTGATGACTTTGTATCAGGCAATACTGCCCTGATAGGTCAGGAGTCATAATATGTTGCATCAGAGAGTGCCTATGATGAGCATATTGATTTCTCTACTAATTCTGAACATGCTTTTGTTGGTGTTGATGGTAGTTCAGGAGGTAGCCGTGATAACCTGTGCTTTCTGATGGAGGATTTGAAGGGCATTCCTGATGATGATCTGGAAGAGATGGATATTTTGAGTCAAATGGCAATGATAAATATCAGATCTCAAAAGTTCTACAAAAGAACTGGCTGGAAATTTCCTGGTCTCTCTAGCAAAACCAAAGTTGGTTTTGACAAGAGCAAGTTGAGGTGTCACAAGTGCCAAAGGCTTGGACACTTTGCTAGAGAGTGTAGATCATCTGGATCTAACTGCTCTGCACCCTTTGTGACTTTTCCAAGCAATAGCTCACAACACAAAGGGCAACATACCACCAGTTATGGTCATCCATCACCAGCTCAGGCATCACCTGCATACTTTATGCCTCAGGGTCATATGCCATACCCATACCCCTGCTACTACATGCCTCAGTCAAGTCAAGTCCAAGCACCCACTGCTCCACAACCACATGCTCTCCCTGAGCCTCAACCTTCTCAATCTCATCATCAAACCCAACCTCAACAACACAGCTTCTTCACCCCAGCAGTTATTGACTGGAGGGTTTACCAGATGATTTATCTGGTCATGAACAACTATTTCCTGGTGCTGGTCAACATGGTGGTGATCATCCTTTTGGGAACCTTGCTCTCATGGCCCTGGAGTCTGATGATGGGTCATCCTCCAATGCTTCATCATAGGTATCTTCTGAGGCCAAAGCTAAGCTATGTTCTGAATCTTGCATAGCTGCATTTGCATCTATTAGAGAAGCAAATGTAGCTTTAATTGATAAAAATCTTGAGCTAGAGCAAACCCTTTCCAAAAGAAAAGCTGAACTTGAGTCTGTGCTTAGTGATAAAAATGATGTGATTTATAAACTTAAATGCCAAATCAAAGATGATAAGGCTAGGGAAGAGGTACTTCTAGAGAAGTACAAAGACCTCAAGGAAATACTTGCAGCTACCCAGGTAAAGTGTGATCGCTGGGTGCAATCCTGCAAGGGTTTTGAAATGCTTCTGAGTAAGCAATCAGCTTCCAATGTGAAGTTTGGCATTGGTTATAATCACACTGCTCCTCTAACAGATTTTACTTCCAGAGCAGAAGTAGAACTGATGGAGAAAGCAATAACCAAACCTTCTCATCATGTGACCTACTATCTGATACAGCACCATCAGAGGTTGAAGTCAGCATTAATTCCTCACAAAACCAATCAGCTGATGCTACAACAGCTGATGGCTCAAATGCTGACTGTCATATGATCAAAAAGTTGATCAACTCAGGTGTTGTCTCTAAAAGTACTGAAAGTACTGGAGAGCAAGTGATAACACCTGAAGTTCAAACCCCAACTACTGCCAGTACTGAAGGGAAGAAAACTGTAAGTAGAAAGGGTTGCCTATTGTGTCTGCTTGACCTTTCATAAGTGGAGATTGTGAAGAAGACTATTTGACTGACCCCTGAAGGAAGGCTGGAATGCCAACAGGCGTCTATTATTGAATTCACCCGACCTGACAGTACCTGTTTGGGGAACGTCCAGTGCCAAAGAAGCGCCCGACTCCTTCATGCATGCTCCACTTGGCTCGGGGGGATATAGCTCAGTTGGTCTATTTCTTAGTTCAAGATCCCTCTTAGTACGATTAACCTCTGGATTTGAAATCACTGCGGATATTTGATATTTTTTGCTTATATGAGTTTTCCGCGACTTCTATCTTTTTCAATAAAATCAAATGCGGGAGAGATAAAAAAGATGCAGGGTAATTTGTCGTCCCTGCTCGACGGGTGGCTCTTGCAGTCAAGCTCCCTTCTGCCTTTGCACTCGAGGGCCAATCTCCTGAAGACTACTAAAAAAGATATCAGGAAAGTAAGTACTGCAAGAAAGAAAACTGCAAGTACTGATAGCAAATTGCTGAACAACAAGTCTTCAGTAGTTTCATCTTATTCAGTTGATGATCAACTAAAGATGAAGAAGAAGCCATGTGAAATATGTGGCTTGTTCAATCATCTTACTGATGATTGCTGGTACAAAAAGGGCTCCAAACTCAAACAAAAGGAGAAAATTAAAGAGAAAATGAATGTAATGAAAACTGAATTTGAAACCAAGTTTGTACTAGCAACATCAAAACCTGAAACCCCTAAGTCCAAGAAGAAATCCAAAAAGAAGGATGGGGTTAATCAGGCAACAGCTAAGGTTGCTCAAAAGAAGATGGTGCAACACAGGAATCCATCACAAGCAGGCACTAATGTGTCTGATGAGCTAAAGGCTTTATCACAAAATCAGACACAGCTGGTTATGATGGTTCGACATCTAATGGGAAGAGTCAACCAATTAGATGCTCCTGTGCTGAAATCACAGAAAAGGAAATCCAAGCCAAAGGATTCCTCTTCTACACCATCTCCTTCACCTCAGGCTGTCACACATAACAAACCAGTTAGTGTCATATCTGTTGATAAGAATAGACCCAAAACCAAAAAGGTTTGGGTCTCAAAAACTAACTTGTTGTGATGAATGCAGGGTTCTTCAACATGCTAAAGAAGCATCTGGTATGTGGACAGTGGAGGATCCATGCATATGACAGGAAGCAGCTCACTTGTTAATGACTACTCTCAAGGAAAGAAGGGGTTTGTTTCCTTTGGCAATGATGCAAAAGGTTACATCATTGGCAAAGGCTTTGTTTCCAATGGGGAAATAAGGTTTGATGATGTTAACCATGTGGAGAATCTCAAGTACAATCTCTTGAGTGTCAGCCAAATGTGTGATAAAGGCCATGTTGCCCTTTTCACCAGCCAGAACTGTCAGATTCTATCATCCAAAGTTCTGAGTTTGATTGACAAGGTTTTGGATGAATATACTCTCCTGAAGGCTAACAGGACAGGAAGAGTATATGCCTTAGATCTTTCAAAGAAAATTGATCTAAAAGGCCATCCTTGCCTATTCTCCAAGGCTTCTCCTCAAGAATCTACTCTATGGCATAGAAGGCTGGGTCATGTGAATCTCAAAAACATGAATCAGCTGATACACCATGGTTTAGTAAGAGGGTTGCCTTTGAAGGAGTTCAAATGTGAAGACAACCGCACTACTTGTTTCAAGGGAAAAAAACACAAAGTCTCATTCCCTCCAATAGAAGAACCAAAGTCCAATGCCTGCTTGCAACTTTTGCACATAGATCTTTTTGGTCCTATTAGAGTGATGAGCATGGCAAATAAGAAATACTGTCTAGTAATGGTGCATGATTACTCCAGATTTGTATGGACTTTCTTCTTGCACTCCAAAGATGAAGCTGCAAAAGCTATAATGAACTTTGTGTTATATGTGGAGAAGCAGTATTCCCTTCCAGTCAAGTGTGTGAGGAGTGACAATGGCTCAGAGTTTAGAAATCACACACTTGATGACTTCTATCTGTCAAAGGGAATCAAAAGGCAGTTTAGCATTCCAAATACTCCTGAACAAAATGGAGTGGTGGAGAGAAAGAATAGGATCCTCATTGAAGCTGCAAGGTCAATGTTGGCTGACTCAGGATTGCCACTGACCTTTTGGGCTGAAGCTGTCAACACAGCTTGCTATGTGCAGAATAGAGTATTTGTGATTCAGAGGTTGATGAAGACTCCTTATGAAGTACTTCATCATTTGGCTCCTTTGATTTCCTTCTTCAGAGCCTTTGGGTGTCCTTGCTTCATTCTCAACATAAGCAATCCACTCCAGAAGTTTGCATCAAAGGTGGATGCAGGGTATTTTGTTGGTTATTCATCAACTTGCAAGGCATACAGAGTTTTCAACTACAGAACAAACATGGTTGAAGAGACTTTGCATGTGAAGTTTAATGAATCTCCAAAGGACAAGATTCCACAAAACCCTGTGGAGTTATTTGATCTGGACATACTGCAATATGTTCTTTATCAACCTCCAGTTGTTGTTCCTATCAACAGTTCTCCTCCTGGTGGTACTGATGATGATGTAGCCAGTACTCACCTTTTCAGGTTTAGTGACCACCTGCCTGAGTCAACTAAACCTGATGCTCCTGTAGCTTCAGCAGCTCCATCCACAACAAATGCTGATGAGATTTCTGAATCCTCTACTTCATTTGAGTTACCATCTCCTACTTGGTTTCAAGAATCTACATCACCGTCTGTTGCTGCTGAAGGTCCTACAAACACTTGCACTGATCTTATTGTCTATCAAGAGCTGAAGAATTACCCAATGTCTCAAATCATTGGTGATATCAAACTAACACCAAGAAACTCAAGTTGGACTTGAGTGATACCTAACTTTGGCATTGTCGTCTTGGTCATATAAACATGAAACGTTTACAAACACTTCAAAAGAATGGTCTTTTAAAAACAAATGAATGTGATTCATTTGATGTTTGTGAATCTTGTTTACAAGGTAAGATGACTAAGGCACCCTTTAGTGGAACTACCGAAAGGGCAAAAGATTTATTAGGAATCATACATTCGGATGTATGTGGTCCTTTTAAACCAATGACTAGGAATGGTGAAAGATACTTCATTACCTTTACCGACGATTATAGTCGCTATGGGTATGTGTACTTATTAAGGCACAAAGATGAAGCTTTTGAAATGTTCAAAATCTTCAAGAATGAAGTAGAAAATCAACTCAACAAGTCAATTAAAGTTCTCCGTATCGATAGAGAAGGTGAATACCTAAGTGATGTTTTTCAAGATCATCTTAGGAGTTGTGGGATTGTCTCACAACTCACTCCACCTGGAACACCACAACATAATGGTGTGTCTGAAAGGAGAAATCGAACCTTATTGTATATGGTCCGATCTATGATGGCTAGAAGCATATTACCTCTATCATTTTGGTGTTTCGCTTTGCTTTCCGTGGCCCGTATTCTAAATATGGCCCCAACCAAAAAGGTGGAAAGGACACCTTTTGAGATATGGCATGGAAGAGTTCCATCCCTATCATACTTAAGGGTTTGGGGTTGTGAGGCTTATGTTAAGACTCCCACCCCAAACAAATTGGAAGTCCAATCCACCTAGTGTATCATTGTTGGATATCCTAGAGATTCTATGTGATATTATTTCTATGATCCACTGGAACAAAAGGTGTTTGTTGCTAGAAAGTGTGAGTTCTTAGAAGCAAAGTTCCTTATGGAAGGAGCTGGCAGTAGAACAGTGGATCTTGAAGAGGATCAAGAACCACAACCCGATGCACGTTTGGTTGAAACTAGCACTCAACATGAGGATGTTGAGGATGATCAAGGGGTTGATCAATACACACAAGACGTTCGCAGAAGTGGTAGAACTAGTAATCCACCTGAAAGATACGGATTTTTCATGGATGGATGCTTTGTGGTAGATTCAGATGAACCTACCACATACCATAATGCAGTGTCCAATTCGGATTGTGACAAATGGCTTGAAGCCATGAACGTTGAGATGCAATCCATGTATAACAATCATGTTTGGGAACTTGTTGTACCACCTCTTAATTCCAAGGTAGTTGGAAGTAAGTGGGTTTTCAAGAAGAAAACCGATATGCATGGAAACTTGGATACTTATAAAGCTAGACTTGTAGCAAAGGGTTTCACTCAAACTCAAGGGGTTGATTATGATGAAACCTTCTCACCTGTTGCGATGCTAAAGTCTATAAGGATATTGTTTGCCATAGCTGCTCATTATGATTATGAGATTTGCAAATGGATGTCAAAACCGCTTTCCTAAATGGATATCTTGAGGAAGATGTCTATATGGTTCAGCCTGAAGGTTTTATCAATCCAAAACATCCTAATAAAGTATGCAAGTTAAAGAAATCATTCTATGGGTTGAAACAAGCATCGAGAAGCTGGAATCACCGTTTTGATGAGGAAGTAAAGAAATTTGGCTTAATCAAAAACGCTGATGAGGCTTGTGTGTATAAGAAGGCTAGTGGGAGCATAATAACATTCCTAGTATTGTATGTTGATGACATACTACTATTTGGAAATGACATTCCAACCTTCGAAGGTGTAAAAACCTGGCTTGGAAGGTGTAAAAACCTGGCTTGGAAGTTGTTTTTCCATTAAGGATCTTGGTGAAGCCGCCTATATTCTGGGAATAAAGATCTATAGGGATAGATCAAGGCGGTTGATTGGTTTAAATCAATGTGCATATATTGATAAAATCTTGAAAAGGTTCAAGATGGAGAACTCTAAGAAAGGTACCGTACCTATTCAAAGAGGAACGATATTGAGTACGACTCAATGTCCTAGCTCAAAGGATGAGCAAGATAAAATGAAGGCAATCCCATACGCATCCGCTATTGGATCCATCATGTATGCGATGATATGCACTCAACTGAACGTGTCATGCGCCTTAAGCATGACAAGCCGATACCAGTAAAATCCTGGAAACGGTCATTGGATGGCTGTTAAGAACATACTTAAGTACCTAAGGAGGACAAGAGATATGTTCCTAATCTATGGATCTGGTGATGAGGAACTCGTTGTAAAAGGTTACACGGATGCGAGTTTCTAAACCGATCGTGACGATTCACGATCACAATCGGGATACATTTTCATTCTGAATGGAGGAGCGGTCTCTTGGAAGAGCTCCAAGCAGGATGTGGTGGCTCTATCAACTACAGAATCAGAATACGTCGCCGCCTCATTGGCAGCTCAAGAAGCTGCATGGTTGATGAAATTCATTGCCGATCTAGGTGTTGTCCCTTCCATTCAGGACCCCTTAGAGATCTTTTATGATAACGAGGGTGCGATTGATCAAATCAAGGAACCTCGTGCTCATCAAAAGACTAGGCACATTGAGCGGAGATTCAACTACATACGAGATGAAGTTGAAAAAGGAAAGATATGTATTCGCAAAGTTCACACAGATCAAAACATTGCGGATCCACTCACGAAGCTCCTTGAAAAGGGAAAGCATGAAGGTCATGCTTGTGCCACGGGACTTCGATATTCTAGTGATTGGATTTGATCTGTAAATTTTGTATTTGGATATTTGGAACTCTTTATTATTTGAATAAAATTATTTGGTTATAATGCTTCAATTAATGTTCCAATTTAGCATGTTTAATCCTTGAGTAAATTGTTTACACTAAATGTCCATAGTCGTTCATACTTGTGGGAACAAGTGTGAGGGTAAGATTATTATGAACTTGGATTGGTTGATATTCATAAGGATGAATATAGAGCAATAGGTTGCTACTAAGGTTCATAGATATTTGTGGGATACAAATATTGGACTAACCCGCATCTCTAATTTTACTACATGGAATCTAATTGATTGATCATAAGTAAATTTGAGTAAAGGCGAATATCATTTGGTATCCTCCGACCTGAGATACATATTGGGTTTTGATATTCACCAAGTGTTATACCTTGAGCTAATTCTTCACTGTCCTGGAATAGTGGACAGCACATCGGTATGTTCAGGTATGACATGGGGTGTTTGTGAGAAACGTATGTAGTCAAGATGGAATTTGTTCCTCTTATTCGTTGAGAGTTAGATGTCTAAGGCCTGATAAGTTAAATCAACAAGAAATGATCATTCTGTGTTCTTGGATTTAACATGACATCTGTAACAAAAGGATAGATGATTGATTCACCTAAATCATTTCAAGTAGGGTACTTGAATGGAATGATATTATTGAATGGCCATAAGTCATGCGTATTAAGGGTAGTAAACCGTTGTTAGGCGGTATTTACTGCTTGCATCAATCTTCTATGAATCTTGGGCAAGTGGGAGATTGTAGGATTCTATATGCCCAAGACACGTAGAATATTGATGTGGTTGGTAAGTTATGATCCAAGTTGGGTTATACCCAATAACAAGCTTAGCAAACACTAATTAATATTTAATTGATGATATGATCATGCAATTAAATATTTACACCAAATTTAGAAAATGGGTTTTCTAAATAAGTTGCATATGAGATGGAACAAATTATTAGTACATTTTGTTCAATAATATTATTTGTAATGTTATTTAAGTGTGTTAAATAACATCACGAATTAATAATAGGAGTGTTTGGATTATACAATTAAAAGGTTATTTGTATATCCAAATTAATAGACTAGTTAATACGTTGTAAGTGTTTTATTTTGAGGGGGAAACTCTTTTAAAAACCAAAAATCGGCCTCCCCTTGGGTTCTAATTGGACCTTTTACTTTAAAAACTACAACACATTAACTTGTCTAGCTCTCCTTCTCTTTCACACACCCAATCTCATTACATGCAAAAGAAAAGAACTCTCTCTATCTCTCTCAAAACTCACAGCCAGGCAGCTGTCTTTTTGGAATTTTAGGAGCTCTTTTGGTGTTGATTTCTCCCTAGCAAGAAGTGTTTGCTATCAAGCTTGGGGTATACTAGCTTGAGGACCTCTACACTTGAAGTCTTGGTCGTTTTTGGAGCATCCAACACCCCCTTTTGGTCGTTTTCTTGCTGCTGAAAGAGGTAGTAATCACAGCTCATTGTGGCTGTGATTTTATGTACAAATACATAAGTATATAGCTTGTTTGTTCACACACTAAAGATCCTTTGATTTGGGTTTGTTTTTCCATCTTAAAACATCATTGAGAACACCAAAATTTCAGATTATAAACATGTTATAATGCTAAACTTCCGCTGCGTTTTTCAGAAAGTTTAAAGGGTTAAACTAGATTTTGTGTTCTTGCAAACCCATCATCAGGACCCTTTAGAAATCTTTTGTGACAACGAGGGTGCGATTGCTTAAATCAAGGAACCCCGTGCACATCAAAATACTAGGCACATTGAACAAAGATTCAACTACATAAGGGATGAAGTTGAAAAGGGAAAAATATGTATTCGCAAAGTTCACACGGATCAAAACACGCGGATCCACTCATGAAGCTTCTTGACAAGGCAAACCATGAAAGTCATACTTGTGCCATGGGACTTCAATATTATAGTGACTGGATATGATCTCTAATTTCTGTATTGAGATATTGTAATCCTTTATTACTTGAAAAAATTATTTGGTTATAATGATTCAACTAATATTCCTATTTTGCATGTTTAAAATCCATGAGTAAATTATTTACTCAGAACGTCCGTAGTCGCTCATGCTTGTGGGAACAAGTATGAGCGACTACACACCTTCCTCGGAGATGAGTAATGATGGCACCTTCCTCAAAGATATGGGTTCCTACACACCAACAGTGGATAACCCATATTTGTGAATTAGGAGTGTTCCATTAGCATCAACCGCAGGTTTCACAATACTGCCCATATTGAGAGGTGTCTTCTTCTTCTTCCTCTGTTATCTCTTATGCCTAATTTGGTCATAAGCCATCTTTAAGATTTTAATGCACTTTAGGAAGAAATACATATCCGCTTCTCCCAGCTTGTTGGATATTCCCCTGAAGTGCCTTGAAAAGATGTAGTGGATGTAAGATTCATCAAGCAGTCTTACTTCATATCCACCGAACAACCGGATTTCTGCACCTTCTTTACCTCCCCACTTCCGTTCAATCACCAACTCATATGTCTTTTCATCATAGTAGACATTAGAGATTGGGCTGGAAGTTTGGCTTTCAACTACCATCTTCCTTTTCAGGGATTCAGTTGGTTTTACATTCAACTCAGGAAATACCAACTCTTCAGTCCGTTTTGTTTGTTTTCTCCTCTGAAGGGGATTTTAGAAAGATTTATATTTCCTCAAACAAACTGCTTTCAATGAGTCGAAGTTCTTTGTACTTTTGAAAATACCAACTCTTCAGTCTGTTTTATTTGTTTTGTTTGTTCCCTTCCATGGTGCTACTTTCAGCATTACTCTGTCACCCACATGAAATTCCAATGGTTTTCTTCTTTTGTCAGCGTATTTCTTCTGACGATCTCTGGTTGCTCTTAAACGTTCCTTGATTTTGAATATCTTATCGGTGGTCTCCAACATAATGTTGGGTCCCATTACTTGGCTATCACCAATCTCATTCAAAGTCAATGGGGATCGACATTTCCTACCATATAAGGCCTCATACGGAGCTGCCTTTATACTTGCGTGGTAACTGTTGTTAGAAGAGAACTCCACCAAAGGAAGATGGTTGTCAAAGTTCCTACTAAAGTCAATCACGCAAGCTCTTAGCATATCTTCCAAGGTTTGAATGGTTCTTTCACTCTGACCATCAGTTTATGGGTGGTATGCAGTGCTTAAATTCAGATGGGTTCCTAGAGCCTGCTAGAGTGATTTCCAGAAATAAGAAGTGAAGAGGCTATCACGATCGGAGATGATTGACAAAGGCACACCATGCCTGGTCACTATTTCATCGATGTACAGTTTAGCCAGCTTCGTCAGGTTGTAGTCTTCTCGAATCGGCAAGAAGTGAGATGATTTAGTTAGCCTATCCACTATTACCTAAATAGCACCATGACCTCTAATCGTTCTGGGTAACTTTGTAACAAAATCTATCGTGACGTTATCCCATTTCCATTCTGGAATCTCGGACTGTTGCAACGCTCCTAACGGTTTTTGATTTTCAGCTTTTATCATGGCACAGGTTAGACACTTCCTAACATAAATAGCGATTGATTTCTTGATTCCAGGCCACCAGAAAAGTGCCTTTAGATCCTGGTACATTTTTCCACTTCCGGGGTGAATCGAGTACTTAGATTTGTGGGCTTCGTCGAGGATTACCTCTCTAATTCCCCGGTACTTGGGTTATCCACTGTTAGTGTGTAGGAACCCATATCTCTGAGGAAGGTGCCATCATTACTCATCTCTAAACGCAGGTTTATATATACCATATCTCCTAACTCATCTCTAAATAGCACCATGACCTCTAATCGTTCTGGGTAACTTTGTAACAAAATCTATCATGACGTTATCCCATTTCCATTCTGGAATCTAGGGCTGTTGCAAAGCTCCTGATGGATTTTGATTTTCAGCTTTTATCATGGCACAGGTTAGACACTTCCTAACATAAATAGCGATTGATTTCTTAATTCCAGGCCACCAGAGATATGGGTTCCTACACACCAACAGTGGATAACCCACGTTCTGGCTTCATATTTATATATACCATCATTACTCATCTCTAAACGCTTCTCCATTCCTATTAACAATTCCCCTGCTAATTTAACTTCATTTAGCGCTTCGCCTTGAGCTTTTTTTAGTCTTGCGATAAGGTCTGTTAGGAGCGTGTACGAACTGGTACTAACCGAATCTACATGAAAACCAGATCAAATAGTGCGGAATCCTATTTGATTGGTGATCCAATCAAGGAGAACGTTAATCTGATCAAAACTAACGATTGAAAAACGTTAAGAATTGATTAGAAATGATCAGAAAAGCTCTATGAAGTTGGAAGGGATGACTTGGACGTTCTGGGACGGCTAGGGTTGTGAATTCTCAAAGTGTTCCGTTTTTCAATGAATTAAGTGATATTTATAGGTTACAGTCTTCATTCGTATGACTGAGCCATGAGTATGGCTCAGTCGTGCGACTGAATTATATGATCCATTCGTACATACGTATGAACCACAAGATTGAATCATTCATACGACTGAGTCATTCGCATGTCTCAGTCGTGCGACTGGCTCACACGCATGAGTATGGCTCAGTCGTGTGATTTTGTATGGGTTGAGTTGAAGACATTTTAATATTCACTTTAAATAATTCTCCCCCTGAGCAGAACAGTCTATTAGCATTAACTTCATTTCTAAGACAGATTCATATGGAATTAGACAGGCATAACGTAATTTCTTGGAACTTTTTGTTGGTATATTGAAAAGGAAACAACATATTTACACATCATAGTTTCTCATTCATCTAACACTTCTAAGCGCTAACTAGAAATCATGCTTGGTCTGTTATGTAACATACATTGATTTTGAACATTAGGTGGTGCAGTCACGACGATTATCGGTATACTTGTCCACTTAAGTCCATACAAGGATTTTTGACACACATCAGTGATAATTAAGTAGATTAGACCAACAAGTATTTGTGCGTCCCACTAGTATATGGTAATCAATCTTCCTCAGGAGTTTTTCGAGTGGTCCGGTGGTTGAGAAGATTTTGGTTCTAAGAGCTTTCAAAGAGATGCAAAGCCTCGGGTCAGTGCCATCGCATAATAGAGAGGCGCAAACAACAGTGAATTCTTAGAACGGATAGGTTATGCTAAGCCTCAAGTCAGTGCCATCGCACAACAGAGAGGCGCAAGACCTATCTTCTTCTTAGAGCAATATACTATAATATACATTTCAGCAGTGACTTTTGTCATCTTTTGCTCTGTTTTTCGGGTCTTTGAACACATTTGTGGCATTCAATTGCTCCTCACCCCTTATTGGAAATTGATTGATTATGCAAACCAGGGATACCATGGGAACCCGCAACTTGTTGATGGATTCAGGTTTAAGTGAATCACCAATGATGTCCACTAGCCTTTGTGTTGAACCTACCGACACATCGTATAATGGACTAGCACCTCCCTAGACCTACTTTCTCCGTGTAATTACAGTAACAGACAAGCATACTATCATTTTTCCAATATGTTAGACTTAGAGTTGTCAGACTTATGATTATCTGTGATTTAAATTAAACATTGCAAAAATGAAAAATCTTTTTGGTGTTCCAAGTAACACGACACCTGTGTACTATCACTTTCCAATGTGTTGAACCACTTTCTTAAATTTGTTGTTTTTGCCATTTTGGCTTATCTGCTCTCGCCCCCCCCCCTTTTTTTTAAGTAAATAAATACTGAAACTAAACTAATCTCCCCCTAAAATACTAAAACTGAAAATACTTTTGTGTTTTTGGATTTTTAAGACAGGAAATTTAAATAAGATGAATAAAAGAAAATAAAAAGAAAAAAGAAACTAAACAGGTGTCGGGCTAAGCATTTGCATCTTCTGGAATCACATCACATTTCTTTTTCACGCTGTTGACATATAACAGATATAAAAATCTGGGTTTATCAAAAGGTTTAGTGTAGAGGCCGGGGCGTTGAAAATCCGTGTTTATTTTGATCATATCAATTAAATGTTCTTCATAGCAATCACGTATGAAATGATATTTTATGCTGATGTGTTCAGTCTTAGGGTGTTGAACAGGATTTTTAGTTACAACTATGGTAGCAGAATTATCAACAAAGATAGGAGTGTTTGAAAATTATAAACCATTGTCACGCATTTGCTGCTTGTATTGCCAGGTGACTAAACACCTTGCAAAGAACTGACACCCTGCTGATGTTGACTTGAAGTTCATCTTGCAGCCACCGTAGTCTGAATCACTATAAGCAGTTAGCTCGAAGTCATCATCATGAGGATACCACAACCCTATTGTTGGAGTACCCTTCAGATAACGAAAAATCGTTTTCACCCCGATCAAATGATTTACTTTTGGTTTGGCTTGATATTTGGAGCATAGACATGTGGCGTACATGATATCCGGACACGAGGCAGTGAAATACATGAGAGATCTAATCATCCCACGATACATAGTGGCATCCACCAAATCCCCATTATCATCTTGTGCCACATCATGGTTTGTGGCAAGTGGGGTACCAGCAACAGTGACATTTTCCATATCAAATCGACTTAGAATGTCTCCAACATACTTAGTCTGATGCAGAAAAATACCGGTAGGTGTCTGATCCACCTGTAAACCTAGGAAGAACTTCATCTCTCCCATTACACTCATTTCAAATTCTGCCTTCATCACAGATTCGAATTCTTTACATAATTCTTCGTTTCGGGAACCGCAGATTATGTCATCCACATAAATCTGCACCATTAGTAAATCTCCATCTTTCTCTTTGATAAACAACGTGCAGCCAATCACACCCCTGCGAAAACCATGTTTTAATAGGTGGGTGGAGAGCTTCTCATACCAAGGTCGAGGAGCTTGATGTAGCCCGTATAGAGCCTTGTCCAGCTTGTAGACTCTGTCCTGATGGTAAGGATCTTCAAATCCTTCGGGTTGACTGACGTATACTTCTTCATGGATTTCCCCATGAAGGAATGCACTTTTAACATCCAGCTGATAAACCTTGATCTTCATGTAGGATGCATAGGCCAGAAATATGCGAATAGCTTCCATTCTTGCCACTGGTGCAAACACTTCATTGTAGTCGACTCCCTCGACTTGTCTGAATCCTTAAACAACCAATCTTGCCTTATTTCTGATTACTAAACCTTGGTCGTCCTTCTTGCAGCGCAGCACCCATTTGGTGCCAATCATCTTAACTCCTTTAGGCCTATCCACGAGCGTCCACACTCCAAGCTTCTTGAACTGTAGCAGCTCTTCCTGCATAGCATTTACCCAGGCCTCATCCTTCAGGGCATCACTTACGTGTTTGGGCTTGACTTGAGAAACAAAACATTTAAAAGCACCATCATTCACGAAACCCTTTTCCATAATAGCAGCATAATCAGCAGAGTATAGCTGATTTCTCGTCTGAACCCCGGAGTGGAGATCCCCAATGATGGATTCCTGGGGATGATTCACACTAATCCTTGTCACAGGTGTCGTAGGAACGACCACTTCAGTATCCATGTTTGTGACTACAGGTTCAGCATTCGGGTTCCCAGATGCGTTCTCAGCATTTGTTGAACTACCAGCTTGATTGACGTTATTCTCAATACCTGTTTCAACTGTTTCTTCATCATCTGATGAGACATCACCAACGTCTTGAGCAGTTTCTGAAGAGGCAGAAGCACCACTAGTTGGTACTGTATTGTTGAAATCCAGATTTGGAGCGTTTAAGACGTTGTACATCATCTGTGCAGCAATCTCGTCATCTGAACATGCTGGAGGAAGGTTGAAGGATTTGAAAAATCAATCATAATCGAAGAATGAGGATGGACATTTCCCAGGGGGGTGGTGTGCCTTTGCACATCTACGTTGCACCACACTTCTACCTGACCTGTAGAATTGTTATAGACTCCTTTGTCAGGTATGTTGTATCCGAGAAAGATGCCTTCATCCGCTTTCTCACTGAACTTGCCTTCCGGAGTTTTCTTCAGTAACATATATGGAGCCTTGAATGGTTCCAGATAACTCAGATTTGGTTTGTGTTTCTGAAGCAACTTATAGCAAGTCTTACCATGTCGCTTGACTACCAATACACGGTTAAGAGTGTAGCAAGCATTGGCAACGGCTTCATTCCAGAATTGTACTGACAGCTTTAAATCTTCCAACATCGTCCTTGCAGTTTCTATCAAGCTCCTATTCTTGCGTTCAGCAACTCCATTCATCTGTGGCACGTATGCGGAGGAGAACTGATGAACAATCCCCTTTTCTTTGCAGAAAGCATCCATCCACTAATTCTTGAATTCAGTCCCGTTGTCTGAACGAACCTTCCTTACCTTCAGTTTGTACAGAGATTCCAGTGTGATCATGAGCACTTTGAACGATTCAAATGTCTCTGACTTAGCTTTCAGAAACATCACCCACGAAAATCTTGAGTAGTCATCAGTGACTATGAAGCAGTACAAGTCTCCTTCTATACTCCTTGTGCTAACAGGACCAAACAAGTCCATATGCAGAAGCTCTAGGGGCATCTCAATAGAGTTAACATTCTTGGACTTGTGAGACTTCCTGGTCTGCTTTCCTTTCTTGCATGAGACACAAAAATGCAGAAGTTGGAAGTTCTTAATAGTTACTCCCTCAACTAATTTGTTCTGAATCAGATGATTCATCTTCCAAGGATTTATGTGTCCCATTCTCCTATGCCATGAAATGGACTCCTTCTCCGTTGCCTTTGATAAGAAGCACTGGGCAGTGGACTCAGTTATAGAAGCTTTAGACATGTCCAAGATGTACAGATCATTATACCTTGAAGCTGACATTAGCACCTACTCCTCAGGGATATCCATTTCCTTCTTCAGAATGTAACATTTCCTATTGTGTCGAACATAACCTTAAAGCCCTTGTCACATATCTGAGAAACTGAATGTAAGTTGTTCTCTAACTGCTGAACATAATTTACCTTATAAAATTTTACCTTCCCATTACCTACTTCTCCTTGAGCTGTGATGTACCCACCTTTGTTACCAGCAAAGGAAACATGTCCCCCTTTAATTTGTTTGACATTGAAAAGGAGAGAGTGATTCCCAGTCATGTGCCTGGATGCCCCGCTATCAATAATCCATGTGTTGGTAGAAGCACTGTAGCGGACAACCTGCATAAAACAGAGAAAGATTAGTTAAGGAGGGGACCCAAGCCTTTACAGGCTTGGGTTTCCTAGAGGCATCACACATCACAAACTCCACCCACTATCCATTTGGAGTTGGAGAAACCTCATCCTTCTTCTTATCACCACTATCAGACACATCAGATGTTTTAGCTTTCCGCAGACCATCCTTGTGTAAGGCTTGTTTATGGTCAACCGATGACTGATTAACAGTTTGAACTTTAGGCCTAATTTTAAAAATCGGGTTTTCCTCAGGCATCACAGACTTGCCTGTGGCTTGTATGTGTTGTCTTTGGTGTTGGGAAGGGGTGTAAGACCTAGCAGGTGTTTTAGACCTCTATTTTGAAAAAGTAGGTTTAACTTCCTGAACCAATTTAGTTTTACGTCTAGGTGTGTCATAGCGAGGACAGCATGAAGAAATGTGTCCTCTTTGTCCATAGTTATAGCATGATCTTCTCTCAACAGGACTAGGAAATCTTTTGTGGGGTGGGAAGTACGCTTAAGGATTGGTCCTTTTGGTCTCAACCTTTGGTTTTTCACCTTCTTTGACAAATTTGATTTGTTTAACACTTTGGTTGTTTTGTCTTGTCACATTGTTGAAATCCTGCTTGAACGGTTTAGACTGAATTGCTTTTGAAATTTTTTGGTTTTGGCACAGTAGTCGGTGATCCCAAACCAAGAGGCACATGATCATCCTCTACCACCCAGTCCATAATTAAGACTTCATCCTTTGTGCCTGAAGTTGATGCCTTCTGATCAGTCACCTGAGATGCAGATTTAACTACAGTGTCAGGATTACTGACCAAAGGAGTAGTCACCACATGATCCTTGTTAGGATTACTGTTTACAGGATGCTATTTTGTGTTCAAAAGGATCTCATGTGGTGGAGGCACAACTTTATAACCAATCCATTCCCCATTGTTTCTTTCTTAACCAAGTTTTTTATGATATGTGAGGAACTAGTTAAACTATGCAGTCTTTGTCTTAATGACTCATTTTCCACTTGAAGAATAGCTTTTTCCTTTTTAGTTTCCTCAATTGAATTTAAATAAAACTTTATATCATTTTCTTAGTTAAAAGCCACAACCTCGGTTTCCCTTAGTTGTTTTCTCAATATCTTTTGTGTTCAAAAGGATCTCATGTGGTGGAGGCACAACTTTATAACCAATCCCTTCCCCATTGTTTCTTTCTTTAACCAAGTTTTTTATGATATGTGAGGAACTAGTTAAACTATGCAGTCTTTGTTTTAATGACTCATTTTCCACTTGAAGAATTGCTTTTTCCTTTTTAGTTTCCTCAATTGAATTTAAATAAAACTTTATATCATTTTCTTGGTTAAAAGCCACAACCTCGGTTTCCCTTAGTTGTTTTCTCAATAATTCAATTTTCTCTTTAAAACTGCTTTCATTTTGCTTCAACACTCTATTAGTTTCAGTGCAATGTTTTAAGTGATTTACCAAGTTATCATTATGTTCTAATAACCTAGTAAATTTTAAATCAATGCATTCCAGAAACTGATTACATTCAACACAAGCATGTTTATCGAATAGGGTCTCTTTAGAATCTACCTGTGCAGAGTTTGAGGTGCCAGCAACAAATGCAACCTGGGTTTCCAGGTGAGTTTCAGAAGCATCATTCAGTTCACCCCGGGCCCAGAGAGGAGGGACGTCACGATTAGTAAACAACAACCAAAATGCAGCGGAAACTAAATGGTTTAATACATTACAACTTTCAACATTTACATCAGAGTATTGGCTCTGTTTCAATTCACAAGGTGCCTAAATCTACAGTCTATAGGTGTTATGATCAATCTATTGGTAAAGGTTTCTTGATGCCTCGGTAAATAAAGCTTCTAGGCTCGACTTTTGTCTTCAACACCTACCCTCGTATCTTGCTTCGGATTTGGGTAACTTCTATAGCTCAACTATTCTCCCTAGCTGTACCTGAAGACATGCTCAAAAAGAAAATTGTGTCAACATAAAGTTAGTGAGTTCAAGTGGTTAAGGTTTCAGAAAACAAATGTCTCTTCAGAATCCATTAGTAAAATTTTTAAAACATATGTGCTTTAAGTGTTAAATAAAAGGAACTTTGAAAGTCCACATTTAAAAGTTTAGAATCAATCATCGTGGGGTATCAGAATCAACCCTGCACTTGGTCCCCGGTTAGCCTCTTCTAAACTTGGGTTTAACCGGATATTCCCGTAGGAAAGAACCAAGCCTCAGAACAGTGAACCATTCTTGCTAGGATGGTTCACCATATTATCTTATTCAAAACCTGTTACATGCCACAAACGACCCCTCAGGATCTCAGTGGGGTACCTCCCTGTAGCAGGAGCCACTGTCCGTGGGGGATTCCCCAAATAGATCTATTCACGTAAAAACAAGCGGTTCACAAAAGAATTAATGATCATGACAAAAGTATCAGCAGGTATCCAAAAAGTCCCACATACAAGCATCAAATAAAGCACAATCATAGTTCATAAACAAAAGAGCATGCTTCATCCCTAAAAACAGTAAGTAAAAAGGGGAACACGAGAACTCACCTGGTATCGTTATAAAATTTCAGAGCTTGATAAAGAAAAGTGATGATCACCAACAAAGCAATTCCTAACTAGAACATATAAGATTCACGTTTAGAATTAACATGATGTTATTACATGCGTGCGGTTGAGCTCTTTAGTTAAATTTAAGTTGGTGATTAGTATCCTTAATGTAGCTTAGCTTCTCGTGTATTTGTTAATTGTTATGAATTAACTCGTGTACATTCGGTTAATTAGTGCATTCAATTAAGAATTGAGTCTTAGCATGAAGAATGTAGTAAATCGATTTATATCATGGATTCCAAATCTTTATAAATAATATGCATTGACGATGTAAGTATTATATGATGTTTCAAGCAATGTTTATAATGTTCGCGTTTACATCATAATAGTTAATTTGATTAATGCTAAGAAATCCAATCATTTATGATGGTCGTCAATATTTTTAAATAAAAAGGGTGATACCAATAATATTTATTTCAATAACAATGAGATTACTGACAATTAATAACCACAAGATGATGGATCATTATAGAATTATAAGCCCATTTGCCATAATTAAGTACGCATGAACATCGGTTAACCTAATGTATCTATTGTACAAATATATATTTTTGTACGAAATTTTACATCCTGAAGTATTATAAAGATTTTGTATGACATGAGATCAAATAGCTTGATTAACTTCTTATATGTTTTTAATATATTAGCTTCAGTGATAGTGTTATCAAACTGGTTTAATCAAGATAGGTTTATTTACATGTATACTTTGTATTAACTACATGTTAAGGTTTATAGGCCTTATGATTCACATATGTAATATTATCATTTTTATGGTATCGTGTTTACGGTGTCGTAGAAAAATAATCCATTACAATCAAACAATCATAGACTTAGATCTTTATTATTTTTAATATTGTGTATCTTATCGAGTTAGAGCTCAACGCGTTACACACATGTGAAAAATTACTAGATGTTAAATAAGTGTCATGCGCGATTATACCTCACACTCGGTTTACGTACCCCATTCCACTCGATCTCACCGAGTTCTTGTTGTTGACGACCAGTTCGCCTCAGTTGGCCATGCTTGACTGACACCCGACATGCCATCATATCATTCTAACACCACAACTACCATTATCAACTACAACAAACACAGTCACACCATCGATCAACACCACTATACCACCAACGACATCACCAAACAGCCAGATTACCATGACCAACAACAACCATCACCACAATCACAGTCAACAATCAACAACAGCTACAACTGTCACATGCATGACAATTAACTACAATCAACAATCCTAAACACAACCATAACCACAACCGTCACATACGCGACTATTAACTACAATCAACAATCCCAAACACAACCATAACCACAAACGTCAACACCTTCACCATCATTGACACTTACAGCCCTATCCTATACCAAACCATCCTTTTTTTTTCACAGCTTCTAACCAACTCAGCAGCCTATTACCTTGTCATCCTACCTTGGGCACCCTTCGGGCGCCCTAAATCGACCACCATCATCGGGTCTCAGATCCACCGGAACCACTACTCTAATACCACCATCATTGGCAGCCACATCCGACATCCCAAACCACTGCCTACACGACTGCTGCTATCACCTTCACCACCGCAGCCATCTCCCAACATTATCACCGTCGCAACCATAGTCAAGGCCGATCCCCACAGCCCCGAGAACCACAGTCGCGACAACCACAGCCTCCAACACCACCGTCGGACCGATCCATTTACCCCGCGGCCCTGTACCGCAGATCCATCGATCGTGACCCGCACCATCCACCACTACCACTGTCTTGAGCCCCGATCTGGTAGAGATCAACACATGCAACCTAAGATCGAGAGAGAGAGAGAGAAGGCAGTGGGGCGGGTCTAGGCCACCTTCGGGCACCCCCTTCCCATCACGACCCCGAGTGCCGTCGCAAGTGGTGCGGGAACACCATGACAATACCCCCACTCGCCACTGTCGGGTTCAACGGAGCGGCTCCCTCTTGACTGCCAAAGCTCCCCACGGTTGTTCTGCAGCCAAGACCACCACCGCCATCGTGTTTGCCATGTTCAGGGCTTCGATTTTGATACATGGCGCTCATGAGAGCACGACCACGCGCCGCCGTGCGCGGTGGCCGGCTGCCGGTCGCCGCTAGATCTCCGCCGGTTTCCGCCGCCAGCTTCTCCTCCCGGATCTGCTCTCCACTCTCACACTCTCTAAGTGTGTGTTTGTATGTGTGTGAAATGAGTGAAAAAGGGTGGATTGTAGGTTTATATACCTAGGGTTTCTCCTTACTGCCCTTTCTACACGGTGTCCTCTCGACACTATCCTCGACCGGGTCACGCCTCGCATCGGGTCTTCGTCTTTTACGTTAGTTTCAGGAATATCATTTCGTATACAGACGTGCATGGAAATTTTTAACGTTAATTAACGGGCAAAGTTAAAATTGATGATATGGGACATCACGCATTTAAATTATTTTCCTGATTTGATTTCTAGTTACGATTTAATTATTATATATATATAATAATTAAAGAAATAACAGATTAGTGATGAATTTGAAATCCTAAATCAATTACGCTGCTTGTTGACATTTTCAGTCGTTAAGCGATTATTAATACTTATAAGGTGTTAAATCAAACTTGCGCAGTTATGGTTATTGTGAATTTTTGTTCTATCCGCATAAGCTCTTTTAGTTTCCCACCAGATTCTAGTTATTACATGTAATAAATATTTTAATAATATTTTAATATTATTACTATGTGTGAGTTATTAACTTGTGACTAAACAATCGGAATACGTTAAATCATGTCTTTAACGCCTTTAACCGTTTCTTAGCTTGAACATTCTTTAGAGAGTTACAAAGGTTCATGTCATGACTTGTTGATCTTATCTTTAACTTTCGCGCTTAATTTACCAAGTCAGGCTTTAGTGGGCCTTAAATGGGCCTTGATTGTACGCTTGGGCCCCTTATTGGGCTTTTTAGGCCCAAAAAGGCTGGTTTCAATTTCTAAGTATTCTTATATAACCCCAACTTAATTAGGACATTTATTAAGTTTTATAATATTTTGTGGTTTCCAATGGGCCTATGTCAGAGGTGTTACATTCTCCCCTCCTTTAAGGGATTTCGTCCTCGAAATTTTAGTATTGCTAACATTGTTTCCGAGTGTGATACACTCATAGTATGAGTCTCGAAGATTTAGAGTTATTTAGCTGAGCATCCCAGGACAAATGTTGATGATTAGGTGTCAAATAATCAGGTTTGATTTGGATTGGAGTAACTATCTGAATGTTAGAATCATGCTTGACAGGATCAGTGAGTCAAATTATGAACATGTTTTTGGCTTTACAATTAGATCATTTAACAATCGTACAAAATTAACAAGAAGAGACTCTCCGCTGTGGTTTAATACACCGACCTACAAAATAGATCTAGCAAGGAGACGGTTCCCAAAATCCCAACGGTGTTACCGTCCACACTGAGGATCTTACGAACGATTGAAAAGAATAGGATATTAGTGTGAATGCCTTCAATTAGTCAGGATAATCAGGTCACAATGGACTAAAAGTTTCAAGTCAAGAAAGATTTGAGTTTCCCCAACGAGTACATATTAATATCTAGGAATCGCACGATCATTCCTACAAAGCTAAAACTAAGAAGATTTCACGATTTCTAAGAATAGAGAGATTAGGTCATGCACAAAGGTCTTCCGCTTTCAAATCCTACTTTTTAGTTCTCCTCTTCCTTCCGAAAAATTTCTTCGATCTCTTCCTTCTATGATTTCATCTTAAAGGGTTAAGTCCTTTCTTCCACTACGTGCTTCTTCTAGTATGAATTCTTTTCTGGAACGGTTCTGTATATCAGAACCCCAGTCTTCGAGTAGATCCGTTCATCTTATCTGACGCATGACAAGAGTTTCCCCGGAATGGGATGTGCTATATATATACATATTCACGTGAACTGACGCTGGTAGAATCACAAGTTCAAGAAATGATATGGTGTAGGTAATAGAAGGAAAGCCAAACTGTAGGCTATCCGCATTCGTCAATGAGGGTAAGCACATACTTATGCGGTCAGGACTCGTTCTCTCTCATTTGGAAATATGGATGTCTTAGAACAATGCGGACGGAAGCTATTTATCCGCACTTGTCAATGCAGTTGTCATTACCGATTGTCGATTACCCTATTTTGCTTGGTCTAGTATTCTGATGTGTAGTTGGTAGTGTCACATCGATAATGTATCCAGGTGCATCCTTTTATTTTACGGAAGTTTCCAGTTCATGCTTAATGTAGCTCCCCATATATTTTCTCGGCTTCAATCGGGCGACTAGAAAATTGTGTTATACTGTTGCATCAACACACATCTGAAACTTTCTTATACGCGCCCAAACAAATTTCGATTTTCTCCAAGGATAACAATGACAGTCGTATGGCTACACGAATCAAGTTTTTGTCAATCCTTTTACAACTTTCTCCTAACCCTAAGCATTGACGCATCTCAATGCGGTTTTTACTTCCTCCCGGAATTTTATAGCTTCACTATGCGATTTGTCTCGAATTTCGTGCCTAGTAGTAGTGGCAACGTGACAGACATGTCTAATTATGTCTTACTGATCCTATCCATGAGACTCCTGATTACATGAGATGTGTAGGTCCTCCCACACGGGCTTGACCACAACCTTCGTACTTGCCATATCTAGTTTCAACTGTTATTTGTGAAATGTCGTTTCCTTATAAACACGACTGATAACAATTAAGATGTAAGTAGCATCTTTAAATTGATTAAGTAGGCTATAATCTCTAGGAAGAGGATATCACTTATCCTTGGTGACTTTATTTAACTCTTAATAGCCCATCCATAACTGGAGCATTCTATCTTCCTTTCGCAAAGAGCATTAAGTTTCCTCAAGACGGCATACTAGGTCTTATGACCTGTTTATCTAACAGCTATCGAATCTGCTTTCCTTCCACTAGCTCCTTAATATAAGCTTCAAGTCCGGTACCTCCATTTACATATTTTACTTCTATTCTCCGACTCAATTTCCTTAAGAGCAACCTCGACTGTTGTCTTAAGCTACAGAATTGCTGCAAACGTTCCCACTAATTTCTTCATAATGCTTCCTAATTAAGGTCAACCTTCTAGATGACCTCTTCCTCGGTCTATATTCTACAAGGTAACTGTGCCCTGTAGGGGGTCTATTCGTGAAGCAAGTAGCTCTGTGTAGATTCCAATCCTTTATAATCATATCGATTGTTCCAACCAGATATGGGAGTAAGACTTTTTGCTCGAACTTCTTACGGTACGGAGCGTTCTAGGGTAAGGTATTAGAGAATCACTTTAGGAGAGGTTTGAAAATTTAGAGAGGAATAACACCAATGCTTACGATCGAGGGTGATTATGTAGACTTTCTTTGTCTACAATCTGTTGTATGTCTATCACTTCATTGTAGTTGGATCTCAAGTGATTTAACACATGAGATTTCTTGTAGCTGATCTTCTATGCTTCTTAGTACATCTTTTGGATCAATACCATCCTTTAAGTTTGACCATGAGTTCTTTCCATGAATTCTTCATTATTATCGACCGCATCGATTCGAAGAAGTTTAGGACTTTATCAAGGTGCTCGCTAGCACAAGAAAGTTAACTACTACTCTTATAACTTATCGTATAGTTCGATGTCGTATTCTACTTCAGATCTTGGCGCTCGAACCACGAACTTATCACTCAAATAGTAGAGATCTCCGAGTAGAGATGACTTACAAGGTTTTAAAGTTTTCCACATCGGCTATCACGTGTTTCCAAAGATGAGGGTCGTGCTATAGGGCTTAAGGTGAGTAGCACTACTCGTTAAGAGAATAAATCGAGAAAAGAGGGTGAGTGGGAAAATCGGGGATCCAAAGAAGTTGTAAGTTCATATTTTTGTCTTGAATCTCGAAGGTTAGCTTTTCCCGGCAATTATCCCTGGCACTTGAATCTTTATCTTCGAAGAATCTGGATTTTAGAACGAGGATTCATTTCCTGCGAAATCTGGTGCTCAGAAATTTACCAACAACAGGGTTGGTTAAAAGCATGGTTAAGATAACTCAACTTAAGTTTCGAGTGAAGATTGTCATTAGGTGACTAACGGTTGAAGATGATGAAAGATTTCACGAGTGTAGTACTGAGAAAGGTGATCATCAATCACAATCGGAGCCGATATTAAGAATATTACTTCGAGTTAGGTGGTTCCATTACAATGAATAGGTAGAGAGAGGTCATATTCCTCAAAGGCTTTGAGAAAATGATTAGAGGAATTCTAGAATCCGGAAGATCCTATGAAGTGTGAACTACTAAGAAAGAAAGAAATGACAAGTCTTCTCTGTCATTGACCACAAGAGGCGTTTCTCGGAAATTTATTACTCTGGTATGTTCTCCGTTGCACAAGCCTTGTTTGAGAGTCTTCCACTATGTTGAGGATGTTTTGACGAATTCAATGTTGGGTAGGAAGGAAATTTCAGGCATCGATAAAATAGTATGGCTAAAGTACACGCACAACGAGGTGAAGTGCCATACTCAGCATGAGAACAGTTAAGTTTGAGAACATCATTTAATGATCCTCAGAGTCTGATGGTCTTATCATTATAATTCCAATAGGAGAGTAGAATAAAAGAAAAGAGAAGAAGAGAAAGGAATAGTTACTGCAACATCGTCCTTGGTAGCTCTTCAAGTGTCAAATGGTTTTCGCCCAGCATGAAAGTTTTGAACCTGAAATTATTGAATATATTCCAAATATTTGTGTTTATTCTTGTATTTATTGGTTCTTTAAGTGTTTTACATTGATATTAGTTTACATGACAGGGCACACCAGAATTCAAGTGTACCTGTAAATTCACCATTACGTGTGCACCCGTAATCGTCAATTTACCTTACACTATCATTCTAGTCATTCCCATCATCAGTTCTGATTTTGTGTAATTAGGTCTTTGAGTTACAATTTCATTTAGTCATCATTTTCAATTAAGCACACTTAGATTCCAATTATGCTAATCATTCAAGTTAACCCAGAAATTGTTTCAAAGTAAGTTTAAGCAAATCAAGCAATAAATGAGCATTCAGGTACATGCTATCCTAGGGAGCAGAACAAACAAAAGGCATAATGGTTAATATCTTATCACTAAATTCCAACATGTATCATCTTACAAATGAAGCATAATAGCAAGTATCATCATTTCAAACAAGTATCAGTATAACAGTTGTCTCAGGTAACGACACAAGTCGTATCAAGTGTATAGCTAATAGCAGTTGTTTTATATAGTGACAAAAGTCAACTGTGCAATCAGGTAAGTATCTCTCCAGGATTTAAGTCCTAATTTATATGCACACCTTTGGTTTCTAACATTCTTAGTACTTGACATTCAGTAGTCCTAAGTGTCAACTCCCAAAAGATTCCATACTTCCATGGTTTACTCGGGTGCACCTATCAAAGGTAATACCCTAATGTATCAAGGTTTCTTATAGGGTAGAGAATTCTTAATAGAATATATGAAATCCTTAAGGTATCCAGGTTAAATAAGGGTGTTCTTAAGGAAACCTATTCTTGCTGCAAACTTTGGATCACTGGATCATGAAAACAACCTACTAGGCTGGTCCTATTTATGGTTACAACTTAGGTATTGCAAAGCAAACCCATATTTCTACACCATTGGTTCAGCAAAGCTCAGACGAGTCATCTTACTAAGGTGGTCCTATGTGGTTCATATGGTTGTAGTTTAGGTCTCGCGAAGCAGACCTACTTCGCTACAACCTTTGGCTCTGATAACAATCTGTCACACCCCGGGCCCAGAGAGGCGGGACGTCACGATTAGTAAACAACAACCAAAATGCAGCGGAAACTAAATGGTTTAATACATTACAACTTTCAACATTTACATCAGAGTATTGGCTCTGTTTCAATTCACAAGGTGCCTAAATCTACAGTCTATAGGTGTTATGATCAATCTTTTGGTAAAGGTTTCTTGATGCCTCGGTAACTAAAGCTTCTAGGCTCGACTTTTGTCTTCAACACCTACCCTCGTATCTTGCTTCGGATTTGGGTAACTTCTATAGCTCAACTATTCTCCCTAGCTGTACCTGAAGACATGCTCAAAAGAAAATTGTGACAACATAAAGTTGGTGAGTTCAAGTGGTTAAGGTTTCAGAAAACAAATGTCTCTCAGAATCCATTAGTAAATTTTTTTAAAACATATGTGCTTTAAGTGTTAAATAAAAGAACCTTTGAAAGTCCACATTTAAAAGTTTAGAATCAATCATCATGGGGTATCACAATCAACCCTGCACTTGGTCCCCGGTTGGCCTCTTCTAAACTTGGGTTTAACCGGATATTCCCGTAGGAAAGAACCAAGCCTCAGAATAGTGAACCATTCCTGCTAGGATGGTTCACCATAGTATCTTATTCAAAACCTGTTACATGCCACAAACGACCCCTCAGGATCTCAGTGGGGTACCTCCCTGTAGCGGGAGCCACTGTGCGTGGGGGATTCCCCAAATAGATCTATTCACGTAAAAACAAGCGGTTCACAAAAGAATTAATGATCATGACAAAAGTATCAGCAGGTATCCAAAAAGTCCCACATACAAGCATCAAATAAAGCACAATCATAGTTCATAAACAAAAGAGCATGCTTCATCCCCAAAAACAGTAAGTAAAAAGGGGAACACGAGAACTCACCTGGTATCCTTATAAAATTTCAGAGCTTGATAAAGAAAAGTGATGATCACCAACAAAGCAATTCCTAACTAGAACATATAAGATTCACGTTTAGAATTAGCATGATGTTATTACATGCATGCGGTTGAGCTCTTTAGTTAAATTTAAGTTGGTGATTAGTATCCTTAATGTAGCTTAGCTTCTCGTGTATTTGTTAATTGTTATGAATTAACTCGTGTACATTCGGTTAATTAGTGCATTCAATTAAGAATTGAGTCTTAGCATGAAGAATGTAGTAAATCGATTTATATCATGGATTCCAAATCTTTATAAATAATTTGCATTGACGATGTAAGTATTATATGATGTTTCAAGCGATGTTCATAATGTTCGCGTTTACATCATAATAGTTAATTTGATTAATGCTAAGAATCCAATCATTTATGATGGTCGTCAATATTTTTAAATAAAAAGGGTGATACCAATAATATTTATTTCAATAACAATGAGATTACTGACAATTAATAACCACAAGATGATGGATCATTATAGAATTATAAGCCCATTTGCCATAATTAAGTACGCATGAACATCGGTTAACCTAATGTATCTATTGTACAAATATATATTTTTGTATGAAATTTTACATCCTGAAGTATTGTAAAGATTTTGTATGACATGAGATCAAATAGCTTGATTAACTTCTTATATGTTTTTAATATATTAGCTTCAGTGATAGTGTTATCAAACTGGTTTAATCAAGATAGGTTTATTTACATGTATACTTTGTATTAACTACATGTTAAGGTTTATAGGCCTTATGATTCACATATGTAATATTATCATTTTTATGGTATCGTGTTTACGGTGTCGCAGAAAAATAATCCATTACAATCAAACAATCATAGACTTAGATCTTTATTATTTTTAATATTGTGTATCTTATCGAGTTAGAGCTCAATGCATTACACACATGTGAAAAATTACTAGATGTTAAATAAGTGTCGTGCGCGATTATACCTCACACTCGGTTTACGTACCCCATTCCACTCGATCTCACCGAGTTCTTTTTGTTGACGACCAGTTCGCCTCAATTGGCCATGCTTGACCGACACCCGACGTGCCATCATATCATTCTAACACCACAACAACCATTATCAACTACAGCAACCACAGTCACACCATCGATCAACACCACTATACCACCAACGACATCACCAAACAGCCAGATTACCATGACCAACAACAACCATCACCACAATCACAGTCAACAATCAACAACAGCCACATTTGTCACATGCATGACTATTAACTACAATCAACAACCCCAAACACAACCATAACCACAACCGTCACATACGCGACTATTAACTACAATCAACAACCCCAAACACAACCATAACCACAACCGTCGACACCTTCATCATCATTGACACTTACAGCCCTATCCTACACCAAAACATCCTTTTTTTTCACAGCTTCTAACCAACTCAGCAGCCTATTACCTTGTCATCCTACCTTGGGCACCCTTCGGGTGCCCTAAATCGACCACCATCATTGGGTCTCAGATCCACCGGAACCACTACTCTAATACCACCATCATTGGCAGCCACATCCGACATCCCAAACCACTGCCTACACGACTGCTGCTATCACCTTCACCACCACAGCCATCTCCCAACATTATCACCGTCGCAACCATAGTCAAGGCCGATCCCCACAGCCCCGAGAACCACGGTCGCGACAACCACAGCCTCCAACACCACCGTCGGACCGATCCATTTACCCCGCGGCCCTGTACCGCAGATCCATCGATCGTGACCCGCACCATCCACCACTACCACTGTCTTGAGCCCCGATCTGGTAGAGATCAACACATGCAACCTAAGATCAAGAGAGAGAGAGAAGGCAGTGGGGCGGGTCAAGGCCACCTTCGGGCACCCCCTTCCCATCACGACCCCGAGTGCCGTCGCAAGTGGTGCGGGAACACCACGACAATACCCCCACTCGCCACCGTCGGGTTCAACGGAGCAGCTCCCTCTTGACTGCCGAAGCTCCCCACGGTTGTTCTGCAGCCAAGACCACCACCGCCATCATGTTTGCCATGTTCAGGGCTTTGGTTTTGATACATGGCGCTCACGACAACACGACCACGCGCCGCCGTGCGCGGTGGCCGGCCGCCGGTCGCCGCTGGATCCCCGCCGGTTTCCGCCGCCAGCTTCTCCACTCGGATCTGCTCTCCACTCTCACACTCTCTAAGTGTGTGTTTGTATGTGTGTGAAATGAGTGAAAAAGGGTGGATTGTAGGTTTATATACCTAGGGTTTTTCCATACTGCCCTTTCTACACAGTGTCCTCTCGACACTGTCCTCGACCGGGTCACGCCTCGCATCGGGTCTTCGTCTTTTACGTTAGTTTCAGGAATATCATTTCGTATATGGACGTGCGTGGAAATTTTTAACGTTAATTAACGGGCAAAGTTAAAATTGATGATATGGGACATCACGCATTTAAATTATTTTCCGGATTTGATTTCCAGTTACGATTTAATTGTTATATATATATTATAATTAAAGAAATAACAGATTAGTGATGAATTTGAAATTCTATATCAATTACGCTGCTTGTTGACATTTTCAGTCGTTAAGCGATTATTAATACTTATCAGGTGGTAAATCAAACTTGCGCAGTTATGGTTATTGTGAATTTTTGTTCTATCCGCATAAGCTCTTTTAGTTTCCTACCAGATTCTAGTTATTACATGTAATAAATATTTTAATAATATTTTATTATTATTACTATATGTGAGTTATTAACTTGTGACTAAACAATCGGAATATGTTAAATCATGTCTTTAACGCCTTTAACCGTTTCTTAGCTTGAACATTCTTTAGAGAGTTACAAAGGTTCACGTCATGACTTGTTGATCTTATCTTTAACTTTCGCGCTTAATTTACCAAGTCAGGCTTCAGTGGGCCTTAAATGGGCCTTGATTGTACGTTTGGGCCCCTTATTGGGCTTATTAGGCCCAAGATGGCTGGTTTCAATTTCTAAGTTTTCTTATATAACCCCAACTTAATTAGGACATTTATTAAGTTTTATAATATTTTGTGGTTTCCAATTGGGCCTATGTCAGAGGTGTTACATCTTGTCTTTTTCTTGTCTGTTGGTTGATGAAAACGAGTTACCATTTCCTATTTTCTTAGGTTTAACACACTCTCTATTGAAATGGCCTTTTTCTCCATAGTTGAAATAGATGAGCTTTAACTTGTCAAATCCAAAAGTAGTATCCTTTGTGGCCACCAAGTTCTGTCCCGTTTTCTTGATGAATTTCTTAGTTCTTCGCACAACACTAGCTAGAGCCCACATGATATCCATCCTCTCTAGCTCGGTTTCATCCACTTGCTCGTAATCTGCATCTGCCAAGTGACAGTTACCAATCATCTTTACTACTAACCCGTCATACGAATGGACCACAGTAGCAAGTAAATCCATATGCTCCTTAGCAACTTTCACAGTTACGTTGCTCAGATTCTCTATCGTTAACTTCGTTGGTTGAGCTTCTACAGAACTATATTGAACACTTGATGAACCACCTGACTCATAACCTGACGATGCACTTTGAACGTTTTCATGTGTGTTAGACACGAAAGCAGTCTGCAAGGGTGCACTTGAAGATGCAGTAGTAGGAGCCACATTGTATAGAGACAGATTTTGAGTGTAGGTTCCCTTTTCCGACTTGTACTTCTGCCGTAGCTCATCCTCTCTCAGTTTCAGAATAAAGTCATTTATATCCAACGTTTCCAGCACTTCATTATGTCTTAAAGTGGAAACAAATGAATCCCACTTATCAGGTAAACCATCAGCAAGACTCGACACCTTATCTTTCATAGACGTTTTAACTCCATGAGTGTGCAGTTCACTCATCAAATGATAGAAGCGATCGATAATGTCGTCCAGACTCTCATTTCCGATTGACGAGAAGTTATCAAATTCCTTCTTCAAAGCTTTAGCCTTTAGAGACTTAAGCATTGCATTTCTTTCATACTGCTTCTCTAGAGCCTTCCATAACTTCTTGCATTGCTTGTGCTCTGAGAACTGATGGAAAATATCTTTTGGGATGGACTGTGTCAACAATGCATGGGCCTTCTACTCAGCATTGTACGCAACCTTTTGCGCCACATTCAAACCAGTTAGAGTCAGTGGAACACCATCAGCTCCAACTGGCATAGTGTAGTCAGTCTCAATTGTGCTCCATAAGTTGGTGTCCACTCCATTCAAATGAATTTCAAACCATTACTTCCATGAGGATATTCATCAATTGTCAAAAGCTTTGGTGGTTTGTTGTGATTTCCGATCTCATTTTCCAAAAGCAGGAGATTCTGAATTCTGGAATCCTTCCCAGCTGAGAAAGCAAAGTGCTATTCGTCCATGAAGAGTTAGTCTGAAAACTTGACAATCTAACTGACTGATGCGACTGGGGAATACGAATGAGACTTAACCGTGCGATTGAAAAGTGCGACTGAATTCACACGTGCGATTGAGGTCAACCGTGCTTATGAATCTATGCGTATGAGTTCATTCGTACGAATGAACTATACGACTGAGCTGAACCAAACGAATGAGCTTAAACATGCGAATGAACAGACGATTGGACCAATCATGCGAATGAGCTGTGCATATGAAGTTCAGTCGTGCAATTGCATCAATCGTGCGACTGAGACATCTGACTTCGAAATCTTTCAAAAATTTTCACTCGATTCGACTAAAATCACGATTTTCAAAACCCTATACGGCTAGAACTCAAAAAATACGAACTTTTGAACACATGCATTCGTAAAAATCGAATTTTTAATGTAAAAAGAATGGATCTTTGATTTAAAAATGTTGATTTTTGCAAAAACATGATTGAATCCACGTAGAATCGAGAGCCAAGGCTCTGATACCACTTGTTAGGACTGAGTATGAACTGGTACTAACCGAATCTACGTGAAAACCAAATCAAATAGTGCGGAATCCTATTTGATTGGCGATCTAATAAGGGAGAATGTTAATCTGATCAAAACTAACGATTAGAAAACTTTAAGAATTGATTAGGAATGATCAGAAACGCTCTATGAAGTTGGAAGGGACGACTTGGATGTTCTGGGACGGCTAGGGTTGTGAATTCTTGAAGTGTTCCGTTTTTCCATGAATTAAGTGATATTTATAGGTTACAGTCTTCATTCGTATGACTAAGCCATGAGTATGGCTAAGTTGTGTGACTGAATCATATGATCCATTCATATGTACATATGAACCATAAGATTGAATCATTCGTACGACTGAGTCATTCGCATGTCTCAGTCGTGCGACTGGCTCACACGCATGGTTCAGTCGTGCGACTGGGTAAAAAGACTTAGTTAAACACATTCCTGAATCTTTATTGACACAGAACTATGTATAACAACTGTAAACCCATATAACATGTTCATATATGTGTGTAATAAACACTAATATGAAGATACAAGACATTCAATAACACATAATCATTCATTCAACAGTTTTTCATTACAAATATCAAATGATTACATCAGTGTAACAAAATGAAAGTCATTAAACTTTTAAGTACATTAGAACTAGAACTAGGGACATGTGTACCAACAAGGTCGGTGTGCACACTCATCCTTAAGGCATGGACACGAAGAGGTTTTTCTCTTTCTTTCTTGCTGAAGGCATCTGCCACTACATTGGCCTTGTCGGGATGGTAGCGGACTTTGTATTCATAATCATTTAATAGCTCAACCCATCTTCTTTGGTGCATCTTTAGCATCTTCTGATCCAGAATGTGTTGCAAACTTCTATGGTCAATGTAGATAATGCACTTCGTGCCATAGAGATAATGCTTCCACATTTTAAATGCAAACACCACGGCACCCAATTCTAGATCTGTGTTGTGTAGTTCTTCTCGTGATCATTCAGTAGTCTTCATGCATAAGAAATTACCTTGTTGCGCTGCATTAGTACGCATCCTAGTCCTTGACACGAGGCGTCGTAGTAGACTACAAAATCTTCGACTCATTTGGGAGGGCGAGGATAGGTGCATTGCACAATTTCTCCTTGAGTGTTTCGAACGCTTCATTCTGCTCTCGTTCCAACACAAAAGCTATATTCTTCTTGGTCAAAGCAGTCAACGGTTGCACAATTCTCGAGAAGTCCTTGATGAACCTTTTGTAGTATCCGGCCAATCCAAGGAATTGCCTTATTTCGGTGGGGGTTTCGGGAATTTTCCAGTTCTTCATAGCCTCAATCTTAGATGGGTCAACTTGAATCCCGTTCTCATGTACCACAAGCCCTAGAAATTGGATCTCTCCCATCCAAAATTTGCATTTGGAGAACTTGGCATATAATTGTTCATTCTTGAGTAATTCAAGAATCAGCCTGAGGTGCTTCCCGTGCTCTTCCTTACTACAGGAGTAGATCAGGATGTCGTCGATAAACACAATCACAAACTTGTCAAGATATGGGTGGCGTACACGGTTCATGAGATCTATAAACGTCGCTGGTGCGTTAGTCAGCCCAAAGGGCATGACAAGATAATCATAATGTCCATATCTAGTTCTGAAGACTGTTTTGGGTATGTCTTCTTCTCTTATCTTTGGCTGATGGTACCTTGATCTTAAATCTATTTTGGAAAAATAGCTTGCTAACTGCAGTTGATCGAATAGGTCATCTTTTCTCAGAAGAGGGTATCGGTTCTTTATTGTTAGCTTGTTTAGTTCCATGTAATCTATACACATACGTAGGGTTCCATCCATCTTCTTCACCATTAGTACCGGGGCACCCCATGGAGAAACACTTGGCCGTATAAATCCCTTGTCAAGTGGCTGTTGGATTTGTAGCATTAGTTCCTTCATCTCGGGATGGGCGAGTTGGTACAATGCCTTGGCTACTGGTGGAGCAGCAGGCAGTAGATCTATCTAGAACTCAACCTGTCAATTCGGAGGGAGCCCCGGTAGGTTTTCGGGAAACACTTCCAGATATTCAGAAGCCACTGGAATATCCCCAATCTTCCTCTACACTTTAACCTTCATCACATAGGCTATGAAAGCGGGGCATCCCTTCATAAGACTCTTGGTAGCTTTTAAGTGAGATATCATAGGATACAACACGTTACTTCTTTCGCCATGAACCACTAGCACTTTCCCGTTGCTCAAAGGTATCTTAAGTAGGCATTCATCACACACGATTTCGACTCTATGCCTAGCCAGCCAATCCATACCAACAACCATATCAAATCCTCCTAGCTTAATAGGCATCAGGTTTATCTTAAATGTATTTCTTTCTGGATTCATTAAGCAATCTTTGATGACTTCATTACTTTCTAAGATGTTACCGTTAGCTAATTCTATTGTAAACATATCAGTCAGGATGCATGCACTCATGTCAATCAAAGGCCTAAAAGTACTAGAGACAAAACTAGCAGTTGGTCCTGTATCAAATAGAACGGTAGCAGGATGGTTGTTTATATGGAATGTACCATTGACCACATCAAGTTCCTTATGAGCGCTAGCTGGATCCATCATGAATGCTCTTCCCTTAGGCTTGTTGGGTCTGGCATCCTTATCTCTCCCTAGCTTAGGACACTTATTCCTCATGTGACTTGGATCTCCACACTCGTAGCATTGCTTACTCGACGCATACGTACAGTCCTTAATTAAGTGACCGGTTCGCTTGCACCTAAAATAAGGCATTGGGTTACACTCCCCCTGATGATGCAGTTTGCACTTGTTGCAGAAGGGGCTTGTGCCTACATACAGTTTCCGTTCCCTTCTTTTCTGATCACCACGTCTAATACCTTCACCTGACCTCTTGCATGAACCATTGCTGCTACCCATCATCTTCTTGACATCAACCTACTTTCACTTCTCTTCTTCAGTTCTTCCCTCTGTGTCCATCCAGCCCTAACCACGTCATCAGTTAAGCTACTAGTGCGATCCACCGCAGCCTGTAGAGTCATAGGTCTGGAAGATCGGACCATACCCCTAACTCTGGGATGTGACCCCGAGATGAAACGTGCTACTCCCTTAGATTCCAGTGTCACCAGGTGTGGTACCAGTCGAGACAGGGCTAAGAAGCGGTTGATATACTCAATATAGGTAGGAACTTTCATTTCCAGCTTCTCGAGTTGATTGATGGGGCAGTATTTGTTGGTTATCAATTCCCTAAATTCGGTCCAACTCATTCGGTTAGCAGTGTTTCTTCCCCAGGGCTGAGTAACCGTCTTCCACAATTCTAGAGACGATCCCTTGAGTGATTGGGATGCGAACCTCACCATGTGGTCCATCTTACACTCACTGATGTCTAGGACATCTTCCATTCCATCGATCCACCAGTAAATCTCTATCAAACCCTTGGTGCGACAAAAATCCTTGGGCTTGCATGCCATGAAGGATTTGTAGGAGTATCCATTCTTTAGTGCTTCAGCTTCCTCATTATTGCCCTCGTCATTCCCGAATTCGTCATTACCACCGGGGTTACTCCGGTCCGCATTGATCTGGGCAATGATGGTCGGAATGGCATTAGCAATCTGTTGTGCTACGAGGTTGGCAATTCTCTTATCATTCTCTTAATCAGCATTCTCCCCACGAGGAGTTCCTAGTGGAGTAGGTTGGTTTCCGCTTTGTCTGGCCTCCTCACGACGGCCTCTAGTAGCTCCTCGTCTTCCAAACTGGGTTCCTCTCCTAGTCGGCATTCTGATAGCATCACAGATGATTTCATTTAGTATCTCATAATTAGTTTCAAGTAGTCCAAGCATCATTTACCCTAATGTATCACGTCCTAGAAGGAGGGAGTGTTGTATACACACCACTATCATCTCTAACAATGTTTCACAAATTAATTTGAGATAATTCATCCAAAGTGGACATAAGCCAAAATTCCCAACACATAACATGATACATAGTAGTTCAATACAAATAGCTCAGGAAAATTTAACACTCATGGAAATAGTTTCATAGATTGTTTGGATCAATAGTATCAGCAAACATAGTTGAATCAGAGTTATACTTTTACAAGTTGGAAGGTGCCATCACCCCTATAATAATAATAACAGTATCAGATAATAATAGATATAGTTTCCTTCAACTGTCTAAAAGACAGATAAATCCCGCTTCCTCTCCACAGTCTCACATCCATTTCTTCTTCAACCACCCTAGCCATCCTGAGTTCTTTTTCCTCTATTCTTGCGGCAACCGCTGGACCCCATGCGAAGCCATCATGGCCTGAAACTGGGTAGACTGAGAGGTCCGTGTGGCTTGTTGGAGTGTCGGCTCGTGACGATGGACAGTCTTCAAAATTTCATCCAATGCAACATTGGAGGGTCCTACGTCACTTGCCCGGCAGCTAAACTGGGAGTATCGGTCACCAGCTAGCACACTAGGGTTGTCATACATGTTATGCCTAGGTGGTATCCAGTGCTCGTCATGTGGGTGGTGTCGGAGTGGGTCAAATGGCGGAGGTGCAGGTATCGGAGTCCTAACAGGTGGTGGAGGAGGAGGTGGTATCCTAAAGGAGACTGAGGGTCCTGGCCTCGCACTCTTACGTGGGCGGGTGATAACATGTGCACCCCTATCACCGATAGGTGGGATAGGTGAGTGGGTAGGAGCTGCGACATGTGGTGAGAGGGAGAGCGTGCGGCTCCTTAAAGGGGATGTCGAGGAAGAGTCTTCTGACTGCTCAATGTCGTTAGATGTAACGGATATCCAGCCCGGATGTCCGCGTCTCCTCAGGTATTCCTCACACTCTGTCCGTGGCATCGCCTTCCTAAGGCTTCTAGTTGGTGCAGTACCGTCAGTTAGGTATGCTGGTGCCTTTCCTTTGTCAGCCTTAATCCTGGTGTCCGGCAAGAAATATCATCAGTGATTTCATTTCTCAAAGCTCATGATTGTAATAATAATAGTACTTATAGTAGTAGTGATGGAAATAGTATCAGACATTCCAATAGTATCCATAACCAGAGGTGTCAATAAGCAATAGTATCAGAAATCAGTAGTTTCTTCAAATAATAACAGGCAAGGTAGTTTATCTTAGGAAAACCTTTAGACCAATTCAAAAGAAATTTCAGAAATCATAAGTTTCAAACATAGAAGGTCCAAACATTTCCTAAAGGTCAATGCTAGAAATTACGCGCCTGGTAAATTCATGGTTACGTTGATCAAGTGTAATCATCAATTTACCCAACCCGATCATCCCAATACTTTCCCACAAGGACGGCCCTAATGTATCAGGGTTGTAGCCTAGGGTCTACTATGGCATTCCCGACTTCTCTACAACCTTTGGCTCTGATACCAATCTGTCACACCCCAGGCCCAGGTAGGGTGGGACATCACAGACTAGCAACAACATTTGGCAGCGGAAACAAACCATCATAAGAGCATAAAAGGAGAGAACATCACATGGCGTTAATGTTTAAAGAAATACCGAGCTAGAAGTAGGTCTAGCCCCCAACACAAGTACATCATTCATCAGTATAATTCGTTTCTAACAATAACAAATGTATATTGTTCAAAATGTTTTAAAACAAAACAAGCCAATCCCATGGGTCATGGAGCTAGGTCAAAGTCTTCTACAACAGCTAGACTCCCATCACGGATTACCTAAAACATGCTCAAAAGAAAATTTGTGTCAACTAATAAGTTGGTGAATTGAAGTGCTTAAAGTTTAAAAACAAAAGGATTCAATAGAATCCACATTTAATTTAAAAGAATCATAGTTTCATTGTTATGGGGGATCACAATCAACCCTAAACTCAGTCCTGGCTGGCCTCTTCAAAAGTTAAGTAATACCGGTTAATCCCGAAGGAAGAACTGAGCCTCAAACCAGTGTACCATACCTACAGGATGGTTTACCCTAGTATCTTATAAAACCTGTTACATGCCACAAACGACCCCGCAGGATCTCAGTGTGGTACCCTTCCGTTCATCATGGAAGGCACTGTGTGTGGGGGATTGCCCAACTAGATCTACCCATATAAAACAGGCGGTTCACACAAGAATTAATGACTGTGATGCAAGTATCAGTAGGTAACAACAATTCCATAAAATATAGCATCATAATATAGCATAGAAATAGTTCAATTTAAACAGAGCATGCTTCATCCCAAAAACAGTAGTAAAAAGGGGGTCACTAGAACTCACCTTAAGATTCAAGCAAAGGATTCTTCGTGTACCGGGTAAGGTTTCAAGTCTAGCACCCTATCATCAGGATTTAAGTGATAAGCCATTGATTCTAAGGTTATGGTAGGTGTACTAGGTGTGCCATGAGGTTAAATGTCCAACTAGATTTTGATTTGCTAAGACTTGTATAAAAAGTTTTATTTTATAGTAAGTTCAGGTTTCTTAAGGAAAAATACATGTTTTACTATGTTGGATCATTTATACAAGTTATTTTAAGTTCACCAAATGATTTTTAGTTCATGGGGGTCGGTTTATAGGGGTTTGGTAAAATTTACAGTTTAGTCCTCCATGTTTCAAAATTTACATTTTCTACCCTAAAGTTTTCTTCTTTCCATTTATTGACTTTTATGACCAAATAATAGATTTATGGAGTTAATTAACTCATTTTAAATATGTTAACTCCCAATTTTTCAGAATTTAGGTTCGGGTTAAGAACTTTTACGTTTTACGTTACCGGTTACGGTAAAACCGAAGGTTTTTAACGGTTAAGTATTAATTTACTATATTTTGAGTCTTATGCCTTTAAATATCATTTTAAGGACCTTTTGATAAGTTTCAAATCTGTTGAGAATGTATTTTAAGCCTCTTTTAGTTGAAAGACTCTTTTTTAGGTTTAACCCGTTTTAAAACGTCACCCGGTTAATACTCGTTTTTAGTTAAAAATTACTTTTAAATTGTCTTTTGACTATTTAATTATCAAATATGGTTTAAATCACTTTATTGACCCTTTTAGAGCCTGGAATTATTTTTAAAATGGTTAAAATCTAAGTTTCTCTTATTTTTAAGCTGCTTTACCACTTTTCGGGTCCCCAAATACGTCCAAAATGTGTCCTAGCTCCTGATTTTTATATTTCCAGCCATGTTATTTCCTTAAAACATCTTAAATAATCCCAAATCCACTGAAAATTACAACATGAATATCGGATCTACATGTATCATGCATGTGTTGCAATAACTTGTTGATTTACACCATTTACACTAGTGTAAATCCTATGATTCATACCAAAGCATTACCTAATCATTATAATAACTTTAAAATCAGATTATTAAAGTGTCCCAAAGTCATTCTTGAGTAGTTTATGATCCTTGGTTGGGAGGGTTTTCAAACAGGTGCATAAATGGTGTTATTTTATGTAAAAAGAGGGTTTTCTAAGGTGTAACTTGTGTTCTAACTACATGTTTACCAACATAATATGGAATATACCTTTTGTAACTTTTTGAGCAGGTTACAATCATTTCTTTGAAGGGTTACAAGATATGCAAGTTAGATGGTGCAAAAACACCTAAAAAGAGGGTTCTCATGGTGGTAATCGGGTTCCCCCTTTAGTATAACCAACATAACATGTGAGGTACCTCTAGTGAAGTTAAAAGATCCTCAAGTTCAAGATTATGACAACAAGTTTATGCTAGAATAAATAAGGGTAAGGTTTTTAAGAGAAAAGTGAAGAAAACACAAGATATAGCTTGTTTCGGGTGAGATAAACCTTACCCTTTGTGTGGTTCACCAAAATGACACCTTCTTGCTTGTTTGAGCTTGTCCGATGGTGGTTTGGGTGTTGTTCTTCGAAAATATGGCTGGACTAGAGAGAGTTTGCGGTTGTGGGTGCGCTTGCTAGTGAAAGAAACCGAAAGGGAGAGGGAGAGAGTGAAAAGTGTGTGTGTTTTGTTTGCATGAATGTGGAGTGGGTGAGAGGAGTGGTGAGGTTAAGTGGGAAAGAAGGGAGAGGATAGGTCGAGAGGGGGGCAACCGATTTGGGGTGTAGTGTGTTTTAATTAAAATTTTAATAGAAATTGGTATTATATGGTGTTATTTGTAGTGTAATGTAGTATTTTAGATGGTATAGTTTAGTTAGTTATTAAGCATTGAGCATGCATATGGTGTTTTTAACCGTGAATTTATGTGTGTATACACATATTTTTAATTGTTTCAATTAAGATTTAATTGCATGGGTGACTAATTGACTTTCCCGGAACACTAAGATTCCCTAAGTCAAAGCTTGAACTTATCTAAATTGTTACAAAACGCACATGAAATAATAAAAATGACAATAGTAGTAGTAACAATAATAACACCACTACTACTAATAATAAAGATATTATCATTAATATTAATTGCATGGATGATGATGCAGGAGGTTAAAGGTTAGAATTATGACCTAGAGGCCGGTTGTTATAATCTCCCACCATTTAGGAAATTTCATCCCTTTTGCAGCTTCCAAGCATAACTCATTCAAAATCATGAAATTTTAATGTTTCTAACACCTAAACACCAAGAACACATACCCAAAAGCATATAGACACATAAGAACATGTACAATTTGGTTACATGGTCAAAACACATCAAACCAAACCCAATTATGCTAAATTGGCTTACCTTGGCCGAATTTTGCAGTTTTCTCTCTCTAGAACTCGAAATCTGCTCTTTCTCTCTCTAAAGCCGAAAATTGGCAGTTGATGTAGATGGGGTTGTGGGCAGCCATGCTTCTTTTAAACATAAAATAATAATGTTTACCCTCTCTACCCTTACACCCCTCAACTTTGGCTGCTTTTTATTTCTTTCAAAATACTTTCCTTTCCTTATTAGAAATTTTTGGGTGTTACATGAAAGCTTCACAGTTGAATATAACCTTTAATTTATCACTGCATGTGTTTTCATTTCCAATTTGAGCCTACCCGCATATCAGATAAGTCATGTCAGTCATTTGAGATTTATAAATAACCATAGTGAATGACATAACAACTGTAATTATATCATTTCCCTATAAGTATAAAGCATATACTTCAGCAAGATAATTTCTTTTTGTATTTTTATGAATTTTTGAATGTTTTTGTTGATTTTGGTTTTTACTCAAGGTTAATCATACCAATTGATTGAACTAAGAATTCAAATCTGCTAGGATCAATTGCCTTAGTGAATAAATCAGCTAATTAATTATCAGTGTGAACCTCTATCAATTTGATTAACCCTTTTCAACATAATCTCTCAAGAAGTGATATCTAATTTCAATATGTTTGGTTTTTAAGTGTTGAACTGGTTGTTAGTTATGAACATAGATGATGTGTTGTCAATGTGAATTGGTGTGTGCAAAAAGTTAAAACCATAATCAAGCATCTGGTTTTGAATCCAGAGAACTTGAGAGCAACAAGCTAATGCTGCAATGTACTCAACTTCTACTGTTGAAACAAACACCTTTGTCTTCTTCTTGCACTGCCTGGAGACCAGTCTGGGACCAAGAAATTGATAACCACCAGATGTGAACTTCCTGTTAAAGTTGCATCCACCATAGTCACTGTCAGTGTATGCATAGAGATTGAAATCTCCTTCCTTTGGATACCATAATCCAAGTGCAGGTTTCCCCTTGAGATATCTGAATATCCTCTTGACTGCATTCACATATGATTCCTTGGGATCTACTTGATACCTAGCACAAACACATATACCAAACATAATGTCAGGTCTACTAGCTGTTAGATACATGAGTGATCCAATCATAGATCTGTAATGAGTCTCATCAACTGATTTTCCTTCTGGATCTGGACCAATCTTCATCTTGGTATCAATAGGAGTTTTGATAGACTGACAATCTACAAAATGAAACTTCTTTAGCATGGTTTCCATATATTTTGATTGATTTATGAAGATTCCATCTACTTTTTTTGTACTTGCACTCCTAAAAAGAAGGTGAGTTCTCCCATTGCACTCATTTGAAATTTGAATGCATGAGATCTTCAAAAACTTTACAGAGTTGTTTGTTTGTTGAGCCAAAGATGATATCATACACATAAATCTGGACTAGCAGCATGTCTTTTCCTTTTCCCTTTCTGAAGAGAGTCTGATCAATCTTTCCTCTTTCATATCCATTTGTGAGCAGAAAAGATGATAGAGTCTCATACCAGTTTCATGGGGCTTGATGAAGACCATACAGGGCTTTGTCAAGCTTGTATACCCTGTGAGGGAAATCAGGAACTTCAAAGCCAGGAGGTTGACTCACATAGACTTCTTCAGCAATCTTGCCATAGAGAAAGGCACACTTCACATCCATTTGATATACTGTGAATTTCATGGATGTTGAGTACGCAAGGAAAATTCTGATTGCTTCTAATTTGGCTACAGGGGCAAACACTTTATTATAGTCTATTCCTTCTTCTTTTGTGTATCCCTGTGGCACTAATCTTGATTTATTTCTGATGACAATGCCCCTATCATCAGTCTTGTTTCTGTATAGCCATCTGGTACCAATTGGGTATTGACCTTTGGGAAGATCTACCAGTTGCCATACCTCATGTTTCTTGAACTGGAACAACTCTTCCTGCATTGCCTCGATCCAGCTGTTGTCTTGAAGAGCCTCTTTTATGTTCTTGGGTACTGTCTGACATAGAAAGCAAGAAAATAAACAGATGTTTACAATACTTTACTTGCTTCTAGTTACCCGCCCATCTAGTTCACCCATGATGCTTGACACTGGATGATCCTTATGTATCCTAGTGGTTGGAATGGAGTCACCAGCAATGGATACATCAAGGTTGGAGACATTCAGATCATCATGGTAAGAGGCACGTTCAGGTTGTGATGTGGGAGAGCGATGAAAGTAATCAAAGGCTTCATTAGTTTCTGCTTGGGCATCTGCTTCACTTTGAACACTGTCATCATTTGCATTTCTCTCACATTCAACTGGAATAGTTATTGGTGCTGGATTCCTCTCTTTATTTGATGGCTTATCAGAAGGAGTAGGCATAGAAGTAGGACCAGCCTCAGTTGAAACACTCTGATGTTATGGAGCTTGTCTGACAAGATCAACTTGTAAAGGAACATCTTTGTCCGATTGATCAGCAAAAGTAGGAGGCATCATGGGAAAATCATCACTTCTTTCTACTGTTCTGGAAGATTCAGCTGATTGTAGGTTACATGCGTATGTCAAGTGGAACTGTTCAAAAGATCCAGTAAATGAGTCAATATCAAACAACCAATCGGGACAATTTATTGACTTAAGAAAGGAGTGTTCCTTGAATTGAACATTAGTCAATTCATCAATGATGTTCAATCTAGGATTAAACACTCTAAAAGCCTTTGAAGCTGAGGAATAACCTACAAAGAATCCCTCATCAGACTTTGAAGTAAACTTTCCTAAATGATCTCGGGTGTTCAATATTGATACAGGACTACCAAATGACTTGAAAAATCCAATGAATGGTTTTCTTAGAAAAATGAGTTCAGAAGGTGTCTTATTGATTTTTTTGACTATCACAGTTTGATTTTGTACAAAGCAGGCTTTGTTAAATGCCTCAGTCCAAAAGGTAATAGGCAATTTAGCATCTGGTAGCATTGTCGTACTGCTTCAATCAGTGTTCTATTTCTCCTTTCAGCTACCCCATTTTGTTGAGGAGTTCTAGCTGCACTGAATTTATGCACAATGCCTTTGGTAGTACAAAATGAACTCAGATCTTCATTTTTGAATTCCATTCTATTATCACTTCTGATTGATTTTACTTTATGATCAAGTTAGTTTTCAATCTTAGTGATAAAGTCTTTTATCATTTGTGATGCTTCATTTATGAAGTAAGAAGAAAACCCATGTGAAACGTGAATAATCATAAATGATCACTAAACAATATTGTTTATTTCTAATGCTCATAACATGAGTTGGTCCAAAAAGATCCATGGGAAGTAATTTCAAAGGAGTATTGTTTGTGTTTACTAGCTTTGGTTATGAGACAACTTGGGGTGTTTTCCTTTAAGACAGGCTGGACAATGATCAATGAAGTGAAATTATTTTTGAGGAAGACCAACTACATGGTTTCCTTTGACCAGTTTGTTGATGTTTTTGAAATTTGTATGTCCCAAGCATCTATGCTAAAGTCGTGACTCATCAAATGATGCTTTAGACACCATACAGGTTTCTTCTTTTAGATGTGCAGAATTAAGGTTTAGAACATAGGTATTATTCTTCCTCGGAGTCTTCAAGACAACCCATTCTTCAGGAATTTGAAATCCTCGTTTCAGAATGTAGTAATAAGTGTCAGTGAAATGAGTCGAATATTTCTTGTCACAGATCCGAGACACGCTAAGAAGATTGAAATTTAGCTGCTCACAGTAGTTGACTATATCAAAGCTTAGCAATCCGTTTGTCATAGATCCTTCACCCGTAATCCTTCCACCTTGTGAATCTCCACCAAATGCTATAGTAGTTCCTTGATTGTGCTTGAAATCATGAAGGAGGGATCGATCTCCAGTCATGTGTCGGGAGCATCCACTTTCCACGTACCATAAGCTATTGGACCTGTATAGATGACCCTACAAGCAAAAGAAACTAATTTGAATATGGAACCGAAGCCATGATGGTCTTGGGTTTCCCGTTTCTATCTAGAACTGTAACTTCTTGAAATTTTCCTCTAGGTTGAACCTTAGACGATGATGATTTGATTGAATTATGTGTGATTCTTCTTGTTTTCTTTTTCTCAATTTCTACTGATGTGTCAGAAGAGTCATCATACCTTTGATCTCTATTCCTAAGTAGAAATTGAGTACAATTATTATTTTCTGAAATCACTTTGGTTTTAGGTTTTGGAAGAACACTAAGTGATTGTTGCACATTTTTATTCTGATTTGGTTTGATGTTCTTTGACTGCCAGTTGTCATAGAAGTCATCATCAGAGTTTGAGATTCTTGATTGTTTGTTCTGTACTGGACTTCTAGAATTGACTTTGACAATTGAAATTGATGAACTGGGCTTGTTTTGAGGAACTTTCAACCTTTCTGGTTAAAGTAACAATCAGATGTATTGTGATTTGTCATGTCACATACTAAATAATACTTGTTGAAATAATAATTCATGTTTAAGTGATTGTTCATGTTACAGATTGAGCAGTATTGGTTGTAATAACACTTATCTGTGTTGTGATTTGACATATCATAGTTTTCACAGCACATCTATCTTAATTTTGGTTTTGATGATTAAGCTTTTTGATGCTTAATTGGTTTTGAATTTGACCTTTGTTTTGTTTTGATTGAAGAAGCAGATTCATCCTTTTTGATGTCAATAGATTGTTTCACAACTCTACTATGTCTCTTGTTAGAAGGATGTATTTGCTTCTTTTGAGCCTTTCTTACCTCCAAATCAAATTGTTCAACATCCTTTTTGTTGAAAATATCAAAACCTAGTCCTTCTTTTGATTTAGGAGGTGAGGTCAGATCAAATTTATTTTTGGTGATTGATTCTTTAAGGATTTTGCTTTAAATGATGCTGATGCTAAAGCTTTGCCTTTAGTTTTTGTTGAGACTTTGTCTGATTTGCTTGAATTGTTTGGAGATTTAACCTCACAATCAGATTTGATTTCAACAGTATGGTTCAAAGGCAATTTAACATTTCCTTTTATTTTGTGTTTTTCTGGGATGAATTTCACAAAAAGAATGATGGCCTTGATTGGACTCTTTTGTTTCTTTACACTAACATGTTTATCTGAGCATTCTTTTATCTTAATAGGATGACCTAACCTGATTTTATCCTCATTTGTTTCAATGTACACATTTAGGTTCTTTTGAGGATTTGTAGTCTGTGAAACTAGCGTTTTAGTTTCAATAGATTTAGGTTCATTTGGTTCAGATAAAGTAAGAGGTTCAGGCATGACAGTGTAGTTCTCATTGTATGGTGGTGGATAAAAATTATATCCAATTCCAGTCATGCGTTTAGGTTTCTTTTGTAAGTCAAGTAACTCTTGTAGCTTAGCAAAAGATAATTGAAACTTTTCAAGTTTCACTTCAGTAGCTGATTGGTCAGCTTTGGTTTTGGTTAACAGTTTAGTTAACCTGTCATTCTCAGCTACTAGTATACTTCTCACCATGCAATTTTTCAATATCTGAAATTAAGGACTTGATTTTGATTTCAAAGCTTTTCATTTCATGTCTTAGCATTTTTATTTAACTTTTTCTTCTTTTATCTTAGCAGCCAGTTTATGATTGTGTTCTTTGTACCCTTGTAACTCAGTGACACATTTTTCATTATAGAGATTTGATTTTACCTCAGATGGCATGGGAGTGGGACTATCATTGATGTGAGCCATGAGTATATGATTTTGGAATTAAGGTTTGACATCCTCTGCATACAGACTCCAGTCACATACTCCATCTTGTCTGACGACAAGTGCGTTTGAGGCTGTTTGGCTGTTTGCATGAGCTTGCTGTATCAGTTGATGCTGACTTTGACGGTGTGGTTGATGATGAGACTGATGCTGAAACTGATTGTGATGACTTGATTGAGTAGTTGATGATGAAGTTGATTGAGCGTGTGGTTGACTATGTGTGCCTCTTTGGTAGTTGTTGTTTCTTCTGGGTGTATTACATTCCCTTGAGAAATGGCCAGTCATACCACAGTTGAAACACTTTACCTTGGATTTTTCATATCCAAGCCTTGTGTTCTTATTCAAGCTTACCTTTTTCCCTTTCCTGGAGAATTTCTTTGCTCTTATTGCTATCATAGCCATTTGCCATCGCAAATCTATTTCTTCAACATCATCTGGATCCATTTCTTCCAGATCTTCTTGAATTAGATGAGCTGATGTGAGTCTTCCTCCCAAGTATGCTTCAAAAAGTGAAACAAATGCATTATAAGTGGCCTTCTGTTCTTCAAATGTCTGATGAACAGGCAAGCTAGTGGGTGTGGAAGTGGATGGATTAGAGGTAGATTTCTTCTGTGGTTGAGATAAAGCAATGAATCCAGTGGATCTGGATTGCTCTCTGGATGACAGAAAATCATCATCTTCAGTAATGACGGCATTTTCCATAGAATGAGTTTTTGATGGAAATTTGTAAGCATCAATGACTTGAGGTCCACTCAAGTTTCTGCTCCTCTCATCCAATTTAGGACCTTCAATTTTTGCTATCATGATGTCTAAGCTTATGCTCTCCAAATCACGTGTGTTTTTCAGCATGGCCATATTTTACTTCCAGCTTTCAGGCAGACTGTGTAGCATCTTCTTGTTCATCTCTTTTTCTTTGTAGGTGACCCCCATTGTCTCCAGATCATTTACTAGTTGGACAAATCTATGAAGCTGTTTTGAGATAGATTCTCCTTTGGTGTGATGGAAGGTTTCATATTGATTAATCAACTTGTCTTTATTAATCTCAGTAACCTCACTGCTCCCTTCATACATGATCTGAAGTGTATCCCATACACCTTTTACAGTGTTGTATTTCTCTAACCTTTTGAGTACATCCATCTTTAAAGCCTGAGTTAGAATGGAGTAGGCTTTAAGATCAATCTTAATCTTCTAATAATAATCATCATCAAAATTAAGATTTGGATCCTCAATGGGGATTCTGACTGTTTTGTACTATGCAGCTTGATCAGCATTCAGAGAGACTGGGATGTAGGGCCCTTTGCATATTATATCCAATAGTCCAGACCTACACCTGTAATATAGTTCCTAAAGCTGATTTTCCATTGCTTAAACTCAGATTTCTGTTTAAGCATTGGAGGTTTAGAAGCATGACCAAGTTCAGAAAAGTTAATAGAACCATGGTTTATAAACTGATTTTAGATTGTTTGAATATGGTTTAGATTGATTTTATGTCCAAGAGTCCAAACGGTCCACGGTTCAATAATCAATCTATGAAGTGAGTTCTATGAATAGTAGCAGTCAGTAAGGTTTTCCCTTGCTTTAACAGTTTACTCAATCACCGGATCAATCGATTTTCTGCCTAGATCTGAGGAGATCTTAAGTTGAATCCGAGAGCCAAAGCTCTGATACCAATTGACTGGGTGGTCCGAGAATGATATTCTCTATTGATGAAAAGTCAACAAGGATCGAATATGAAGATTGAGTCGGTGATTAAGTAGCAGTTGATAGGATCAATTAGAGCAATCTGTAACAAATTATATGAACAATTCAAAGAAATACAATCAATTGTAATCAAATCAAGCAATATCAACAAAATTCATATTTCATTGATAGCAACAGACGATTACAAGAGATAGAAAGCAGTCTTACAAAAACTTTTTCAAAACTTTTTAAAACTTTACAATCTACTCTATGTCTATGCTATTTATACTAGACACTAAGGAACTAAAATTTACACAACTAGTCCCTATACTAGTATAAAATACAAAACTTAGACAATAAAGACTAAATGTTAATCTTTTAAGGGACCTAACAATACTCCCCCTAAGATTTACATAGTCTTCAGTCTTCAGTTCAGCTCCATCCTTGCTTTTCTTCAATATCTTGTCTTTGTCTTCATCTTATCTTCTCTGCATCCTTTGACCTCTTCTTTTATCTTCAATCTTAAAATAATTCTTCAGGTTCTTCTTTAACAGTGAACATCGGTTTCTTCATGTAAATCTCTGTTTCTTTCAATGCATTCTCTATTGCTGACTTGAATTTCTTTGCTAGAACAGCTTGCTCTGGTTTTGAATCATTGGTTTTTATCTCTAACTGCTTCATTCTTTCCAACGTGTTCTTTGACAAACATGCTATATCAATATTAGCATATAGCTCAATTGGAATTCCACAGTCTTTTGTATACAACTCAAGTACACCTTTCCTTGATATTATCATAAACTCGATATCTGGAATATCTTTCTTCACTATGTTTGCATACGCCAAAGCTTTTCTTAATGCAATTCTCTCCATGGCAGCACTCATTACATTGATAATTGACACAAAGTACTTCTTATCTTGTTCAGCTGTCTCATTTGATAACATGTCAAACTTCTGTACAGATAGAAATGAAATGTAACTTGGGTGTAGTAACCTCAGTTCAAAAGCTCCAAACAAAGTTATCATATCTTCATTCCAATCTTCTAAGTTTCTCACAAGTTTAAGCTCAAAAGTTTCTGAATTGTAAAACCATCTTTGAATTGGTTTTGACTTTTGATTTCCGTCAATCATCTTTAAGCCAGGAGTTGTCACTTTTTCTACATACTTTTCATAAAATTCAATCATAAAGTGATCTTCATCTTATTGATTAACTGTCTTACTTCTTTTCTTCTTCATTGACATAAAGTATTCTTTATCTTCCTGTTCACATCTTGTTGTCAAAAAATTGCTTGATCTGGTCAACCCTGTTCTCAACAAATCTACCATCATTTGTCCTCTTTTTGCATTTGAATGATTAATCAACATCAATCTATTCAACTCTTTAAGATCTTGCACTGGAAGTTTTATGATGCTAGCATAAAAATGATAAACATCACATATTGCATTCACTCTTTTAATTAGAAATGCATCAAACACTTCATCATACTTCCATGCTATGATTTTTACTTGATTTGTGAAGTCAGGTGCAATCATTGCATTCAACAATTCAGCAACTGATTGACCTTTTTGTAGCACATTCCTTACCAAATCACCTATTGACCTTGATTTATCAAAAAATTGAATTTGTTCCTCAGAAGCCTTATAAGCTTGCTTTTCTGATTCTGGAAACATTTTCATTAATTCTTTTCTCCTTTCATGAGCAGATGATTTCATTGCCATTTGTTTGATCTCCTGAGGATTTAACACTTTTGTTCTTTTTGTAATTTCCAAATATTGAGGATTATCTGTATCCAATATGATCATCTTTTTACTTTGTATTTCCGTTTCTTGGAAACTTTTAACCAAATTTCTCAAAGATACAGATTGAAGTCTTTTTAATTTTCTCCAAGGGTAATTCCTTGCTTGCAACCAAGATCGTAAAGCAAACACACTCATTTCTTCTGGATCTGGATGGTGCAGCTCAGAACTTGAAAGTTCATCAACATTAATACATTCTTTTTCTCTGTTCCACACTCCATGTTCAATCACTATTTCATTTAGATCTATTGGAGCAATGGATTCTGCAGCTATACATTTCTCATATTCATCATTTATCCGAGAAACTGTTAACCCATCTAAAAATACTCTGTTATATTTCATCTTTACAAGATAGTTATACCTTTCTTTAAAATCTGTTGGAATGTCATCAACTCCTTGATCATGCTCCAAAGGAGGATTTTTAAATTCTTCAACCATATCTTCATCATCAAGAACTTCATTATACCAATCATCATCAAATTCATCTTCCAAGTCTTCCAAAGCACCAATTTTATCTTGAGTACTTGGTTCTTGGCTTTCTTGAATTTCTTCTTCAAGTAACTCTTCAGTTCTCTGAACCTTTGATGATGATTCAGGTACAACTTCTACATCAATTTCGTCTATTTTTCTCTTCCCTTTCTCCATTTCAGATACCTTCTTAACATCAATTGGAATATTTTTTGAAACAATCACTACTTCAGGAGAATTGGGTTTTTCAGATTCTTTTGACTTCAAGTTTTCTTTCAAACTTTCATTTTCTTCAGTCAATTTCTTGAATTTCTTTTCAAGAAGATCATAGTCTTTTATCATCACCTCAAAATTTTTAATCACATCTTCTTTGTCTTTAGCATAAGCCACAATCTTTTCATCTTTGCTAAGACTTTCTTCTTTCAATTTCTTATTTTCTTTCTTTATCATATCAATCTCAGCCTTTAGATCAGCAATCTCCTTTTCTTTTGCTTCATTTTCATCTTTTAGCCTTACAAGTTCATCAACATCAAGAATTCCCTCAGTTTGAACAGCCACATGGTGTGTTTTTGAAACTGGAATATCTTGATTGATTTGGAAATACTCAATGAACTCATAATCAAAAATTTGATTATCAACATTCATATCATGATCTATCTCTGTTTGAGCCTCTGCCTCTTCATGCTCAATTTCATGATCAACTGCATCATGCTCACTTTCCTGATCATGAACTTCATCACCAACTATTCCTTCTTCTTCATTTTGATCTTCTGAAGCTTGTTCAGACATTGGTGGTTCATGACTTATATCTTGGTGTGTCTCAGCTACACTATCATCATCAACATCATCATCATTATTATCATCATGATCATCATTATTATCATCATCATCATCTTGATCGTTATCATCTTGATCACCTTCCTCATCTTGATCATCTTCTTCTATAGAAAACTCATCTATCAGATCAGCATGATCAATTGGTTCACCCTCTAACAAATGATAATGTTCTACAGTAATGTCAACATCATCATTTGCTACATTTAACATGTAGTCAAATATAGGAACATTCTGAGCACCTGTTATCATTGTTAACTTTTTGTATGTCATTTCAGACATATTTTCCAATTCCATCCTATCTCCACCAATACCATAAACATGTATATCTGGATATTCCTCATTGATGATCATTTGGAGGAATATTGGATACATCAAGTATTTGTGTCTTATTCCTTTTTCTAAATTAAACACAAATCCATTAAGAATCCATCTTGACATATTAAATCTTCGATTTGTGATTAAGGCAACAATAGGTGATGCAATGTCCACAGAAAATGAATTCCATCCTGCACTTCTTTTGGACAAGCAATGCTGAAAGATACAGCATAAAAGTTTCCAGTGGTTATAGACCCTTGCTCTAAAAAATTGTTGTTTAGGAAATTGGTCTGGATGACCCATAGCCATGAAAGTTTCTCTGCATTCATCAAAAGTCAATTCACAGAGATCTTCAGGATCATTTTGACCTAGTCTTAGAGCATTTCTGATAGAAGCTTCAGACACTTCAATCATTCTGTCTCTGGTCACAAACCCTCTGAGAACTTTTCTGCCTTCATCACCTATTTCAACACTGGCAGTATTCCAGAACTGTCTAATTAGTCTGTCATAGATCACAGTTTTGTAGCACATTGCATACACATATTTTGTTCTTAGAAGAAATCTTATCATCTCTTCATAAGACAATGCATCTTGTGCTTCTTCATCAAGCAATGCAGAAATGTTATGCTTTGGTGCAAACTTTAACTGAGCCATCTGCAAAATTTAAAATCAAAATATTAGACAATCTGTGTATTTGAAGCAAATGATTTAATGTGAGTATAGAAATATAATGATTTAAGATATTATAAACTGAAGTGTTAAAATTCATTTGAATTTTAAAATTAAATTGAAATTTAAATTTTAAGTGTAAACACTTAATTTTAATAAAAGATGAACTTTCAAAATTGATTTTGATTTAAAAATTAACACTTTTGTTTATTTTATATCATATCATTTTATTGAAACTCTTAAGTTCCTGAATTGATAATTTTTTATCAATTTGAATTAATTTTTCATTTTTTATTTAAAAAATTCATGAATCTGTTCATCTTCTTCATCGGGTTCTTCATCTACTGTTACTGTTCATCGAAGAACATCAACAGAGTATTCAATCAAATGTCAGATTAAAACAAGTTTAACCTAATATCATGATCGAAATCATCAGACAAACAAGATTCAATCATCAATTTTGCACATTTGTTTGATTTGAAAGTTTAATCTGAAATTTTTGAAGTGTTTAGGGTTAAACGACCGTACAGAAGTCGAACGCCTATCACACAATTTTCATTGAAACACGAAATCAGATAAATGATAATCATAAACTTACGTTTACAATCACAAAAAAAAATCTATCAACAATCTGTGATTTGTGCTTGAAATGAACGAAGAATGAGGGTTTTGGTCGAAAGTTCGAGAGTTTGAAAGGTCAGAGAGGTTTTAAGAGGGTTTTGAAATTAGAATGAAATGAATAACACAAGTGTGCTTTTTATACTAAGTAAAAAAATGTTAGCCGTATAAGCACTGTACAGTCGTTTAAGAACTGTTCAGACTTATTAGGTCACAAATTTTACTAAGTGTTGAGACATATTAGCACTATTCAGTATTATGAGGCCAGCCGTATTAGAACTGTTTGGTCGTATAAGGTCAGTCGTATGAGAACTATTCAGACATATAAGGACTGTTCAGTCGTATAAGAACTGTTCAGTAGCATAATGATGCTGAAATGTCTACAAACCAACTTCTCATACACATAACAACTGTTTGAACATACGACAACTGTTCAGCCACATAACAACTGTTCATGCATTTTTGCACTTGTATTTTTCAAATCTTCCACCTGCACACTGTTTAAACACATTAGTAATATTTCATACTAATATTTAAACAATATAAAATATTTTTGTTTTTCCCTCAAATTTACACTTTTGACCCTCAAAAATGAACTTTTTACATTTTTGACCCTCAAAATTAAACTTTTTACATTTTTGACCCTTCATTTTAGATTCAAAAAGAACAAACCAAATATTTCAAAATTTGTCTTGTTTTCAACTTTTGAAGCTTTCCACTTTGCTAAAAATAACTTGCTAAAAATTATGAGTTCATTTTATCATAGATAAACATATACATGCTTTGAAATTAAAGCATCATCCTTTTAATTCAACATGATCATTTTGATTTTCTGAGAATATTCTTATTGGTTTATTACTCCCCCTAAACTTTTAAGTTTCTCAAAACATAGAAGTTTATCAATAGATCATAAGAATATCACACTTAACAATGTTATATTGCCTGCACACAAGAAAACAAGCATAAAATCAAAATGAAAGCAGAATGAAAATCTTAGATTTACAATAGAATCATAGATTGCAGTGAGATCATATTAGATAAGATCAGAACATTAAAACAAAAATGAAGTGGATAGTCATAGACAATGATTAAATCCTGATCAAGTGTGTTCCAGCTCAGTGATATCACAGCAAAGGAGACACAAGATCTAAGGACAGCAAATGAGTGTTATTGACACAAACTATCAGCTCACTTACTTTTTCAATTCTTGGATGAGTATGGTAGAAGGGTATGACAAGATGTGACTCATACCAAGACATAGAGGATCAACTATCATCAAGACATGCAAGAAAGCACATTTTCTCAACTTATTACCTAACAAATATGCATAATCAGAGTTCATGTTACTGAATTTAACAGAGAATGATCATGGATAACCATTTGATCAACTCTAACAATCCATTTGAATGGGTTGTGCACATTGGCATCTTTTGCATCAAAGGAGAATATCCAGGTCTGTAATGACTTACAACAAAGGATATCTTAGCACTTCAGGTCTATGATGACTCATAACAGAGAAGTAAATGATGCTTGTAACAGATCTCATGATTAGTCACATTACCATTAGGTGTGAGTAGGAGTAGCTTAACAAGCAGTCAATCTGATAAGCTAATACACTCAAAAATACTTAGATGAATACACAAACAAGCATAAGGATGTGGGTAATCACAAGAATTTACTTGTTCAGTATACTAGCGTGATAGTGTCTACACATCAAATCCTGATCATGTCATACTTTATTAGCAAGTGAAGTATGTAACTGATCTTACTAATGTACTATCATTTCTCACTTGAGGCAAACACAGATTCATTGCATTCCTAACACAAATGAATGATACATAAAAGTACTCTATTTTTGATGTTTTTGATTTATATTTTTCTATTTGATTTTTGACTTTTCTAATTTTGTATTTGCTTTTCTATAATAGAGAGCACACACACACAAACAATCAGGCAAATAACTATGAAAAATTACCCTTATGAAAATATCAGATTTAGGAAAGTATTTGATCATGAAAAGATTCAAATTTGTAACCAGGTTTACACATGGTTAATAAGGCCAATTGACTCCACTAAATACTCAAACCTTCCTGGTAGAAAAGCTTTAGTAAATAGGTCTGCCAACTGTTTTTCAGTTGCTATTTGAATCAAATTGATTAAACCTTTTTCAGAATTATCTCTTAAAAAATAATATCGAATTTCGATATGTTTTGTTTTTGAGTGTTGAACTGGATTAGCTGTAATGAACATAGCAGCAGTGTTATCAATGTAAATGGGTGTTTTAAGAAAATTGAACCCATAATCTAGTAGTTGGTTTTGCAACCAAAGGATTTGAGAACATCCTGCTGATGCAACTATGTACTCAGCTTCTGCAGTTGAGACAGAAACATTTGTTTGTTTCTTACATTGCCATGAAACTAATCTGGGTCCATGAAACTGACAACCACCCGTTGTAGATTTTCTGTCTTGACACCATCCACCATAATCACTATCTGTGTATCCATGTAACTCAAAATTACCCTCGTAAGGATACCAAAGCCCTAAAGCTGGTTTACCTTTGAGATACCTGAATATTCTTTTGACAGCAATTAAGTGAGATTCTTTCGGGTCTGATTGATACCTTGCACAAACACATACAGCATACATGATGTCTGGTCTTGATGCAGTAAGATACATCAGAGAACCAATCATAGATCTGTATACAGTTTGGTCTACTGATTTTCCTTTAGGATCAGGTTCAATCTTGGTGTTTACGTCAGTTGGAGTTCTTATGGACTGACAATCATGCAGTTTGAATTTCTTCAAAAGTTTATCAACAAATTTTTCTTGATTGATAAAAATACCATCTGCAGATTGTTGTACTTGCAATCCAAGAAAGAAATTGATTTCTCCCATAGAACTCATTTGAAAACGAGATTTCATAGTTTCTTCAAATTCATTGCACAAAGTTGGACTGGTAGAACCAAATATGATATCATCTACATACACTTGCACACATAAGAGATCATCATTATCCTTCTTTATGAATAAAGTAGGATCGATTTTTCCTCTTGTGTATCCATGTTGAATCAAGTGTTGAGATAACGTCTCATACCAAATTCTAGGAGCTTGATGTAGGCCATATAAAGCTTTGCTAAGCTTATACACTCGATGAGGAAATTCTGCATCCTCAAAGCCCGGAGGTTTCTTTACATACACATCATCAGTGATTGGACCATACAAGAATGCACCTTTGACGTCCATTTGATACACCTTGAATTTCATGAGTGATGCATAAGCCAGGAAAACACGAATGGATTCGAGTCTTGCAACTGGAGCAAATACTTCATCATAGTCAATTCCTTCTTCCTGTGTGTATTCTTGTCCAACAAGTCTTGCTTTGTTTCTTATTACAATGCCACGATCATCAGTTTTATTTCTGAACAACCATTTTGTGCCTATGGCATTTTCTGCTTCAGGTAATTCCACTAACTTCCACACTTCTTGTTTGCGAAATTGAAGAAGTTCTTCTTGCATAGCTTCAATCCAACCATTGTCCTGTAATGCCTCGGTGACATTTTTAGGAACAATCTGAGAAAGGAAACAAGAGTATAAACAAACATTTGCATGTTTAGATTTACTCCTACTAGTTCCTTCATTCAGAGGACCAATAATCTGTGATGTTGGATGGTTCTTGTGGATACGAGATGTCGGAATCTCAGTTCCTTGAACATTAACATCCAGATTAGTTTGGTTCAAATTGGAGAGCTGTTGCAATAAGGTAGAAGAATGTGGAGTGAAATTTGGAACTTGAGTTGGTGAATTGATAAAGTAATCAAAGTTACTATGATCAATTGCATCTTCAGAGATGGAAGATGTGCCAGACTCAGGATGTCCAATTTCTGTACCATCATTAGGAATAGGTTGTGATTCTTCTTGATCTGCTGAAACTGAATGATCTGAAGCTGAAGCATCATGAACATTGTCATTAAATTGGATTGTTGAATCCTTGACAAATGAAAAAAATGGATAATCTGGGCGAGCATCATCTGAATCATCAGAATCTGAATCATCACTGAAAGATCCAAGATCTCCTCTTGAGTTCTTCTTACCTGAAAAATCATCAGATTGATTAAACAAGTGAGATTGAAATGAATTTGACAAAGAATCTATATCAAATAACCATGCAGGACCATTTGAAACTGATGGAAAAGAATTTTCTAGAAATTTAACGTTGAATGTTTCATTAATAGTATTTGTCCTAGAGTTATAAACTCGATAGGCTTTGGAAACTGATGAATATCCAACGAAAAATCCATGATCAGCTTTTTCTTCAAATTTTCCTAAATGATCACTTGAGTTTAAAATCATAACTGGACAGCCAAATGATTTTAAAAAGTTTATGTTTGGTTTCCTGTCAAACATTAACTCATATGGAGTTTTCTTTTTATCTTTAACAAGTAAGATTCTATTCTGAACAAAACAGGCTGTTGATATCGCTTCGTCCCAGAAAGTGATTGGAATTTTAGCATCAGCTAACATAGACCGGGCAGCTTCAATCAGAGTTTGGTTTTTCCTTTCAGCAACTCCATTTTGTTGTGGAGTTCTGGGAGCACTGAACTGATGAACTATCCCTTTTTCTGCACAAAACAAATAAATGTTAGCATTTTTAAATTCAGTTCCATTATCACTTCTTATTATCTTTACTTTTTGTTCAAGTTGATTTTCAACTTTATTAATGAATTCTTTTAGAAGATCTGCAGTTTCAGATTTAGCTTGAAGAAAGAAAACCCATGAAAATCTTGTATAATCATCTATGATGACTAAACAATATGATTTTCGACCAATACTCCTAATATTAGTTGGTCCAAAAAGGTCCATGTATAACATCTGGAGTGGTTTAGTGTTTGAGTTTATCAGTTTGGACTTATAAGACGCTCTATGTTGTTTTCCCTTCAGACATGCAGAGCAATGATCAGTTGTTGAAAACTTCTTGGAAGGAAGTCCAATAACATGATTTCCTGCTACAAGCTTGTTCATGTTTTTGAAGTTGGAATGACCAAGAAGTCTATGCCAAAGCTGGCTTTCATCATTTGAAGCTTTAGCAATCAGGCAAGTAGTTTCAGTTGCAGGATCTACTTGAGACATATCCAGTTTGTATACATCTCTGTCTCGAGCAGCTTTAACTATCACCCAGTCATTGCTAATCTGAAAACCTGGTTTCAAGACATAACAGTGAGATTCATCAAAAAGAACAGAATAAGATTTGTCACAAATTTGGGATACAATTAGAAGATTAAAATTCAACTGTGATCAAAAGTTGACTTTATCAAAACTGATAATCCCATTGGACACTGTTCCCTCTCCTGTTATCTTTCCACCTGCATCACCTCCAAAAGCAACATGGGTTCCATCCTTTAACTTAAAGTCTTGTAACAAGGCTTTATTGCCTGTCATATGCCGGCTACACCCACTGTCAACATACCATGAGTTGATTGGTCTCCGCGGGCGTACCTGCATTCACAAACATTTAAGGTGAGTTAGTAACCCAAGCCGAGATGGTCTTGGGCTTGCCAAACTTGTCAACAATTATAAATTGTTTGAAATGAAGTTTGTTGACATCTGGTTTCTTTTGAATTTTAACATGTTCAAATCCTTTTTGAGAAACCAACTGATTATCTCTTTGTGATTTTGATTTCAAAGCATTGTATCTGTTTCAAGATCATTATCAAGAAATCTTGAACTCTTGTATGAATCATTTGAGAATGTTCCTTGGTTTATTCTCACAGATCGAGGAATAAACTTTTCTTGATGGTATTGCTGTGATTTGACAAAATGATTATTATCATAATTAGAATTGTTTCTTCTGAAAGATCTCAAACTCGAGGAAGGTTGTTGTTGTGAAAATTTAAATCCAATATTTTGATTTCTTATAAATTGTGGATTTACAAAGCCTTGATTATTGAATTTCTTCCTTGAAGAGTTCTTCCTGAAGTAACAATCATTGGTATTGTGAGTTCTTTCATCACACAAAGCACAGTATTTGTTAAAATAACACCCAGCTGTTGTGTGATTTGTCATATCACATATGTAGCAATACTTGTTAAAGTAACATTCTAGAATGTCATGATTGTACATGTCACAGATATCACAATACTTTTCAGAATGTTTAAACAACATTTTATTAACCCTTGATGTTGAAGCAACATTTGATTCTTGTTTAAATTTTGGGTTAGGCAATTTAATTTGTTGTTTAATTGGTGTGAATTTGGTCTTTTGATCTTTAGGATTTTTCTTTTGAACTTGAACAAAATTCTTTGACTCCTTTGATTCAAATCTTTTATACACAGCGGAAGTCTTATGATCTGAACTTGTTCTCAGATCAGAGTTAGATTTGATCTTAGGTGTAGGTGTCATTTTTGTGTTTGTGTTCAAGTCAAAAGTTCCTGCAGACACAAACTTCACAGGTTTAATTTGAGTATTGTTCTGTGACTGATTAATTGATTCAATTTTCTTTGCTTTTGCAGCTTTTCTTCGTCTTTGATTTCTCAATCTTGATGAAGTTTTCTTGCTTTGAAGTTTAGTTGAATCTTGAGAAGATTCCTTTTGACACTCCTGTACTTCAGTTAGTTCATTTGAACTTGAATCATCAGAAATATTATTATCTGTTTTAGCTTCTTCACATTTTCCTTTAAGTTTGTTATTGAATTCAGTAGATTTTTCACTCATTTGTTCACTTTGTTCAATAACAGTTTCACCTTTTGGTACAAACAGCTTCTTTTGCTTTTGTTGAGGTTCATAAGATTTGACTTTGATTGGATGACCATTTTTGATTTTGTCTAAGTCAGTTTCTTCATAAACTTCAACATTTTTCTTTTTAAAGTTCTTTTGATCTTGAAATTCTTTCAGTTTAGCTTTGTTTTCCGGTGAATGATCATGAGTGTTGAAATTTTCTGGTAATGTTTTTGAGATAGATTCAGGCATAGGTTCATGTGTGAATCCTAGTCCTGTTTTGTCTTTGTCATTTCTTCCATTCACCAGTTGCTCAACAATTTTCTTTGAGCTTTTAACTTTGGCTAAATCTATTTGAGTTGCTGCATGTGTCAATTTTTCTTGTTCAAGTGTTTTATTCATCTCTTCTAGTTGTTTCTTTGCAAGTTCAAGTTCTTTAATCGTTTTGTTCCATGAAGCTTGAAGAGACATTATCTTTTCATCAGCAATTTTGTGATCTGATTTTAGTTTATTGTGCCTTGATTCTTCTTGTTTGAGCTTGTCACATATTTTGAATGAATATGTTCTGTAGTGTTCAACTAGTTCAAAACATGCTTTTGTGCACATTTTCTCTCTCACTTCTACTGGTATTTCAGGATATGAGTTTGAAGATTCAGTATCAGAAGAGTTAACAACCTTTGGTTGTTCTGATTGAGCCATAAGAGCAACTTCTTCAGTGGTATCTTTTGGGTCTGATTTGTCGCTCCAATCATACTCTTCTTCTTGATCTGATTCATCATATTTAGGATCTTTATCTTTTGACCAGTCTTCATCATCAACTTCAGCAACTAGTGCCAGATTAGCAGTGAGATCAGCCGTAAATTGCTCTGCATATGCACTCCAGTCATAACCATCTTTGATGTTTACAACCAGTGCCTTCTTAGTTTCCTCACTGTTCTTCTCTTCTTTGGGTTCTGGCATTGGTAGACTTTGATATGGCTTCAGAAAAGTCTTGTTTGCATGTTGCTGATATTTTTGACCATTTGAGTTGCCTTGAGTATTTCCTCCTTGGTTTCTTGGAGCTTTACATTCTCTTGAAAAATGACCATAGCTGTTACAGTTAAAGCATCTTGATTTTGATTTATCAAACCCAACAGTTTTATTTGCACTGGGTTTGTAATTTCTGTTAGAATAGGAATGCTTTTGTGTTCTGTATGCTATCATGACCATCTGCCAGTTAAGATCCATTTCTTCTACATCATCTGGATCCATTTCAAACAAATCTTGTAGAACTAGCTCCATTTGAGTCAGATGACTGCCTTGATAAGCTTGAAAGCTTGCCATGAAAGCAGTAAATGTAGTTTTTGACTCTTCATCTTGTAAAAGAATGTTAATCACATCTTTCACTTTACTTGGATTGGGAGCGTTGGAGGAGGATGGCATCTCAGTTGAAGATTTTGGCATTTGAGCTTTAGAAGGAGACTGTGATTGTTGTTGAGTGGAATATGCAGGTATACTAGTGAAGAATCCTGCTCCCACAAATAGATCTCCTTCATCTTCAGGAGTTGATTGGTCTTTAGCCAGAAATGCATTCTCTACAGTATTTGCTGGTGAAGCAACATACTTATACTGAGTTGTTGATGCATGTCTATCATTGTTTCTTGAACTCTCATCAATCTCTACAGATTCAATTTTAGCAATGAGAAGGTCAAGATCCATTGGAAACTTCTCAGTATGTTTCAGTAAAGTGACAGTTTGTTTCCAAGAAGATGGTAGTGCATTCAGAAGTCTGTTGTTTAGGTCCTCAAGATCATTCTTGATTCCCAAATTAGACATTTCTGTGATTAATTGCACAAACCTATTCATCATTTGATTTATTGTTTCTCCTGAGATGTGCTCAAATAGTTCCAATTGCCTTTTCAGTTTTTGCTTTTTCAGATCTTGAATTTCTTTCCCTCCTTCACATATGATCTTCAAAGCTTTATACATTGTATATCCAGTTTGGTAGTTTTCAGGTCTGGAAAATACTTCCAAAGGTAGCCTTTTACACATGAGAGAATAGGCTTTAACATCATTTTTCACCTTCTTTAAGTCTTCTCCATGTAGGTTATCTTCTGGATATGGTTCTTGTGTATCTTTTGTATACACAAATCCTCTGTCTGGACCATCAGTAGTCACAGGAATGTATGGTCCCTTTTCAATTGATTTCCACAGATCAGTGTCTATGGAATTCAAATGATGTTTCAGTCTAAGAGACCAGTTTTTAAAATCAGCTCTATTTTTAGGTTTTTGAACTCTGTTCTCAGAATCTTCTAATTTCACTATTTTTATATTTTTGTCGTTTTCTAAGCTTTTGAATTAAGAAAAAGACTTAAAAAAATATTTTTGGATTTTTGAAATTTTATGAAAAATTTCTAAGTGTCAAGGCTGATATGTCCGAACAGTGGTGATACGTCCCAACAGTGTAAAACGTCTCAACAGTGTAAAATGTCCAGCTGATAAGTCTAAGGGAATGCCTTAGAAAATTTTCAACACAATAGAAACTATCGCACAGTGGTTGTATGTCCACACAGTATTTATACGTCCACACAGTGTTGATATGTCCAACAAGTGAAACTACCACACAGTGGTAATACGACTACACAGTGATGATATGTCCAACCAGTGAAACTACCACACAGTGGTAATACGACTACACAGTGGTAATACGACTAGGGGTAAAACGACTGAACAATTGAGAAAAGTCTAAACAGTTCTCAAACGGCCAAACACAGGCAAAATTCAGTGTTTTTCAGCCCTAATACGACACATTCATCAGATTCATATGAATGTACCGAACTCAGAAATTTCAAAATCCTTCAATTGTTGATGAATTGAGCTGAAACTTCACAATTAGTTCATGATTATATCGATAATCAATTCTCTAACTTCAAATTCAGTAATTATCCACAATTCTCAATGAATTTCGAAAATTTTAGGTCAAACACTCAAGAACACTTTCTCGATCTGTTTTTCACTAATTCACTCAATTTTGATGAGATAAGCTGCAATTTGTGATTCAAAACAAGTTTCTAATGATGAAACAAAGCTCTGATTCACAATATTTCACTTTAATTGTCAATTGATTACAGATTTCAGTGGATTTTTGAAGTTTCTATCTTCGACAGAACCTTCAAAAACACTCAACCGATAGCTCTGATACCAATTGATAGGATCAATTAGAGCAATCTGTAACAAATTATATGAACAATTCAAAGAAATACAATCAATTGTAATCAAATCAAGCAATATCAACAAAATTCATATTTCATTGATAGCAACAGACGATTACAAGAGATAGAAAGCAGTCTTACAAAAACTTTTTCAAAACTTTTAAAACTTTACAATCTACTCTATGTCTATGCTATTTATACTAGACACTAAGGAACTAAAATTTACACAATTAGTCTCTATACTAGTATAAAATACAAAACTTAGACAATAAAGACTAAATGTTAATCTTTTAAGGGACCTAACAGCAGTAATACTAAATCAGTAAATGCTATAAACATACTCATAAATGCTTGTATATTGATTGTAGAGCAAACAAGTTACAGAATGTTTTAGGGTTTCTTGAACAGTGAAAAGACAACCTTAAAACATCAAAACTTGGGTACAAGGTATTTTGTGAATGTCAAATCTTGTGAAAAACATACATATAATGGATATTCTATTCTATTTATAGGCTGACATAAAGCCTATACAAAAAGACTAAACTACCCTGACAACTATACAGAATACTAGTCTAAGTACAAAAGGTCTTCATCCGCATTTGTTGTTGAACATCCGCATTAACTAATGCAGATGCCTTGGCTTCATCAACATTTCTTTATTCTTCATCAACATTAAGTGTTTGGTCATCAGCATTAACTAATACGGATGAGCAAACCCTTATAAGCATTTCTTTTGTGCATCCGCATTGACAAATACGGATGAACAAATACTTGATAGTATTTGTTGTAAGGCATCCGCATTAACCAATGCGGATGAACAAATACTTGCAGCATTTGTTCTTATCTATTTGCACTTGTTTATACGGAAGAACAAACACTTGTCAACATTGTTCCTTGGTCATCCGCATAGACAAATGCGGATAGCGAACACTTGGTCTTTTCTTCACCTGCATGCCTTCTTGGACTTGTGGGAGTATGCCAACACAACAACCATCACCCATCACTTGAATTGGCATGTATAATCCTTTTAGGGTCCATCAAGGTGGTTCAAGAACTATTGATGTTGGTGGTATAGGAGGTAATGTTGAAACTGAGTTATCAAGGATGGAGATGTAAGAAGTTTAAAAGGAAAAGAGTATGTGTTTCAGAAGGTATGGTTTATTGACTTGAGATTAGATATTGAGACTGATTTAACTAAAAAAGAGGTGATAGTAGAAGGAAGAGAGGAAGGTGAAGGAAAGGAGGCTGAGATGAGGTTGGAGGCTGAGATGAGGTTGGAGGATGAAGCAGAAGAAGAAGAAGAATAGTTAATTGATTATGATTCAGAGCCTGAATTCTATGAGGTTGATGATTGAACAGTTAATTGATTATGATTCAGAGCCTGAATTCTACGAGGTTGATGAATGGCCAACAACTTATGTGGCTCAGAGAGGGTCCTCTGAAGGTGATATAAATAGAGATAGCACAAGGAGAGTGGTTTGTTAATGAAAAGGAGCCTGAAGAGCTAACACCTCTATTTCAGAATATTAAAGAGCTGAGAACGAGACGAACAAGAAAATTATCAGCTTGAAGTACAACACCAATCTCAATCTGTTCATGATCAAGAGACGAGGATGAAGAATTTCCTATTTGAACAAGAGGAAGGCCTTTAAAACCTTACCTAATTGGCAGATATTCCTCTTCTAGAAGCTGATGTGAGTGAGAGGGAAATGTTGCTGGAAAAAAAAAGAATAAAAAGGGATTGGATGATAATTTTGAAGCTTTTGGATACATGAAGATGGAGATAAGAAGATCCAAGAAAGACTTGGATCGGGCCACAGGTAAGGGCAAGATTGTGTTGAAGATAAAACCTGCCAAGACCTTAAACAGAGTGAGAGTGCTCAATCCACTTCCCCTAAAGCTACAAAATTTTGAGAAATGGTTGTACGATAACAACATTGGGGAAGCAGTGATAAGACTTAAGGGTGGACAAGAAATTATGTTATTTGACCCTATGGAAGTCTTTTCTTTATGTGATCAAGATTTAAAGGTGCTATGTGAAAACCATATTAAAGCCAGAGCTGGAGTGGAAAAGAGAAACTAGGCTAGCCTATTTATGATGGTGGCTAACAAAGCTCGCGGTGTGAGAGCAGAGGTCAGGGAGCTTAGGAGAAGTTATACAACCTAACGAGCTAAGGACGGATATGCAGGACCTTACAAAGCAGTTACTTCAAACAAGTGCACAAGCGAAAGAGGAAGGCAAAGCTGGAGTTGAACAAGAAACATCTGAGACGGCTGAAGTGGAGGTTGGTCAAGCTGGTGAAGAGGCTAGAGCTACAACTGAAGAACAAGATCAAGCCGCTAAGGTCCAACCTAGGGGGAGTATTGAAGATCAAGAGTAGGTTAGACTTACCATAGTTGTTAGGTTTCTTTTATTAAACCTGTAATATAATTAATGTTAGTTTATTTCTTCTATGTATTTTGTAGTTTGTTTTGTGTATTGAATAGTTTCTCTGACCTAGCGAAACAACGAGTGAAACTATAGTTTCGCTTGTAGTCAGCTAACTTAGGTCACCCTGCGAAATTGTGTTTCGCAGCCGGGTAAATCTAAGCCTTGGTCAGAACAGTTTTGTTATCCAACGATTATCAGCGAAAGTAGCTACTGCCTATATATTGTAATGATCTAACTTTTTATGGAAGTTTTTGTTGGAAGTCATCTTGTTCACTATCTTTGAGACTTGTTTTATGTTTGTATTTGGGTTTGGATATTATAGTAATACTTTTGAAACTCATTGCCTAGATTGTTGTTAGATTGTCATTTCAGTGGGATTTGTTAGTGTTTTATACATTATTTGCACTAATATTCGATCATGATGGACCAACACAAGTCCTGAATAACCAAAGAAGAAAAAGTAAAATCATAAACATGGAGCTAGTTGCATGATTAGAACAATCAATCGTATGCCTCCTTTGTAAATTTATCCTTTCTGTAATAGATAAGGATGTGAGCTATGGCATGTCATAGTCACTAATCAAAAGGCAATCTTCATTCGGACTTTATATTGATCTTGTTGTCTAGATTAGTGTTCCAGCTAGCCTTTAAATTATGACCAGCTATAGGAGTTAGTATAAAGTGTCTCATGTATCCAGCCCTTAGGACGAAGTCTTGTAATAGTTGTAAAACAATTGAGAGTAATGTACATCATTCTTGAAAACCAAATAGTTATGTTCTGCTTATGTTCTTACTTTGTTCATTGTTTCATAAGTTGGTTCCCTATTTGATCTATAAATTGTTGTTGTTTGTCCTCCACAAAATTGTGAAACTGTTGCATTACTACTTTCACTTGTCCTGCAATTTGTGAATAAAATTCAAATACGAAAACTAGTTACAACACTAAGGTAATTCCTTGATACGATTCAACATACGATCATTAATGATTATGGTGCAATGATTTTTTTAATTAATGATTTGTATCAATCCTAGATATCATGTTGTTCGGATGTCCACTCTATCTAATGTCTAGTCAATCAAAGTTCGTTGATTAGAGCCAACCTACTACTCTAAGCTAATGTTGTTTGGATCTTACCGTGCGGGTTGCAACAACAGAAGTATCAATTATAATTAAACACATGCGTCGTTCGGTAAGTTTAACTAGATTGTATTATTCTATAATGAGAATGAGTTCATAGACAAACTCAAATCCTTAATTGTTCCTTATATCAAAAATGAAAACTTAATTAGGGTTTTAAATCTTGAAGCACTCTATTACAAAATTTAATAAATGGCTAATTTTATTAACAATATAATATATAGGGTTTACGATCAAGATTCAAAAAAACAAATCATTTAAATAAAAAAAGATCTCATAAACGATTCACATAAATTCAAACCAAATCAAAGATTTTAAACTTTAACGTTGAAACTAAAATTTTTCTAGTTAGGCATAACGACTAGGTCAATCAAAACTAAAATAAATAAAACATATGAATCAAAACATGAATAATTAATTATCTTCACAATACAGAGAATCCCATAAGAAAAAGAAAATTAAAAGCTGCTATCTTGCTCCTTCGATTTTGGCTACCAAAATAAAATAGTTTTATAGATGCCCCTTTGATCATCCTCTTCTCTTATATTTATAATAATCCTTTGATTTTTAGATTTCTCTTTTCAGGCTTTTCTGTTTTCTCTATTTTATTAATGAAAATCTAGTGATATTAATCCAAAACAAATATTCTTAAAATTTAGGAATTTTTTCCTACAAGCTTGCATGCCTGCGTAAAATTTATGAATGAACTCCTGCGTGGCCATGTAAAGTTTCTATAATGAAGATACTTTAAAGTTTTAGCATTTCTTCAATAACCGTTTTCCTTCTTCTCCAAGTCTTTCATCCCTCTGATGAACACATCAATCCAACAAAATCAACCAGAACAAATTAAAGAAAATTCCATTCCATCAAAATAGTTGTTATATAAAATAACTGAAAAATGCATGCAATATATACATAATGTGGATCATATGAGGCTGGTGCAACCAAAACAATACTTAGAAGATTTTGATGTACAACTGAAGTGGTCTTTCAAAGACAAAGCTGCTCTTTCAAAGATAAGTCAAAGCTCTTCCGAAGCTCAAGTATGAAGAACTTCTGAAGGTAGAACTAAGTCTTCCAAGACTAAGTAGTTCTCCTTCCGAAGTATATGAAGAACTTCTGAAGGGTAGAACTAAGTTTTTCATAACTAAGTAGTTCTCCTTTTAAAGTGTACAGACTAAGAAGATCCAAGACAAAGTCTTCTGAAGTATAAAGTCATGAAGACTTGGAGAAGACTCGGAAGAAGTTATTTCTTCCGAAGTATAAATGGTCTTGAAAGAACTTATTCTTCCGATGCCATTTAGCTTCGGAAGAACCAACTACGAACCAGTGGACATAAGTATAGGTTGTCTGACATCCGCTGCAACCTCTGATATGCTGCATGGCGCTTTCCCACACCAATGTAGTTGACCATACTTTAATCCATTGTTCACCCTTTATAAGTTAGCACAATTGCCACTTTTAGTTAGTGACAAAAGGTAAGTCATGGACTTGTCATGACTACCTAATCTAGAATAGTATTTTATCTTGGATGCTTTACTTCTAGCAATGTAGTATTTGTCTAGTTGTAGATTCTAGTTGGTCATCCAAGTATAACCGGCTGTAGATAGTAGTATATATAGTTTCTCAATGTAACTCATCAAACCATGCTTGTAAGAGTCTTCTAATACTAAGATGAGAAGTAATATATACAAGTATCTCGACAAACCATTCATGTGTTCATTAACTTATTATTACTTGTCAACTTAGTTAGAGATTCTACTTTATCAAACTGAGTGAGATCAAGTGAGTTTGTGAGATAAACTTGTGTTATGAGACCAACATCGATCCTGCAATTGGTATCAGAGCTTTTTAGGCTCTTGATTGTGAGATCTAACCATCCCAAATCACCCTTGTTTCTTCACACTTACTGACATCAATCAAATGGCTCTTAACCAAAATTTTCTAAGCCTGAGATGGGAACCATGACCAAAACTCCTATTATCACTCCTGATAATTTTAGAGCTTGGTACAAACGTATTGAAGCTTTATCAAGTATCAAGATAGCCGAATGTAGAGATCAGCTACTCATGGTCCTTATAAACTAAAGGTGAAATCCCAAGCTGGTAATGGTGCCATGATTGAGAAGGCTGTTGAAGACTACTCTGATGAAGACTTCAAGAAAATAGATATTGACTACAAGGGTATGGCTGTGTTACTTACAACTATAACAAACTCCGTAATGGCAGGCTTTCAGCAATGTGAGACTATGAAATATCTATTTGATTCCTTGACGTTGATGTACTCTGGTTCTACTGATTCCAAGGAGTCCAAGAAGGATGTGCTGAAGCAGAAGTTTGAGAACTTTACACATATTGTTGGTGAGACCTTGAGCCAATAATACATTAGGTACATGGACTTGTTCACCTCTCTTAAGTCTATAGGAGTGGTTCTTAAGAAAAGAGACATAGTGAGAAAATTCATGAGTGCACTTCCTCATGAGTGGTCTTTTTACTGTGTCTAAATCAAGAGAACTGAGAATCTCAACACTCTTACTATGACTAAACTATATGGAATCCTTGACGAATACCATATAGAGATAGAAACTTGGAAAGTCCATCAAATGAACAGAAACTCAAACCTTCCCGTCAGCAATGCTTTACATGTTGCAGAAGGTTCAAGAACTACCCAGCCCCAGTTGTACCTAAACTACCCGCATGAGCCATCATCCTATTCTGGGCCTTATATCACATTTGTTGAGACATCCAGGTCTCAATAGGCTTAACAAAATTCTTTCCAGGATAGTTGTCTGTTGAATCAGGAAATGAGCACTCTGGAGATTTTCAATTTTGTTTTAATGATCTTGAGTGCTTTAGCCTAGATGATGTGGAGTACATGGACATTGTCCAATAGATGGCTCTCCTGACCCATAGAGCAAAGAAGTTCTTCAAGAGAAGTGGAAGGCATTCCCTTAGAACATAATCAATAAAAAATTTGGGTTTGACAAGTCAAAGGCCAAGTGTTACAACTACAACTAACTTGGTCACATTGCAAGGGAATGCAAGGCTCCTAGATCCAATACTAGAGCAACTTAAGCCTCCCAACATCTTGCTACCCCAAAAGCTACAGCCAAACCCACTAACAACAGACTGTAGCTGTTGCTTAAGAAGTTGATTGGAACTTTATGGTGCATGATGTCACTCCTGCTCAAGCTCTCATGGTTGGAACTGAAGACAATAAGGTATATGAACATCTCCATACTCCAGCCTATATTGCTAAGGTTAACTTGTATTAGGACTACAACATGGAAATCAAATCTGATATTGAGTCTTTAAATATATTAAAATCTGATCTTAAGAGAGCATATTTGACTACAAACTCAAAACTGAAAAGTTAGAGAAAACTGTATCCTATTGAAGACATGAATATTCAAACTACAATGCTCAAATAAAAGATTTAATCTCCAAGTTTATTGAGGCTTGTCACACCCTCAATTTCCACAAACAGGGTTTTACCGTTAGGCGTGTGACATACCAGGATCTCAGACACAGTCATATCGAACGACACTATATGAATTTGAAAATAAACATTTGACTTCATTTAACGGAACATAAACGACATTAATAACAGTGCTGAAGCGTATACATGATATGTAAATCCATTACATGAAAGTTTACAAGTGCTAATTCTAAACAAAATGTTCAATGCAAGAAAATAAGATCGTTGAATGCATGTCATGAGTGCATTCCTAAAGCGTGCATCATGAGCTTATGCATTCCTGTAACCTGAGAAAACATGCTAAAATGTGTCAACATAAAGTTGGTGAGTTCACAGGTTTAATCAACAAGAAAATATGTCTGAAAGCATTTCAATGGTTTAGTATATAAAGCATATCGTTAGGTAGCTAGCCTATGATCATGTTACTTAGCGTTTCGAACCGAAGCTGACTGTTCGCGTCCTATATGTTTGTTGTATCCCCGTCACGTCTCACCAGACAGTGACAAGTGTTAGGTCAATAATGCACCCATTTGACCTCCAATCAAGCTAGCGTGACTAGCCCGGGCGGAGTTTGTCAGACCCAGTAGTACTATTCAGAATTACCTCGCTATACATTACTAACGGTTCGAGAGTTTCAGGACTGTTATGTGTGTTTGCACTAACGTAACAAGTGATATCAATAATACTACAACCATTTATGTAATTCTGTTTGCATGTTTTCTCCCACCAAAAGGAAAGAAAGTAAAATAGGGGCCGTGAAGACTCACAGATTATGTAGTAAGTATGTAGGATGAAAGCCTCCCAAGTGTTGTTTACAATGGACTGTCAAACACCTATTGACAGTTATGTTAAGCGTTAATGTTGTGTCTAGCGTTAATAGAAATGTTTAGTTGGGTCGGGTCGCATTGGTTCGGTCGTGGGTGACACACACACAAACAAGCAGGCATACGCATATCAGACCTTATGTAGATCCCAAATGGGTTGTCGTTAATTGTAAATGGTTAGGTTATTTTAGATGGAAAAAGTATGTGCTTGTTGATAGCGTTGACTTTAATCTTTGTGGTCAAGAAATGACACTTTATTGATGTTACCTTATCATCACACGATAGGCACACCGCACACCAGAAGAACTCACTCACAATGACTCCAATCGCATAACAAGGCTAGACGCACGACAGGACACTTCATTCGCACGAATGGGCCTCCAATCGTACGAATCAACTTCACTCGTACGATTGAACCCTCATTCGTGCGACTCAGCATTCAGTCGTACCACACATCACCCATTCGCACAACTCAACGGCCATTCGGACGATTGAACCTTCATTCGTGTGATTGGACCTTCAGTCGTGCGATGCACAGTCGCACACATTCATCCGATTGACTCAATCGCACACACTTCCAATCGTATGCATTCAGTCGTACGACAAGCCCATACGCCTGAACTCAGTCGCACGACTCACCCCAGTCGCACCACTCAGTCGCACGACACGCCCAGTCGTACGGCTCAGTCGCACAACTAGCACAGTCGCAAACTGCAGCAGATCGCGACTGCTGGTGGGGCTGAACAGCCTTCGGCTGTTTCGTGCATGGTTTTCACACATCAGGGACTTCCAGAAATACTTTCCTAACATGTCTAAGTAAAATGCACATGTTGATTGACCTCACATGTACCCCCACGACCACATGCATTCGGGTTGAACCCGAGCACCCGAACCTAGATTTGCAGCAGTGAAACGAGCAACAAAATGGACGACCAAGGTCGCCTACCTGTTGGAAACATGCTATCTGAGCTGTAGCGTAGTTTAGCCGGTGAAAACAAGCTCAAACGAGGTGGTTGTGATGCTAGGAGGTGGTAGAGAAAGGTGGAGGAGAAGATAGTGAAGAAGATAGATGAAATGGGAGTGAAATGAAAATTAGGGCTGGTAAGGGGTTTATATACCCAGACCTAGTTTGGCAATTTGTCACGTTTGGTCCTCGCACTTAGTCCCCGAGTTCCCGAATTTGTTTCGGTTGATAACGACGTAAATGGGCGAGCTATGTTAATTAAGAGGATTCCTTAAGTAATCCTATTTATTTGAATCCTCCACAAACCCAATGTTAGTATTTTATATAATAATTCATTTAACGATGTCGGTGGCGATGCTTGTATACGTTTCGGGTAATAACGAGAATGTAACAATGATAACGACAACAGTCTGAATGGTGTTAACCTGAAATTACGGTGTGTCACAAGGCTCAACCTAGCTAGTAATAGTTGAGGCTAAAGCAAAGGAGTATGTCATTGAAGAGCATAATTTCAACACCATCATTGTATCATCCTCCCACTCAAAGGTGTGTTATCAAAACAAAAGTGGGTTGGGAACCAATGAAATTGGTCCACCACACTCTTATATGTCTGTTAGACAGCCAAGATGTGGTAGTAGTGAGCAAGATGTTCCAACTTATGACCTACTACCCAATAAGGAGAAGAATGCTGCAATAATGATACACCACAGGGAAGGATAGGGTAGAAAAATTCATCCCCCCCACCCCGTTGATGATTAACCCCTAACCATCAAAGCTAGAAAGAACAAAATTAGGGCAGCAAGAAAAACTACCAAGAAGGTGGTTGAGTCAAAGTTGAAAATAGACCCAAGGCAAAGGTTGTATTCATTTCAGTCGGATTCCAAGTGGTTGGAAGTTCTGATTGAGGAAAAGAGTGTAGCACCAACACTCTTATCCAGCTGAACGATCAGAAGGGGAAGGCTGTTGAAAAAGAAAAGAAGTGCAAGAAACAACAACCATTATGCCCTATCACGAATAACATTGACTTCATAATTTATGGTCTGCATAACCACATGACTAATGATTGTTACTACAATCCAGCAAACACACATTATGCAACCAATGTTAAGAAAGAAGGAGTCAAGGATGATTTCACATTTGTAGTTTACCATATGATCCAAATGTTAAGGAAAGAAAAGCTTGTTTCCGAAGCAAAGTTGCTTTCGGAAGAAACTCATTCTTCTAAAAAGAAAGATTTAGAAGACAAGCTCAATGTAAGGCCCCTGTTCCCGGAGACCTCACAGATGGTCATTCATAGCACTAAACATACATAATATAATACATTTCATAAACATTGCAGCGGAAGTAATTACCAAAAACTATTCATTTTATTAATAATTACTGTTGTTATGCAATGCAACACTATTCAACTACAAAAAAAACTGCAGGATCAGGTGAAGGGTTTATGCACTTTACAACACAACAACACAAACAGGAGAGTGTGTAACAACACTTAACAATTCAAATGGGGAACTGGTAAAACTGAGTTTAGAGAACTAAGAAACACAAGTGTAAATGAGACAGAAACTAGAACAACACACAAGCAGGTGGTTTTCAATGTTGACATATATTGATCTCTAGTTCCTTACAAATGGCTTACAATGTTCTACACAAACTTACTAAGTTACAAGGACCAGAAAATACTTATACTACAACTTACAGCCGGCTATACTTTGAAGGCTAGCTGGATACATGAACTAGACAACAAAATCTATGTAGAGTCAAAAGGCAGATTGCCTTTTGACTAGTGACTATGACATGCCATAGCTCACATCCTAATATATTACAAAAAGGATAAAGTACCTAAAGTGGAAAGTTACAGACTCAAGACCTCAATGTACAGTTTACCAAAAGCGTGGACCTTTTCACCAACTCATGAAAGGTTGGTGACTTATCAGAGTGGCAGCGGAAAGTGGTTCAACTTTAGGTAAAAAGTACATCAGATAGAGCATGTAATATAAAATTCTTCAGAAGAAATCTGTCTTCAATGGTTGGCTTCGGAAGACTTCGTCCTTGAAGCTTCGGAGGACTTCATCTTTTGGCTTCGGAAGATATTGGTCTTGGCTTCGGAAGATTTCACACTTAGAATAATTTCTACGACAGTGTGAAACTTCCAAAGCATTCCACTTCAGTACACTTGTGCATGCATGCAGGAGAGACTTTGGGTGTTTAGGTTGCATCAGCCTTACTAATAACCTTACAAACTCCCCCTAGGCTGATGCTACCAAAATAGTTGAAGACTTTAGATGTTGACAGTCCTCATTATGATGATGACCATCCCTTTCTTCATGAGATGGTCAGGATCACTCAGACTCTCATAATATCTTCTCATGTCAAAGAGATAATGCAAAGGTAGATTGAACATATCCTGCCAAGTGTAGACATGTTCTACACCTTGATCTCTTATGACATGCCATCTTTCTGGATTTGTGGTGTAATGTCCAAGATAAGATGGGTCTTGCTGATGCCAGAGGAGCTGTTTGAATTGGAGTTGATGGGGCATCCTCTTGTTGCACATCCTCAGGATGTTCTGACTCATCCTGAGGTTTGGAGGTGGATGTTTCCTTCTTCTTCTTCTTTGACTTTAGTTTGGAAACCATCCTTTTCCTCCTTTTTGAAATCTTTAACTGAGAAGACTGGCCTACAGCACCTGATTGATCTTCTGTCTTTCTTAGTTGGGTCTTCCTCTCTCACAGGTTCAGATTGAGAGGGGACATATCCCTGCTGTGGATTAGAAGTGGAAGCTTGCTAATGTTCAGCAGGAGGTTCAGGTTGTGTTGTCTTAGTTGTTTCAGCCTTAACCTCCACTTCCTGAGGTACCTGACTTGGTGGGGAGTGTAAGTCAACAAGTTCACCTCTTTTGATCTTCTGCTTGATTACCCTGATGTGCTCATCCATGGTGGATAGAGACATAGGACAAAGTCTCCTTCCGAAGAATCCATACAACTTCAAGAAGCTCATCATCTTCTGCCTGTCAGCAGAATTTTTCAAGTTTTTATGGATGATGGCTCTTGATTTTACAGCTTCTTCCCTTAGCTTCCTTTTGGTGATCTTTCTTTCTTTGGCTACATCAAGTTCAAGTTGTTTGAGGTACTCATACTCTATGTAGTCAAAGGGTAAGGGAAGAAGTGTATCAGCTTGATAGAGGCATGTGGCACTCAGGTAGTTCATCATGTTGAGTCTATCCTTCTCTTTGTCTACTTGAGCTTCTTGTGGAGCCACATCCTCTTGTTCATGAGTTTCTTGAACCGGTGAGAGAGTAGGTATATGCTTGTAGAGTCTCTTCTTCCTTCTTTCTTCTTTGATTTTCAGAAGAAGCTCTGCATCCTCTTCTTCTTTTCTCTCTTTTGATAGTTCCATGTCAGCCAGTTCATTCAACTCATCTAAGGGGAGAGAGATGATATTATCAATATCATAGTTCCTGGTCTGCATGTAGTTTATCCTGACTGCCCTTAACTCATCATCCTAAGTATTTGGTTTGGGGGCAGCCCTGATGGCACTTTCCATGAGTCTTGCAGACCTAGTAGAGGAACTTTCTCCCCTTAGCTTCCTTTTCCTCTCTCTCTCTCCTCCTCCTCAATCTCCTCAGAAGTTAATTTTCTTTTCCCTTTGTCACTCACAGGCCTTTATGACTCAGGGTGGAGAGAGCTTTGGCCTTTATTGCTTGGTGTAGCTTCCAAGCTCTGGTCAGAGAGAGGTTGAGATGCACCTTCACCAGCAGGTGTCTCATCAAGGGTTTGAACATCTGTAGCAGTTGGTGGTGAGACAGGGCTCTCAGGTTCTACCACTGGGCGTTCAGTCAAGTTTTTCCCTTTGAAGCTAATCTCAGGGTCTACCTCAGCATCCAGTTGACCGATGGTATTGCCTGATTGCCTTTGTCTTCCTCTAAGGCTGAACACTACAGTGTGCCTATCTTGAACTCTTTGAAGAATAAGAGTTCTTCTATCAGTATCATACCCTCCACCGAAAAATGTGACTTAGAGTTGGTGGGGATGATATAGATCTTGGAATGCCTTTCTCAAATGGACTCCTAATGACTGAGTCTATCCTGTCCACATCAATGTGAAGTTGAGAAAGTTGCTGAGTATGCACAACTGCAAGTGAGGATGGTGAGTCCTCAGTGTCCATACTCCCTGAGGAACTCACAGATTCTGTGATTGTAATGACTTCCTCCCCTTTTTTGTAGCATCACCCTCTTGCACAGGTGAGCTAGGAGTTAGGTCAATTACATCCACATGTTCTTGTGTTCCAGGTTGAGCTCCATTTAAGGGTCTCTCAGCTAGTTGTTCCTTGAGATGAGATATCTCAAGTTGCTGATCATTGACCCTGTGTTGCAAGGTAGTCACTTGAGATTCAAGATGACTAACCTTGGAGACTAAATAGGTGCATGTTTTTGATAGTTTTTGACAGTTTTTGCACCTTTAGTCTCAGATTCCCCTCATCTTCATCAGAAGAATCACTAGGGGATGAGAGAATTGGACCAAGGTCCTCTTCTTCATCACCAGCATGGTGTTCTTGGCTGCTGGATTTCCTCTACTCAGTGACAACTTTAGTTGAAGTGTCAATGGGCTGAGTTGCCATGGTTGAGGTCTTAATGATGTAACCACTTGCTGAAGTGAGAGCCTCTTCCATATGGAAATCCTAAACATGTTTAGAAGTATCCACCTCAGTGATAGGTGACTGATGTGGGCTAGGCCTAGGTGACTCAGGAGCACTCATCACCCTTTGAGGAGTGATGTAGTAGGGAGACGTATGGTACTCACTGGCATCTAAGTCCTCATCAATATAGAAGTCAAGATTGGGAATTGGTTGGTTTAAATCTAAAGGCTGGGGATGGTAGCTGTCCCCTGAAGGTTGTTCACTTGAGTGTTGAGACTCAGAGTAAAGGCTTAAGGCTCTTGGGCTTGTGAGCTCATCAGGCTGAGCCTGAGGAACCTCGGCACTGATCCTTGAAGTGATGGGAGTGGTTTGCTCCTCAAGGGAAGTGGGAGCTCCAGCGTCCACTTCCTCCTATATAAGTGAGTATATGCAGGCCTGCACAGACTCAATAGCTTGTGCAGGGGTTCATTTGTGTTTTCTTTGGTAGGTGAGTGTGATTTGTGGCTGTTTTGGTGGTTGGGATGTAGAAGGTGTGGGTTCAACACTACCTTGTGTTGCTAGGTTATCACCTTGAGCAATAAGCTTTAACATTTTTGGGGCAAGGGTTGTTTCTACCCCTGAGAAGCCAACAGTTTGCTTCTTTAAGATTTTAAAGATACCGGGTTTCATCTGTCCCAATTTAAGAATATTGTCTGTTTCCCTCAAATGTGAGCCCAGTTCACAGTTGAGAATTTATTGAACATATCTAGGAAACATGTAATACTCTAAGGAGTCTAAGTTTGCTATCAGGTTTGTATAACAAATTAAGAGTACCTGAACTTGACCCCCTGAACCATTCCATGCACTATGAAGGAGATATCTTGAACATGACCACATGAAGTAGGTACTTGCACTTAGATGAGACCTTCCCTTTTCTGAAGGTCTTTACAGAGAAATCTCCTTCATAGCCCATCTGCTCAAAGGAATGATTTATAGCTTCCTTTGGGAAGAACACGTCACCTTCTTCATCATTCAGTTGAAGATGAGTGTTGATGATGGCCGGAGTGATGAAGACTGTTCTCCCTTGCACTGTGGCAGATAGTGCCTTCTCCCCATCTATAATGACCTCTTGGTAGGTCTTCCAGAACTCAAGCAAATGATCCTTACAGAGAGGAGGATCAATGGTAAGGGAGGTGACGTAGTTAGACAAAGCCAAGAATTGGCATACCTCTGAGAAATAGGGATCTTTCTCAGAGTTTAACAGTGCAACCTGATTATGTTGCCTGTGTAACTGCATAGAAAAATCAGGGTCATTTCGTCTGTCAAGGTTGGTCATTTTGAGTAATCTTAAAGGTGAAGGAAGGATGAACGAAGGCGGTTTTAGAGAGAAATCTAGAATTTAGGTTTGGAGAGAAGATGAAGATGATAAAAGAGGGAGGAACCGACAGGGTTTATATGTGAAGAGGATTTGAGACAAAGTTACTGAAAGAGGATAAACTTTGAAATCCGGAAGGCGATCCCACCTCTAAAAAAGTAGTTTGCTTTTTGCTCAAAAAGTGGTTTTCTTGGAAATCAAAAATCTTCTGAAGGTAAATTGTCTTTAGAAGTTTTAATGAAAAAGCTTCCGAAGCCAAAATGATTTCGGAAGAATTTCTCAAAGAGTTTTGACAAATTTGCTTCGGAAGAGAATTTGAAACTTGGATGCTTTGTTCAACAAAACAAAGCTTCCGAGAGTTAATTTCCATCGAAAGAAAAATGGTCCTTAAAAACATACAAGTGCCTGAGAGAGTTTTAAGCTTCGGAAGATATTTCAGAAATTTCTTCCAATGGCAAATTTTACTTGGACCGTTATTTGTCTTGAAGGTATATTTTCTTCTGATGTTAAAATCATATCTTCCTAAGGTTCAAGATTTGTCACAAAATCTAAGAAAAACTCTTCAAAAAGTTTTTATCCATAGAAAACATGAGCTTATGAAGGTGATAGACTAGACAACTTAGGACACATAGATTTTAACAAATAAAATTAATTAGTGTTGAGAAAAAGCTACTCAAATTTAATCATCCCAATAGCTGATATAAGATACTTAAGTCTCTGTTCATCAAAGGCTTTTGTGAACTGATCAGCATATTGTTCATTTATGTTAACTTTAACTAATTTAATTAATCCATTTTCAAAGTTATCTCTAATTAAATGATACCTGATGTTTATGTGTTTTGTCCTTGAGTGTTGTGCAGGATTCTCTGTGATAGAGATAGCACTGTTGTTTTCTATATGAATGGGAGTCTCCTTGAAGTTAAAACCATAGTCAAGCATCTGATTCTGAATCCAAAGTACTTGAGCACAGCAGCTTGCAGTAACAATGTATTCAGCTTCAACAGTTGATGCAGAGACACAAGATTGTTTCTTGCATTGCTATGAGACAACCCTTCCACCAAGGAACTGACATCCCCCAGATGTAGACTTTGTAGTCATATTGCAACCACCATAATCACTATCTATATATGCATACAGATTGAAGTCAGAATTCTTGGGATACCAAAGACCAAGTGTTGATGCACCTTTGAGGTATCTTAGAATTCTCTTGACAGTGATGAGGTGAGACATCTTCGGGTTGGCTTGATATCTTGCACAAATACATGTGGCAAACATGATATCAAGCCTGCTAGCTGTAAGATACATAAGAGACCCAATCATCACCCAATAAAGTTGTTCATCCACACACTACCCCTCAAGATCAGGCCCAAGGGAGTGGTTTCTTGCTATGGGTGTTTTAGCAATCTTACAATCAGTCATGTTGAATCTTTTGAGTATGTCCTAAACATAGTTTGACTGACTGATGAAGATTCCATCATCAACTTGCTTCACTTGAATTCCTAGAAAGAAATTGAGTTCCCCCATGGTACTCATTTCAAATATGTCCTTCATCAGCTTCTCAAAGTCTTTGTAGACCCTTGGATTAGTTGAACCAAAGATGATGTCATCTACATACACTTGAACTAGCAGTAAGTCATTTCCCTGTCCTTTGATGAAGAGAGTTCCATCTATAGTACCCCTTCTATATCCATGCTTGCAGAGATACTGAGATAGAGTCTCATACCACTTTCTTGGTTCTTAGTGTAGCCCATAGAGAGCCTTATCAAGCTTGCAGACATAATCAGGATGATCAGGATCTGCAAAACCAGGTGGTTGTTTGACATACACCTTTTCATCAATCACCCAATACAGAAAAGCACACTTGACATCAAGTTGATAGACCTTGAAGTTCTTGGATGCAGTAAAGGTCAAGAATATCCTAACAGCTTCTAGTCTTGCTACAGGAGCAAAGACATCAGTGTAGTCACTTCCTTCTTGTTGTGTGTATCCTTGAACTAGTCTAGCTTTGTTTTTTATGACAATACCTCTTCCATCTTTCTTATTCCTAAATACCTATTTGGTTCCTATAGTAGTCTTCCTATGAGAAAGAGGACATAGGTTCCAAACCTTTTATCTTTTGAATTGAAGTAGCTCCCCTTGCATGGCTTCAATCCAACTTCTATCCTTCAGAGCCTCATCAACTTTCTTGGGCTCTATCTGGGACAAGAAATAAGAGTGAAGACAAACATTTGCTTCATGGGTTTGTAATCTTGTTCTTACCCCATTGTCAAGATCTCCAATGATGTTTGTGGTAGGATGAGACTTGTGGATCCCTAGCTAAGGGATCACAGCAAGTTGCTGAGAGAGATCTAAATTAGAGAAATTTAGATCTGGCATAGATGCTTCTTCCACCACTTCAACACACTTATCAAGAGAAACTTGATCCAGTGAGTGTGTGACATCATTGATATGTTCATCTATGAAGTGGTTATCAGCATCAAGAAATTCTTGATCACTGTTACCACCACCATATTCTTCTTCTACATTTGAAGTTTCTTTGTTTGTCTGTTGAGGCTCTGAGCTAGAACTTAAAGGCATTTCAGATGTATCAGCTGAATTTGTCATTGTTTTGCTGATAGAAACTTCATTTGCTGAAGTAGTTACAACTGGAGCTGAAGATGTATAACTTGAAGGTCTTCTTAGCTCAAATCTTGGATCAGGATCACCAGGAGGTAAAATGTCTATAGATCCTGAAACATTCTCACAAGATTTGTTAAAACAGTTGGTAACTAAATCAAGATCAAATAGCCAATCCGGACCAGAACCTTTCACACTAGGAGTGTGCTCATTGAAAGTCACATTGGCTTACTCCTCAACTACTCTAGTTCTGAGATTGTATACTCTATAAGCTTTAGCTTTAGAAGAGTATCCAATAAAGTGTCCATCGTCTGATTTCTCAGCAAACTTGGCAATTTGATCTTTGGTATTCAAGATGCTGCATGGACATCCAATTGACCTGAGAATACCAATGAAAGTTTTCTCTTGTGCCAAAGTTCTTAAGGAGTCGTACCATGAGTCTTAACCACTAAAACTCTGTTCTGCACATAGTAGGCAGTGTTGACTGCCTCTGCCCAGAAGGTGATGGGTAGTTTAGAGTCAGACAACATAGTTCTTGCAGCCTCAATCAGTGTCTTGTTTCTCCACATAGCAACACCATTTTGCTGAGGAGTCCTGGGAGCACTATATTGTCTTGTAATACCCTTTTCATCACAAAATATGTCAAGGATTTGGTTCTTACATTTAGTTCCTTCATCACATCTTATGGTTTTGACCTTGTGATCACATCCATTCTTAATTCTTAAGATGAAATTCTTTAGAATCTCAGGGGTCTCATCCTTAGTTCTAAGAAAGAAGACCCAAGTGAATCTTGTAAAGTCATCTGTGATCAACAGACAGTAAGAGGTCCTTCCTAGACTCATTACACTGGTGGGGCCAAAGAGATCCATATGTAGCAAGTGTAGCGGTGTAGTGATGGAGTTTCTTTCCTTAGGCTTGTGAGATACCTTATGTTGCTTTCCTTTCAGGCATGCAACACAATGGTCATCACTTGTAAACTCTTTCTTTGGCATTCCAGTTACCAAATCATTCTTAATTAGCTTATTCATGTTCTTAAAGTTTACATGGCACATTCTTTTATGCAAAAGAAAAGACTCATCACTCTTGGCTTTAGATAGAAAGCATGAAACTTCTCCTGAGGGAGATGTTTGTTGCAAGTCTATCTTATACATGTTCCCTCTCCTGGGGGCTGTAAGCAGTATATGCTCATGAGGAATAATCACCCCAGGCTTGAGAACAATGCACTCATGTTTAGTAAAGAGCATGTTATGACTCTGATCACAAAATTAGGATACACTCAGAAGATTGTACCCAAGCTCCTTGACAAAGTTTACCTTCTCAATGCTGAGCTTACCATTTATGACCATGCCCCTTCCAGAAATGTAACCTCCTTCATCTCCTCCAAAAGCAACTGGTCCTCTATCAATCCTTTCAAAGTTCTAGAGTAGTGACCTATTGCCTGTCATGTGCCTGGAACAGGCACTATCAATGATCCAGACATTTTTGTTTGTCTTGAGTTGAACCTGCACAAAGAAAATGATTAGTTACATTTGGGAACCCAAGCCTTATTGGTCTTGGGCTCATCAAAGGAAGTAGAAGGTAATGAAACAGTAATAGACCCTATAGTTGTGCTCTGAGGATCTCTTGTAGAACCTCTTGGCTCTATGAGTGAGAAGAGCCATTTGCTGGACTATCTCCATGTACTCCAAGTCATCTGGATGGATACAGTCTAGGTCTTCAAGGGTGAATAGGAAGTTGTCATAACTTTCACCAGAAGACACAAATGCTTGAGAAGAACTTGTCTCTTGGAATGGGCTTTCTTGAGTATAGTTCTCCCTTGGTGTCTCCAGGAAGGTGATGAAAGGACCCTTTTGTGAGATGTCAGGGTAGCATATGAGATGATGTTGGGGTTCTATGCTATCCCTTTCAGTCATATGAAGGGCTGAACCCATTTGATTGCTGGAGTTACCAGATGAACCGTGCATGTTTATCTCCATCTAGTATCCACTGAGAATGCCATACAACTCTATCAGAGTGTGAGTCTTAAGGTTCTCAATTCTCTTGATTACAACACAATAATGTGTCCATTGCCTAGGAAGAGAGGGCATAAACTTCCTTACAATGTCCCTGCTCTCAAAAGTTACTCCAACATCCACTAGGGTATCCACAATCTCAACATACCTGAAGTATTGTTGAGTCATGGTCTCACCTGTTTTGAAGGTGAAATTTTCAAACTGCTGCTTCAGGAGATCCTTCTTGTTCTCCTTGGCTTCAGTAACACCCTTATACATTAGTTTCAATCCATCCCACAGCTGCTTAGCTGTTTTGCATTTCTTAAAACCTCTGTATACAGAGTTTGGAAGAGCAGTCTGAAGGGCTGTCATGGCTTTTTGATCAATTTCTACTCTCTTTTTATCTTCTTCTGAGTAGTCAGTCACATCCTTGGCGATCATTCCACCTCCAGCAGCAGCTGAAGGAGTTTTTGGTATGTAAGGTCCAGAGACAACAGATTCCCAAGTTCTTGAGTCTTGACACTTGATGAAACCTTCCATTCTTTGGCACAAAATGTCAAAGTCATCAAGAGTGATCAGTGGGGACTTTGTCATGGTTCTAGTTTCCATATCAGCTTTAGAGATAGCTGCCTTTTGAAGGGTTAAGTATTTTTATATGTGTGAGGGATCTTAAGATGGTGAGATCTTGTATCAAGAGCCTGAGAAGCTCTGATACCAATTGTAGGACCGGGTGAAGTGTTTATGCACTTTACAACACAACAACACAAAGAGGAGAATGTGTAACAACACTTAACAATTCAAATAGGGAACTGGTAAAACTGAGTTTAGAGAACTAAGAAACACAAGTGTAAATGAGACAGAAACTAGAACAACACACAAGCAGTTGGTTTTCAAGGTTGACGTATATTGATCTCTAGTTCCTTACAAATGGCTTAAAAAGTTCTACACAAACTTACTAAGTTACAAGGACCAGGAAATACTTATACTACAACCTACAGCCGGTCATACTTTGAATGCCATCTGGATATATGAACTAGACTACAAAATCCATGTTGAGTCAAAAGGCAGATTGCCTTTTGACTAGTGACTATGACATACCATAGTTCACATCCTAATATATTACAAAAAGGATAAAGTACATAAAGTGAAAAGTTACAGAGTCAAGACCTCAATGTACAGTTTACCAAAAGCATAGACCTTTTCACCAACTCATGAAAGGTTGGTGACCTATTAGAGTGGCAGCAGAAAGTGATTCAACTTTAGGTAAAAAGTACATCAGATAGAGCATGTAATATAGAAGTCTTCGGAAGAAATCTATCTTCAGTGGTTGGCTTCGGAAGACTTTGTCCTTGAAGCTTCGAAAGACTTCATCTTTTGGCTTCGGAAGATATTGGTCTTGGCTTCGGAAAATTTCACACTTAGAATAATTTCTAAGGCAGTATGAAACTTCCGAAGCATTGCACTTCAGTACACTTGTGCATGCATGCAGGAGATACTTTGGGTGTTTGGGTTGCATCAGCCTTACTAATAACCTTACAAAACCTTTAACTGATTGCATTAAAAAACAACTATAATAACATGTGTGAATGGATGCTAATCTTGCCCTGTCGAGTAGCCTCCCTGCGTGCCATCCTCAGCAATCGCTACCTGCTAACTGAAAATGCATAAAAGTCAGTGTTGCTATGTGAGTTCTAGCTTTAGTGTATTTGAAATACCTTACGCATTTCATACATAAAATGCTCCTTTTATAAAAGAGACTTTCTTTACTTTCACACATGTTCATTCATTATCGCATGAATTCGTTCGTTTCATACTTTATCATTTCATTCATTTCGTACTTCATCATATCGTCCGTTTTGTACTTTATCTTCATCGTTCGTTATCGTTTGTTTCAAGCTTTATCATTTCGCTTGTTTAATACTGATTCCAGATCCTATGAAGCTTTTCCCCCATCATGATCCGAAAACACCATTTCAGGCACGAAGCCCCATTACTAATTGGCACAAAGCCCGTGGCCTGAAGCCACCATTCTGGGCACAAAGCCTCATTTCTATCTGGCACAAAGCCGTATCATATCTTGGCAGAAAGCCTAGGGTCGAATGACAAGAATCTTTTTTTGTACTATGGATTCAGTCACCAAGACTAATCCCCTGTGTGTGAACCCTCATGGGTTAGCCAACATCACACGCTATTATACACATAGCTGAGCTGACAACTCTAAAAGAGTTGTGATCCTTTTTTCTTTTTGCTTGCAAGCCTTTACTTTCTTTTATTACGTTTCACTTCGCATCTTTGTTATCTTTCACTTCTTTACGTTATACTTTACGTTAATTCATACATTCATCATACTACGTAAAGTCATAACATAATACTTAACATATATTATAATATATATATAAATATATATATATATATATATATGTTTTGAAAATCATTAAAAGATAACACTTTATTCTTATATACATATCACACATTCATCATCACATCATACATGTTCTAAGCATAAACCCTCACATATTCATGCTTAGAATAGTCCAAAACAGTCCGTAAGTTAAACTAGGGCCAAACCCTAAAATTCTGGTTTTCCCAAAAATTCAGAAAATTTTCTAAGTGTTTCGGCGCGTGGACACTATTTGGGCGCCTGAGGACTGTTTGGGCGTTTCTCCACTATGCAGGCGCATGAGTCAATACTTAACTATTTTAGCACTTAGGCGCATGAGCCTCTGGGGCGCATGGACAATATTTAGGCGCATGAGACTTTAATTAGAAATTTCTAATGAATTTCTGGGTGCATGGACTACTGTTCGGGCGCATCATCCTATACTCAGACTTTCTAAGTCATAATTCCAGGCGCATGGGCCCTATTTGGGCGCACGACCTTACCTAAACCTTTTCTAATGCAATTAACTAGGTGCATGGGCCCTGTTTGGGCGCATGAACACCAACATAAATGTTTCTAACATATTTTTCAGTCCCAAACTCATCCTTAACATGTTCTAAACCTTATACTACCATTCTAAGCATTAACTTAGTATGCATAACCATAAAATACCAACATGGAAGTATATATACATACGGTTACACATACCAAAGAATTTATAAAACATGTAGAAAATAGGGTCTAGAAACTCACCTTTTCTGCTTTCAAGCTTAATCTCTTCAACTTGAACTTTTCAGAGGATTCTAACACCTAGGTATGTCCAAAACACATAACCCGAACACATACACAAACATAAGAACATGTAGAATTCGGTTATATGGTCAAAAATCCTTAAAACCGAACCCAATTATGCTATATTTGCTTTCCTTGGCCGAATTTTTCAGCTTTCTCTCTCTAAATGACGAAGATCTCCTGCTTTCTCCCTCTAAAAGCCGAGACAGTTGATGTATGCAGAAGATGTGGGCGGCCATACCCACTTTAAACAAAATAATATTATTATTTTGTCCTTTTTACACTTTATACCCCTCCTCTTTGGCCTCTTACCCTTTTCTCACAAAATAGCCTTCTTTTCTTTCTCATTTCTTTTCTTTTTCTTGTCCTTTTTACTTGACAAAATATTCGGGTATTAAAAGTCCACCCCCCTTAAAGAAGTTTCATCCCCGAAACCCATCACTCTTCGAAAAACTATGGGTAATGTTATCTCACATCTTCTTCAGTCTCCCATGTAGACTCCGAACCCTTTCGGTATTTCCACTGCACACGCACCAGTGGAACCACTTTATTACTCAACCTCTTCTCCTTTCGATCAACGATTGTCACTGGCTGCTCTACATAATTGAGCCGTTCATCCACTTCGATATCATCCAGTGATACATTCATATATTCATCAGCTAAGTAGTTTCTCAGATGAGATACGTGGAATGTGGGCTGAATTCCACTTAACTCATCTGGCCATTCTAAACGATAGGCCACCTCTCCTACTCGTGCGATTATTTGGAAAGGTCCTATATATCTTGGGCTTAGCTTGCCCCACTTTTGGAACCAAATGATTCCCTTCCAAGGTGAGACCTTCAACATAACTCGGGCGCCCACCTTGAATTCGATCGGTCCACGTCTCTTGTCGGCATATAACTTTTGTCTATCTTTCACCGCCTTTATAAAGGATTTGAACCTTTCTAGCTTTTCAGTTGTTGCCTCAATCACTTCAAGGCTTTCTAACTCTTTCTGCCCAATATCACCCTAACATATGGGTGCCCTACACCTCCTACCGTATAGCATCTCGTAAGGTGGCATGCCAATGCTGCCATGATAACTGTTGTTGTACGAGAACTCAACTAACGGTAAGTGATCATCCCAACTTCCTCCAAAATCGATCACACATGCTCGAAGCATATCCTCAAGCATCTAGATTGTCCTCTCAGACTGACCATCTGTAACGCCCGTATTTTTTTTTAGCAAGAAATAAAAGAAAAAGGAAGAAAAGAAGAGGGAATAAAAAGCAACTAAAAAGGAGGGACCAAAAGTGCCAAATGGGCAAAATTGTTATTTATTTTATACAAAAGGAAGGCATGGCCGCCCATGATGCCTGCATTTCCCTGTCATTTGATATTTTAGAGAGAGAGAGCAGAGAAACCTTCGGACATTGAAGAACAAGAAGAAGAAATTCGAGTTTAAGGTAAAGTTGAGTATTTTGAGTTGTTTTTGGCTAACCTTAGCCTCGGTTAAATGCTTATTTGTGTTGGTATGTGTTCCAAATGTGTGTTTAGAAGGTTTCCAGTGTTAGGATCGATTAAAGGAGCTCGGGTGAAGAGTCCTAAGATTTGAAACAACTAAGGTGAGTTCTAGACCCCTTTTTACTGGTTTTTAAATGTTTTGGGGCTGGAAAATGCATGCAAGTATGTTTTTGTAAAATTTGGGTTGATACCCGTATGAAATGAATGTATGTATGTTTATGTTTATGTTAGATTTATGCCTAGAATCATATGTATATGTTTAGAACTAGGCATTATGATGTTTGGGACTTGGATTATGAATTACACACATGAACAGGTTGCTAATATGTCTGAAATTGGGACTTAGAATAAATAAGCACAAGTTGATGAGTCCACCAGTGCTCATACGACCAACAGTGTGGTCGTATGACCAGGTGATGCATTTTTTTCTAAGTGTTGAAAAGTCTAACAGGACTCATACGACCAACAGTGTGGTCGTATGACCAAGTTATATTTCTAAGTGTTGGCCCAATTGGACTCATACGACCAACAGTGTGGTCGTATGACCAGGTGATGTAATTTACTAAGTGTGTAGAAGAGTCCAATAGGGCTCATACGACCAACAGTGTGGTCGTATGACCAGAACATATTTCTAAGTCTAGGGATGGTACGACCAATAGTGCTCATACGACCAACAGTGTGGTCGTATGACCAGATAATTCTAAGTATAAGATGAAAAGTCCAGCAGTGCTCTTACGCCTAACAGGGCTCATACGCCCAGAGGGCTTATATGCCCAACAGGGCTCAAACGCCCAGAAAACTTAGAATTTTACAGAAATTTCCAGTAAGCCCAAAGTTCGAGGTTTTGACCAGGGTTGACTAGGGTTAATAAATGATGATGTCTCATGCATATAATGATGAGTATGATTAACCCTTATTATTACTGATATTATTATCAGTGTATTATTACTGTTAACAATATTATTAATAAAATATTGTTAAGTATGTTATGATGCTATGTATGATGATGAATGCCTGATGATGAATGTATGATGATGAATGTATGATGAGTGTGTATGTTCCTTGTAATTGTGTATGCTTATCTTTCTGAAACTTTACGAATAACGAGAATGAACTAATGAAGTATTATGTAACGTAAAGTGAAAGATAATGAAAGAGGAACATGATGATGAATGCATGTATTAACGAATGAATGAAAAGAAGAATGATGATGAATACATGCATAAATGAATGAACGAAAGTCTTGCATGGTCTAAGGGGGCACGAGATGGAATTGACGGTTATGAAGTCTTGGAAATGGAGCTTGGTTCTAGTAACTAGGCCTATTACGAGCCTTATGGTAGATTATGGACAGTGAGCCATAGTTGCCTTAAGAACAACGGGGCAGTGTCTTTGTGACCTGTCACGGGATAGTTGTTACAGCAGGAGTGGTGACGATCACTCATGGGGTTAACGTGACCCCAGATGAGACGTTGTCGGTCTATGGACAGAGAGCCATAGGGGCAACGAGGTTGTCGGTCTATGGACAGAGAGCCATAGGGGCAACCAGGTTGTCGGTATATGGACAGAGAGCCATAGGGGCAACCAGGTGTCGGTCTATGGACTGAGAGCCATAGGGGCACCAGGTGTCGGTCTATGGACTGAGAGCCATAGGGGCACCAGACGGATACGATATGCTTTGTCGGCTCATGGGTTGGAACCATGAGGGTAGAGAAGAAAGGTGACCCTTAGAGTTTTGCATGCTTGACGAATGAAAGTTAAAGAACGTATGAATGAATGAAAAGAATGTATGTACAAACGTGAATGAGAACGATGAATGGTACACGAATGAAAACTAATGAACGAATGATGAAGATAATTAATGAAATTACCTACGTGTACGTACGATGTGTGATCACATATGCATAACGAACGTTTTGGAATGAGAAGTAAAGTATTTTAATTACAAAACTAGAACTCACTCAGCAACGCTGACTTTTATGTATTTTCCAGTTGGCAGGTGACAGGTTGCTGAGGATGGCACACATGGGTGGCTACTTGGTGGGCAAGACTGACATCCATTATGCTTTTGACTATACTGTTGTTTTGTAATTCATTCATCTACATTTTGTGACTTGTGAATTAAAATGTATTACTTAACAACAGTGTTTTAAATGAATGGATGGTTTTGTTTAAATAATTCCGCTGCTTAAAATTTATTTTATGAATGTTTTATGCTGTGAATGACCAACTGTGAGGTGCCCGGGAACGGGGCCTTACAAGTTGGTATCAGAGCAAAAGTTAAAGTAAAATGGGTAAATTTTCAAAATGAACCTTAACTTAAACTGAGAATGGGACGAAAAGAGGGATGTCAGCCCGAGTAGTCATGTGACATCAGGTATTGCTTTTCTTAAAAGTTAATCAGTGTTATGTGCGTGTGCTATGTGATTTATGTGTTCTTAGTAGATTTAGATGCTGAGGTAGTCAGGATAGGAAGTGCTTGGGGTGTGAAGAGTAAAGTAAGTGGCTAATCACAACTGGCCACTGTAATTAGGGACTTACTATACTTGACATAAACTGAGCTAATCCTTGAATGACTGTTTTAGTGTTTGAATCTTATAGTGCATAGGAGAATGGCAGGGAAGAAACCATCTAAGGCTGCTAGAGGTAGAGGTCGTCCGCGTACGACTAGGAACAGCACTAAAGCTCCTGAGACGGCTCCTGTGAACCCTGAGGTTCCCGACCGGAATGAAGAAACAGAGAATGCTAGTTTGAATGCCTCAGCTAGGGAGGCGATTGCTGATGAGGTACACCAAGTCCTACAGGCAGTTATGCCACCAGTAGTGACCGATGTTATTCGAGCTATAAGGAACGAGGAAAGGAAGGAAAAAGAGGACAGGAGAGGGTCGACTGAAAAGGAGAGCAAGGGAGAAGAGGAACGACCGGATCCTGAGATAGTAATATCTGACGAGGAGAGAGATGATGTAGTGGGGGCGACGACCAAGGGATGCAGTTACGGGGCATTTCAAAGGTGCAAGCCCCCGACTTTTGATGGAAATGGCACTGCTACAACCGCTCAACGATGGGTAAGGGAGATGGAAGCGGTACTCGAGATCAGCGAGTGCCGTGAGGATCAGAAGGTGAAGTTTGCCACCCACTCCTTTACTGACTCAGCACTATGCTGGTGGGACAATATTGTCCAAGCGGAGGGTTCCAAGGCCATCGGGAAAATGAAGTGGTCCGAGTTGAAGAAGTTAGTAAGTGAGGAATTCTGTCCTCACAGAGAACTTGATAAGGTCGAGAGGGATTTCTTGCAACTCGAGGCGGGAACCATGACGCACCAGCAATACACTACCAAATTCAATGAAATGGCAAGGCTGGTGCCGGATCAAGTGACACCGGTATCTCGAAAGATTAACCGGTACATTCAGGGACTGCCAGCCGACATCCGCAGGCACTTGATTACTGCCCGACCAAGCACCTTTAGGTCGGCAGTAGACTTAGCTGGGAGGCTCTATGATGAGAGGGAAGTGATGGTGGTGGAATCAAAGAAGGCCGGTGGTGACCGAAACTGGAATGGAAAGCGGTTCGGGCGTGGTGGCTTTACCCCGAATAACAAGAAGGCGAGAAGGGATAACCGTAGGGTGGGGTCATCAAGCTCGGAACCCAAAAGATGTGACAAGTGTGGTAAGGAGCACGGTGGTGAATGCAGATGGGGGTTAAACGTCTGTTTCAGGTGTGGGAAATCCGGTCATATGGCTAAAGACTGTAAGGCTGCGTGGTGTTTCAACTGTGGTGAAGCGGGGCACATGAGTAAAGATTGCAAGAAGTCGAGGGCTGAGAGTTCCGGAGGAAAGAAGGTAGTAGGGACTGAGGGGCAGAAGACGAGCGCCAGAGCTTTTACTATGACCAGAGAGGAGGCTAGGACGGACCCCGATGTTGTGTCAGGTACGTTTCTAGTAAATCAAACTCTTGCTTCTGTGTTATTTGACACTGGTGCTAGTAGGAGTTTCATTTCTGCTACTTTCTGTGATAAATTGTCTGCTAGTAGTAAATGCATTGATGAGCCCTTTGATGTAGAAACAGCTATTGGTAAGTCCACTAGAGTTATTGATGTGATAGAGGACTGTACCATAGAGTTAGAAGGCCATAGGTTTGCTGCCAAATTACATGTGATGCCCTTAGGAGGATTTGATGTAGTGTTAGGGATGGATTGGTTAGCAATCTACGAAGCGAATATCGTGTGCCGAAAGAAGATGATTAGACTGACGGCGACTGACGGAAGTCCGGTGACAATATATGGCGATCGGGTTACGACGATTCCGAAGGTGATCTCGATGGCGGTGGCGGGAAAGTGTATGAGGCGCGGATGTAGCGCCTACTTATGTTATGTAAAGAATGTAGAGACACCAACACCACAACTATCTGATGTACCAGTTGTGCGTGACTTTCCGGACGTGTTTCCCGAAGACTTATCGGGATTGCCACCTGATCGAGAGATCGAATTCCAGATCGACCTGATACCGGGTGCTCAACCTGTCGCAAAAGCACCATATCGCTTGGCTCCGACGGAGATGAAAGAGTTGATGGAGCAACTGCAGGAGTTGCTTGACAAGGGCTTTATTAGACCGAGTATCTCTCCTTGGGGTGCTCCGGTCTTGTTCGTGAAGAAAAAGGACGGTAGCATGAGAATGTGTATTGACTACCGTGAATTGAACAAGTTGACAATAAAGAATCGGTATCCGTTACCGAGAATCGATGACTTGTTCGACCAGCTCCAGGGTGCCAGTTGGTTCTCGAGGATAGATCTTCGATCTGGCTACCATCAATTGAAGGTAAAGGAGCAGGACATTCCTAAAACGGCTTTTCGTACGCGTTATGGACACTATGAGTTTCTCGTTATGTCATTTGGTCTAACTAACGCGCCAGCTGCTTTTATGGATTTGATGAACCGAGTGTGTCGGCCAATGTTAGATAAATCAGTAATTGTGTTCATTGATGATATTCTGATTTATTCAAGGAGCGAAGAAGAGCATGCCGGTCACATTCGGGAAGTGTTGGAGACTTTGAGGAGGGAGTAGCTGTATGCTAAGTTCTCCAAATGTGCTTTTTGGCTACGCGAGGTGCAATTTCTGGGTCATGTGGTAAATGCAGAGGGAATTATGGTGGACCCAGCAAAGGTTGAGGCTGTAATGCAATGGAGATCACCAAAGACGCCATCCGAGATTCGTAGCTTCTTGGGATTGGCGGGCTATTACAGGAGATTTATTCAGGATTTCTCCAAGATAGCCTCACCTTTGACTAAGTTGACTCGCAAGGATGTGAAATTCGTGTGGGGTCGAGAGCAGGAGACGGCTTTTGAGGAGTTGAAGGCAAGACTAACACAAGCTCCTGTCTTGACATTGCCCGAGGGGAATGAAGACTTAGTGGTCTATTCGGATGCATCTTATTCTGGGCTAGGTTGCGTGTTGATGCAACGTGGAAGGGTAATAGCCTATGCATCCCGACAATTGAAAATCCACGAAGCCAACTATCCCACACACGATCTAGAATTAGCCGCGGTGGTTTTTGCGTTGAAGATTTGGCGGCACTATCTATACGGGGCGAAGTGCACAATCTTCACTGACCACAAAAGCTTGAAGTATTTCTTCGAGCAGAAGGATTTAAACATGAGGCAAAGGCGATGGTTGGAGCTCATAAAGGATTATGACTGCGAAATCCATTACCATCCGGGCAAGGCCAATGTGGTGGCTGATGCCCTTAGCCGAAAAGAAAGACCTGAGCCGATTCGGGTGAAGGCTTATCTGCTGATCATGACCCCCGATGTGATGACACAGGTTAAGGAGTTTCAAGATGAGGCTTTGAAAGAAGATTGTCTTAACTCCGAAAGGATGAGAGGCCTAGTGACGGAATTGGGTGAGAACACTCTTGGTGTTAAGACCCGATTTGGGCGAATGTGGATTCCTCGATACGGGGATCTACGTGGAAGAATCATGGATGAGGCCCATAAGACCCGATACTCCATTCACCCCGGTGCTACCAAAATGTACCACGATATGAAGAAGGATTACTGGTGGCCGGGTATGAAACGTGACGTGGTGGAATATGTGAGTAAGTGCATGACTTGTTCACAGGTCAAGGCAGAGCATCAGAAACCGTACGGGAAGATCCAACCGTTGGATATACCCGAGTGGAAGTGGGAGCACATCACCATGGATTTCATCACGAAACTACCACGTACCCCGAAAGGGTATGATGCTATATGGGTGATAGTTGATCGATTGACGAAGAGTGCCCACTTCCTACCGATCCGCGAGACGTATTCATCTGAAAGATTGGCGGATCTATTTATCAAAGAAATTGTAGCTCGTCATGGCGTACCGGTGTCTATTGTGTCTGATCGTGACACCCGGTTTACCTCCAAGTTTTGGAAGAGATTTCATGATGCGATGGGGACGAGACTACACATTAGTACAGCATATCACCCTCAGACGGACGGTCAGTCTGAGAGGACGATCCAAACACTCGAAGACATGCTTCGGGCATGCGTGATCGATTTTGGAGGAAGTTGGGATGATCACTTGCCGTTAGCAGAATTCTCGTACAACAATAGCTATCATGCCAGTATTGGCATGCCACCCTACGAGATGCTATACGGTAGGAGATGTAGGACGCCCGTATATTGGGGAGACATTGGGCAGAAGGAACTGGGAGGTGTTGAGGTGATTGAAGCAACGACTGAGAAATTAGAAAAGATCAAAGCCTTCATGAAGGCGGCGAAAGATAGGCAAAAGTCGTATGCTGACAAGAGGCGAAGACCGATAGAGTTCAAGGTTGGTGACCGAGTAATGTTGAAGGTCTCGCCCTGGAAAGGGATCATTAGATTCAGGAAACGAGGTAAGCTAAGCCCGAGGTATATAGGACCTTTCCGAATTGTCGCACGAGTAGGAGAGGTAGCCTATCGACTTGAGCTGCCAGATGAGTTAAGTGGAATTCATCCCACATTCCATGTATCCCATCTGAGAAAGTGCTTAGCTGATGAAGACATGGTTGTACCACTGGAGGATATTGAGGTGGATGAGAGGCTCAACTACGTGGAGCAACCAGTGGCAATCATTGATCGTATAGAAAAGAGGTTAAGGAATAAAGTGGTTCCTCTTGTGCGTGTACAGTGGAAGCACAGGAAGGGATCCGAGTCTACGTGGGAGACTGAAGAAGAGATGAGGCAACACTACCCACATCTGTTTGAGGAATAACAGGTTTCGGGGACGAAACCTATATAAGGGGGGTGGACTTGTAACGCCCGTATTTTTTTTTTAGCAAGAAATAAAAGAAAAAGGAAGAAAAGAAGAGGGAATAAAAAGCAACTAAAAAGGAGGGACCAAAAGTGCCAAATGGGCAAAATTGTTATTTATTTTATACAAAAGGAAGGCATGGCCGCCCATGATGCCTGCATTTCCCTGTCATTTGATATTTTAGAGAGAGAGAGCAGAGAAACCTTCGGACATTGAAGAACAAGAAGAAGAAATTCGAGTTTAAGGTAAAGTTGAGTATTTTGAGTTGTTTTTGGCTAACCTTAGCCTCGGTTAAATGCTTATTTGTGTTGGTATGTGTTCCAAATGTGTGTTTAGAAGGTTTCCAGTGTTAGGATCGATTAAAGGAGCTCGGGTGAAGAGTCCTAAGATTTGAAACAACTAAGGTGAGTTCTAGACCCCTTTTTACTGGTTTTTAAATGTTTTGGGGCTGGAAAATGCATGCAAGTATGTTTTTGTAAAATTTGGGTTGATACCCGTATGAAATGAATGTATGTATGTTTATGTTTATGTTAGATTTATGCCTAGAATCATATGTATATGTTTAGAACTAGGCATTATGATGTTTGGGACTTGGATTATGAATTACACACATGAACAGGTTGCTAATATGTCTGAAATTGGGACTTAGAATAAATAAGCACAAGTTGATGAGTCCACCAGTGCTCATACGACCAACAGTGTGGTCGTATGACCAGGTGATGCATTTTTTTCTAAGTGTTGAAAAGTCTAACAGGACTCATACGACCAACAGTGTGGTCGTATGACCAAGTTATATTTCTAAGTGTTGGCCCAATAGGACTCATACGACCAACAGTGTGGTCGTATGACCAGGTGATGTAATTTACTAAGTGTGTAGAAGAGTCCAATAGGGCTCATACGACCAACAGTGTGGTCGTATGACCAGAACATATTTCTAAGTCTAGGGATGGTACGACCAATAGTGCTCATACGACCAACAGTGTGGTCGTATGACCAGATAATTCTAAGTATAAGATGAAAAGTCCAGCAGTGCTCTTACGCCTAACAGGGCTCATACGCCCAGAGGGCTTATACGCCCAACAGGGCTCAAACGCCCAGAAAACTTAGCATTTTACAGAAATTTCCAGTAAGCCCAAAGTTCGAGGTTTTGACCAGGGTTGACTAGGGTTAATAAATGATGATGTCTCATGCATATAATGATGAGTATGATTAACCCTTATTATTACTGATATTATTATCAGTGTATTATTACTGTTAACAATATTATTAATAAAATATTGTTAAGTATGGTATGATGCTATGTATGATGATGAATGCCTGATGATGAATGTATGATGATGAATGTATGATGAGTGTGTATGTTCCTTGTAATTGTGTATGCTTATCTTTCTGAAACTTTACGAATAACGAGAATGAACTAATGAAGTATTATGTAACGTAAAGTGAAAGATAATGAAAGAGGAACATGATGATGAATGCATGTATTAACGAATGAATGAAAAGAAGAATGATGATGAATACATGCATAAATGAATGAACGAAAGTCTTGCATGGTCTAAGGGGGCACGAGATGGAATTGACGGTTATGAAGTCTTGGAAATGGAGCTTGGTTCTAGTAACTAGGCCTATTACGAGCCTTATGGTAGATTATGGACAGTGAGCCATAGTTGCCTTAAGAACAACGGGGCAGTGTCTTTGTGACCTGTCACGGGATAGTTGTTACAGCAGGAGTGGTGACGATCACTCATGGGGTTAACGTGACCCCAGATGAGACGTTGTCGGTCTATGGACAGAGAGCCATAGGGGCAACGAGGTTGTCGGTCTATGGACAGAGAGCCATAGGGGCAACCAGGTTGTCGGTCTATGGACAGAGAGCCATAGGGGCAACCAGGTGTCGGTCTATGGACTGAGAGCCATAGGGGCACCAGGTGTCGGTCTATGGACTGAGAGCCATAGGGGCACCAGACGGATACGATATGCTTTGTCGGCTCATGGGTTGGAACCATGAGGGCAGAGAAGAAAGGTGACCCTTAGAGTTTTGCATGCTTGACGAATGAAAGTTAAAGAACGTATGAATGAATGAAAAGAATGTATGTACAAACGTGAATGAGAACGATGAATGGTACACGAATGAAAACTAATGAACGAATGATGAAGATAATTAATGAAATTACCTACGTGTACGTACGATGTGTGATCACATATGCATAACGAACGTTTTGGAATGAGAAGTAAAGTATTTTAATTACAAAACTAGAACTCACTCAGCAACGCTGACTTTTATGTATTTTCCAGTTGGCAGGTGACAGGTTGCTGAGGATGGCACACATGGGTGGCTACTTGGTGGGCAAGACTGACATCCATTATGCTTTTGACTATACTGTTGTTTTGTAATTCATTCATCTACATTTTGTGACTTGTGAATTAAAATGTATTGCTTAACAACAGTGTTTTAAATGAATGGATGGTTTTGTTTAAATAATTCCGCTGCTTAAAATTTATTTTATGAATGTTTTATGCTGTGAATGACCAACTGTGAGGTGCCCGGGAACGGGGCCTTACACCATCGATCTGAGGATGATAAGCCATGCTATTGTGTAGCTTCATCCCCATCGCATCATGAAATCTCTTCTAAAACTTCGATGTAAACCGAGTGTCACGATCCGACACGATAGACACCGGCACACCATGACGAGCTATGATCTCTTTGATAAAAAAATACGCCAACCTCTCAGATGAATATGTCTCGCGGATTGGTAGGAAGTGAGCACTCTTCGTCAGTCGATCAACTATCACCCAAATGGTATCGCTCCCCCTCGTCGTACAAGGTAACTTGGTAATAAAATCCATGGTGATGTGCTCCCACTTCCACTTAGTCAAATGGTTGGATCTTCCTGTATGGTTTTGGATGTTCTGCCTTCACTTGCAAGCAAGTAAGGCACTTGCTCACATACTCCACCACGTCATGCTTCATACCCGACCACTAATAGTCCTTCTTCATGTCTTGATACATCTTGGTAGCACCAGGATGAATGGAATATTGAGTTTTATGAGCTTCATCCATAATTTGTCCCCCTAGATCTCCGTATCGAGTAATCCACATCCGCCCAAAGCGGGTTCTCACTTCGTGAGTGTTTTCTCCCAACTCTGTGACTAGACCACTCATTCTTTTGGAGTTAAGGCTGTTACTACTTCTATAAAGATTAACATTTTGTATTTATATGACTTTTTATCTTTTTGTAATAGTATAGGGACTAGTCTTGTAATTAGTTAGTTCCTTTTTCTGTTGATTAGTAGTATATATAGCTAAGACATGTGTAGGTTAGAGATACGAATAGACGAATCTGCTACTTACACACATTGTAATTGTCTTGCTATTATCAATAAACTCTTTAAATTTTGTTGATATTGTGCTTTGATTTGATTACTTTGCTTGTGTTTTCCTTGAATTGTTAGCTAATAACATCACAGATCTATACATTTGATCCTATCAAATGGTATCAGAGCTATTGGTTGAGTGAATTGAGTTTTTGTCGAACTTTGAAAACTCAAAATTCACTTAATTCTATGATTGATTAGCAATTCAATTGAAATATTGTGGTTTTCATTTGTGTTTAATCATCATAAACATGAATTGAACCACAATTAGCAGATAAAGACTGAAGACCAGATGAAGATAAGAAGACAAAAGAAGAAAAAGACAACAAAAAGTCCGAAGACTGAAGATTTTAAAGACCAAAGAAAATGTCAATCTTAGGGGGAGTATTGTTAGTACTTCTTTAAAGTTTAACATTTTGTCTTTATGTTTCTTTTTATCTTTTTGTAATAGTATAGGACTAGTCTTGTAATTAGTTAGTTCGTTTTTTTGTTTATTGGTAGTATATATAGCTTAGACATGTGTAGGTTAGAGATAGGAATAGACGAATCTGTTACTTACACACATTGTAATTGTCTTTGCTGTTATCAATAAACTCTTTGAATTTTGTTGATATTATGCTTTGATTTGATTACATTGCTTGTATTTTTTCATTGAATTGTTAGCTAATATCATCACAGATCTATACATTTGATCCTATCAAATTAATAAATATGAGAGTTTTTCTTAGAAAATCAAAATAAAAATGTTGAATTAAAAGGATGATGCTATATGTTCAAAGTATGTGTGTGGCTGATAATGTAAAATTTTGATGATGATAAAATGAACCTATATAATTGTGCATGTGGAAAAGCTTTTTACAAATGTTGAAAACAAGACAATTTGTTTATTTTGAGTCTAAAATGAAGGGAAAATTAATTTTGAAAATTTAAATTAAAATAAAAGGGGTTAAAATGCTATAAGTGAAAATTAGGGGTCAAAAATGTAATTTTGTGGGAAAAGTTTCAAAATCCTAAAAATTGTTTGAATATTAGTACATGAACAGTGCTAATAAGTCTAAATAGTGTTTGGATGAAAGATATGAAAAATGCAAGTGTTTTGAACATCATGCGTCTAAACAGTGACTATAAGTCCTTTTTAGGTGTATGAAGAGTTTTCAGAATTTATACAAGTGTTTAGACGGTTCTCATAAACCCATGCGTCTGAACAGTTGTCGATCGTATGAGAACTTAGGTAAATTTGTACAAGTGTTTAGACGGTTCTCATAAAACCATACGTCTGAACAGTTGTCAACCGTCTGAGAAATCATGCAAATTGGTTAAGTGTTAGATGGCTCAACATTCCCAAGCATCTATACAGTACCAGACGGTTTGTGTAAAATTAATCCAAGTGTTGGACGTTTCTATAGATACATGCGACAGAACAGTGCTCAACCGGCTGAACAGTTCTCAACCGGCTGAACAGTTCTCAACCGGCTGAACAGTTCAGAACCGTCTGAACAGTTCCCAAGCGGCTGAACAGTTGTCATGCGTCTAACCCCAAACCTCTAAACGATGCTCATCCGTCTTAAATTCTACACTTAGTATATAAAGAACACTTCTCATTTTTCCATTCATTCACAACCCACATCCTCAAACACTTAAACACTGTCGATTCATTTTCCCCCATTTCACTCAAAATCGTCAATTGTTCCTGAAATTTTCTTCTTCGAAAGTATATATCAGTGATTTGCGAGTGTAAGTTCAGTGACTAATTCATTAAATTTAATGTTTTAGACTCGAAATAGGTCAGATGGTTCTAGTCTGTTCGGATGTTTGAACCCTAAAAGTTGAAAAGTTTCAAAAATGATGAATCAAACTGAATAAAAGAACTGAAATTGATCACATATTATTGATGTACATGAATTTCGAACAGTTTGACATATGGAACTGGTGTTTTCATGAACATCGAGTTCAGGGTGTTCATCTTCGTTCAAATAAAGAAGAGGAACAGTTCAAATTTGAAAATATTTTTTTAATTAAAAAAATTAATTCATAAGAACTTAAGTGAAAATTAACTTTGATCAACGTTAAGTGAATTAATATGTTTTAAAACAATAATACAACAAAGTGTAATTAATATGATTTTGATAGAATTTTAATTAATTCTAGAAAATGATTACTTACACTTGATGTTAAATAAAACCTAAGTGTTTTAAAACATAATAATTCATGTATATTAATTCAAAGTTTAACATAGTCAAATCATTTCAAACTCATCATCATAACTAAATTTGTGTGTTTGTGTGTGCCGATGGCAGAACTAAAGTTTGAGCCAAAGCATAATGTGGCTAATTTATTAGATGAAGATAGCAGAGAAGCCACTGGATATGAAGAAATGATTAGATTCTTGTTGAGGACTAAATACGTCTATGCAATGTTTGCAAGGCCTCTGATTCATGCAAGACTAGTTAAAAGATTCTGGATTACAGCCAAAGTTGAAAGAGATAAGGCTGGGAATAAAGTGGTGAGAGCATTTATCACTCATGATAGAATGTTTGAAGTCTCAGAGCAAGCCATAAGGATAACTCTTAGACTTGGAGAGAATGAACCTGAAGATTTAGCAGAGTATACATTCAATGAATGTAGGGATGTATTCTTACAGATGGGTCACCCTGATTATTTCCCAAATAAGCAATTCTATAGGGCAAAGGTGTATAACCACTAGAAATTACTTTGCTATATCTTTCAGTAGTCCATGTCCAAAAGGAGCGTTGGTTGGGATTCATTCCCTGTGGACATTGCATCACCCATCATTGCTTTAACCACCAACAGGAGATTTAATATGGCTAAATGGATCATGAATGGACTTAGAAAGAGGAAGGAGACATAAGTACTTGATGTATCCTAGGTTCCTTCAACTACTGATAAATGAAGATAATCCTAATCTATATGTTGATGGTGTGGAAGGTGATAAATTGCAATTGGAGCACATGTCTGAAGTAGTTTATAAAAGACTTGCAGTTATCATAGGTGCCCCAAACATTCCACTTTTTGACTACATAAGGAATGCTGCAATGGATAATGTGGATATCAACCAACAACACTTCCACTTGACTAAAGATGAGCCTATAGATCCAAATAATCTAATTGAAGATGTTATTGATGAGATGGTTGATGATACTGAAGACCAGATGAAGATAAGAAGACAAAAGAAGAAAAAGACAACAAAAAGTCCGAAGACTAAAGATTTTGAAGACCGAAGACAATGTCAATCTTAGGGGGAGTATTGTTAGTACTTCTTTAAAGATTAACATTTTTTATTTATGTGTCTTTTTATCTTTTTGTAATAGTATATATCAATTACAATGTGTGTAAATAGCAGATTCGTCTATTCGTATCTCTAACCTACACATGTCTAAGCTATATATACTACCAATAAACAGAAAAAGGAACTAACTAATTACAAGACTAGTCCCTATACTATTACAAAACGATAAAAAGACACATAAAGACAAAATGTTAATCTTTAAAGAAGTACTAACAATGCTCCCCCTAAGATTGACATTGTCCTCGGTCCTCAAAATCTTCAGTCTTCGGACTTTTTGTTGTCTTTTTCTTCTTTTGTATTCGTATCTTCATCTGGTCTTCAGTCTTTATCTGCTAATTGTGGTTCAATTCATATTTATGATAATTAAACACAACTGAAAACCATAATATTTCAATTGAGTTGCTAATCAATCACAGAATTTAGTGAATTTTGGGTTTTCAAAGTTCGACAAAAACTCAATTCACTCAACCAACAGCCCTGATACCATTTGATAGGATCAAATGTATAGATCTGCGATGATATTAGCTAACAATTCAATGAAAACACAAGCAAAATAATCAAATCAAAGCACAATATCAAGAAAATTCAAAGAGTTTATTGATAATAGCAAAGACAATTACAATGTGTGTAAGTAGCAGATTCGTCTATTCGTATCTCTAACCTACACATGTCTAAGCTATATATACTACCAATAAATAGAAAAAGGAACTAACTAATTACAGGACTAGTCCCTATACTATTACAAAAAGATAAAAAGACACATAAAGACAAAATGTTAATCTTTAAAGAAGTACAAACAATACTAATTACAGGACATTGTCTTCGGTCTTCAAAATCTTCAGTCTTCGGACTTTTTGTTGTCTTTTTCTTCTTTTGTATTTGTATCCTCATCTGGTCTTCAGTCTTTATCTACTAATTGTGGTTCAATTCATGTTTATTATGATTAAACACAACTGAAAACCACAATATTTCAATTGAGTTGCTAATCAATCACAGAATTTAGTGAATTTTGGGTTATCAAAGTTCGACAAAAACTCAATTCACTCAACCAACAGCTCTAATACCATTTGATAGGATCAAATGTATAGATCTGTGATGATATTAGCTAATAATTCAATGAAAACACAAGCAAAGTAATCAAATCAAAGCACAATATTAACAAAATTCAAAGAGTTTATTGATAATAGCAAAGACAATTACAATGTGTGTAAGTAGCTGATTCGTCTATTCGTATCTCTAACCTACACATGTCTAGGCTATATATATTACCAATAAATAGAAAAAGGAACTAACTAATTACAAGACTAGTCCCTATACTGTTACAAAAAGATAAAAAGACACATAAAGACAAAATGTTAATCTTTAAAGAAGTACTAACAATATTCCCCCTAAGATTGACATTGTCTTCGTTCTTCAAAATCTTCAGTCTTTGGACTTTTTGTTGTCTTTTTCTTCTTTTATCTTCTTATCTTCATCTGGTCTTCAGTCTTTATCTGCTCCATTCTTGTAAGCTTCATTCTTCTTTCTTCTATCGTCCTGCACATTCATCTTTAATCTTCAAAGAAGTCTTCTGGTTCTTCTTTGACTTTTAAGATTGGCTTCTTTTGAATAACTCTTGTTCCTTCAAAGCATTTGCAATTGCTGACTTGAAATTACCTGCAAGAATTCCCTCTTCAGGTCGTGAATCATTTGTTTTTATATCCATTGGCTCATTCTTTCCAATGTCTCTTTTGATAGTCCAGTGATGTCGATATTGGCGTATAACTCGATAGGTTTTGAGCTTTCCTTCGAGTATACTTCCAATACACCTTTTTTGAGATGCGCATGAACTCTTTATCTTTTATGTCTTTCTTCACAATGTTGGCATATGCAAGGGCTTTCCGCAAAGATATTCTTTCCATAGCTACATTCATCACGTTAATGATGGAAAAAAATATTTCTTGTCTTGCTCAGTGACATCAGGTGACACCTTCTCAAACTTTTGTACTAATAGAAATGAAATATAACTTGGATGAAGTAATTTGAGCTCAAAAGCACCAAACATTGTAATCATGTCCTCATCCCAGTGTTCGAGATTATGGAACAGTTTAAGCTCAAAAGTCTCTGTGTTATAGAACCATCTAAGAATCGGTTTGGACCTTTGGGTGCCATCTATCACTTTAAGCCTGGGGTTGTAACCTTTTCAAAATATTGGTCACAAAATTCAACCATAAAATGTTCTTCTTCAGACTGTAACCCACTTATCTTTTTATTCTTCTTTAGTATAGAAAAGTATTCCTTATCTTCCTGATCACATTGAGTTTGAAGGAAATTACTTGTTCTTGCTAATCCTCTCCTCAAAAGTTCTACAAACATATCTCCTCGTTTGGATCCAGACGGATTAATTAGAGATAGTTTGTTTAATTCTTTCAAATCCTGTACCAGAAGTTTAATGATGCTAGAGTAAAAATGATACACATCACAAACAGCGTTTACCCTTTTAATAAAAAATTTATCAAAAATCTCATCATATTTCCATGCAATGATCTTGACTTGGTTTGTAAAATCCGGAACAATCATTGCATTCAACAATTCAGCAACTGATTGTCCTTTTTGTAAGACATTTCTTACCAAGTCACCTGTAGATCTGGCACTATCAAATATTTGTTTCTATTCAATAGAAGATTTATAAACTTGCTTTTCTGAACCAGAGAACATCTTAATCAGCTCTTGTCTACTCTAATGAGCACCAGTCTTTTGTGCCATTTGTTTGATCTCTTGAGGCTTTAAAATTCTTCTCCTCTTTGTGATATCCAAATACTGAGGATTGTTAGTATCTAGAATAATCATTTTGTTAGATTGCTTCTCAGTTTGTTGGAAGCTTTTGACAAGATTTCTCAATGATACAGATTGAAGCCGTTTTAATCTCTTCCATGGATTATTTCGAGCCTGCAAAGACAAGACCTTAAAGCTAGAATACTCATTTCTTCTAGGTCTGGATGGTGCAACACTGATCTGGGTACTTCTTCAATAGTTATGCTCTCCTGAGCTTGATTCCATTCTCCACGTTCCATGACAATCTCATTTTGATCGATTAGGGCGACTGACTCAGCAGCTATACACTTCTCATATTCATCACTGATTTGAGAAACTGTCAGCCCATCTAAAAATACCCTATTGTATTTCATCCTCACAAGATAATTATATCTATCTTCAAAATCTTGAGGAATTTCACCATGTTCTTGACCTGGCTCAAACGTAGAGAGAGTTGTTTCAAATTGAGCTTCATCTATATCTTCATCATCTAGTACCTCATCGTACTAGTCATCACTATATTCTTCTTTAATGTCTTCTAAAGCACCAATTTCCTCTTGAATAAATTGATCTTGTTCTCCTTGCATCTCTTCCTCACCAACCTTTTCAATCCTTTGCAATTTAGTAAAAGACTCAGGTAGCATTGTATCTTCTATATCATCTAGTTTTCTCTTACCTTTCTCCATCTCAGAAATCTTTTCTACATCAATTGGAATCATTTCAGAGACAACCACGATTTCTGGAGAGTTTGGTTTTGAGATTCCTTTGACTTACTCAACTCTTCTTTTAATCTTTCATTCTCTTCAAATAATTTCTTATATTTCTCTTCAAGAAGATCATAATCTCTTATCATCACTTCAAAATTCTTAATGACATCTTCTTTATCTTTAGCAAAAACCACAAGCTTTTCATCCTTGTTTTGATTTTCTTCCTTTAACTTTTCATTTTCTTCTTTCAACTTATTCATTTCATTTTCAAGAGATATGTTCATCTCTTTAGCTTTTCATTATCAGCTTTCAAATCATTAATTATTCTTTCTTGAGCAAGATTTTCATCTTTTAGTTTTTCAAGCTCATCTACATCCAAGATGTCTCCAGTCTGTATGTTTTGTGTTGTAATAACTGGTATGTCTTCAGTTTCTTCTTGAGTTGTACCTTGAAAAACAGGCTCTGAAAGCATTGCTTCCATAAAATCAAAGTCAAATGTTTGATTTTGAGAATCTTCATCATGCACAGTAGTTTCAGCATGCACATTTACATCTACTTCTTCATCTTGTGCTTCATTCATAGATTCCTCATGACTAACACTAGTAGATGTTCCTTCAACCAATTCACGTGTCTCAGTAACATGATTAGAAGCAGTTCTCTCACTGCTAACTGAGTGATGTGCTTCAGCAGCACCATCAGCACCGTCATCATCATCACTATCATCATCTTCATCTGATGAGCTCTCAATAGCATCATCATCCTCATTATCTTCATCTTCATCATCAGTATCATCAACCATCTCTTCCATAACATCTTCAATTAGATCATTTGGATCTATAGGCTCATGTTCAGTCAAGTCGAAGTGTCGTTGGTTGATATCCACGTTATCCAATGCAACCCTTATGTAGTGGAATGTTTGGGGCACCTGTGATAACTGTAAGTCTTTTTATAACCTACTTTAGACATGTGCTCCAATTGCAATTTATCACCTTCCACACCATCAACATGTAGATCAGGATTATCTTCATTAATCAGCAGTTGAAGGAACCTAGGATACATCAAGTACTTATGTCTCCTTCCTCTTTCTAAGTTAAAGATGAATCCATTCATGATCCATTTAGCCATATTAAATCTCCTGTGGATGGCTAAAGCAATGATGGGTGATGCAATGTCCACAGGTAATGAATCCCAACCAGTACTCCTTTTGGACCTGCACTGCTAAAAGATATAGCAAAGTAATTTCCAGTGGTTATACACCCTTTCCCTATAGAATTTCTTCTTTGGGGAATGATCAGGGTGACCCATCTGTAAGAATACATCGCTACATTCGTTGAATGTATACTCTTCTAAATCTTCAGGTTCATTCTCTCCAAGTCTAAGAGCAATCCTTATGGCTTGCTCTGAAACTTCAAGCATTCTATCATAAGTGATAAATGCTCTCACCACTTTATTCCCAGCCTCATCTCTTTCAACTTCAGCTGTTCTCTAGAATCTTTCAATAAGTCTTGCATGAATCAGAGGCCTTGCACACATTGCATAGACGTATTTAGTCCTCAGCAAGAATCTAATCATTTCTTCATATCCAGTGGCTTCTCTACTATCTTCATCTAAGAAAGCAGCCAACTTATGCTTTGTCTCAAACTTTAGTTCTGCCATCTACACACACAAACACATAAATTTAGTTATGATGATGAATTTGAAATGATTTGATTATGTTCTTTGAATTAATATACATGAATTGTTATGTTTTAAAACACTTAAGTTTTATTTAACATCAAGTGTAAGTAAATATTTACTAGAATTCATTAAAATTCTATCAAAATCATATTAATTACACTTTGTTGTATTATTGTTTTAAAACATATTAATTCACTTAACATTGATCGAAGTTAATTTTCATTAAGTTCTTATGAACTAATTAATTAATTTTTTTATTAAAAAATATTTTTAAATTTGAGCTGTTCATCTTCTTCATTTGAACAATGATGAACACCCTGAACTCGATGTTCATGAAAACACGAGTTCCATATGTCAAACTGTTCAAAATTCAGTGTACATCAATAATATGTGATCAATTTTGTTGGATTCTATATGCCCAAGACACATAGAATATTGATGTGGTTAGTACGTCATGATCCAAGTCGGGTCATACCCAATAACAAGTTTAGCAAACACCAATTAATATTTAATTGATGATATGATCCTGCAATTAAATATCAACACCAACTTAGAAAATAGGTTTTCTAAATAAATTGCATATGAGATAGAACAACTTATAAGGATATTTTGTTCAAGGATATTATTTGTAATGTTATTTAAATTAGTTAAATAACATTAGATAATATAATTGTGCGTGTATGAGTTATAGAATTAAAAGTTAATTTTATAAACTCAACTAGTAACAAGTTTTAAGGGGTTTTAAAGTTTTATGGGGGAAAACCCCATTTGAATACACAATTCGGCCGCCCCCTTGAATGGGGTGTGGGGCCTTTTGTTCTTGTGATTTGCAATCTAGAAAACACACACTCCATCTCTTCTCTCTCATACATGCAAAAGGCCACTAAGAACAAGATTTTTTCTCTCATCTTCAAGAAGAAACAAGCTGAAAAATTCAGATTTTTCAGCATTCTTGGTTCAGTGTTGGTGTTCAAATCCTAGCAACAAGGTGTTTGCATGATGCTTGTGGGTATGGATGCTTGAGGACACCTCTCCTCGGTGTTTTGGCTGTCCAAGAACATCATCATCTTCATCAAAAGGCTCGATTTCTAGCAGCTCTACAAAGGTGGTTTTACATCTTGTTTTGGTTGTTATTTGTTCTTGATAGCTAGTCCATTCACATATATTTGATCCTATGCTTTTGGGTTTGTTGAAACAAAGTTATGAACTTTTATTTTTCAGATTATAAACATAATATTAATTCTTTAATCTGCTGCGTTTTCATGTTTAAATGGTTAAACAACTTTGATTTTGAGTCCAACAAACCCAACATTGGCATCTAGAGCCGGATATGTGGATGACTAGTTTCATTTGTCCTTGTAAAATTGGTTTTATGGGGCTTCAACAACCTTCTAGGGCTGTTTTGTGGTGATGATTGTAAATCCCCAACCTTTCCAGGTTATATCTAACATGCTTGTGATTAAACCTTGAAATAAGGAAATCAAGTTGATGGGATTAAACATGCCAACCAAACATAAGATGTTTAACCGATCCCATAAAGGCTAGAAGTTGCAAAAGGTTGCAATTGTCAAATGTTGACAACCTTGTTAATTCAATTAATGGGATAAAGGTCACCTAACCATTATTTGAGTGTAACGTTGGATTCTAGATTTTAATTATAGACATAAAGGGTATTAATGATTAAAATGTAATTTTTCAAGAAATACTAATAAGAACTTTGTAAATTTTGTAGAATGGCCGCAAACAATAATGCTACCACCCCGACCATCCATACCCTATCACTGAGAACTATTTTAGAGAGGGATCGTCTGAACCATATCAACTTTATGGACTGGTTTCAAAACTTGAGAATTGTTCTCAAGCAAGAGAAAAAGGCCTATGTCCCTGACGATCCTATTCCTGACCAACCCGACCCCAAGGATGTTGAGGCCTATAACGATTGGCTTCAGTCTACTGAGGATTCCATGCAGGCATCCTGCCACTTGTTGGGAACTATGATTCCCGAACTCCAAAAGGACATGGAGCATCATGGGGCATATGACATGATTGTAGGATTCTTTATACCCAAGACACAGAATATTGATGCGGTTAGTACGTTATGATCCAAGTCGGGTTATACCCAATAACAAGCTTAGCAAACACAAATCGATATTTAATTGATGATATGATCATGCAATTAAATATAAGCACCAATTTAGAAAAATGGCTTTTCAAAATTAGATGCATATGAGATAGAACAACTTATTTAGATATTTTGTTCAAACATTATTATTTGAAATGTTATTTAACTTAATTAGATAACATCAAATAATATATTGGGTATATGAGTTATACAATTAAGTGTTAATTGTACAACTTACTAATTGACTAGTTTATGTTGGAGTTGTATAAAACTTTGAGAGGGAAAACCCTCTTGATTTAAAAGTTTGGCCGGCCCCTCCCTCACATTTGATTGGACCTTTGCCTTCTTGAGACTCCCCAACATCTACTAGTCATACACACTACCCAAACAATCATTCTTACATGCAACAAAAAACACAAAACACTCTCTCTTCTCTCCTCTAAGTTTCGGAAACTCCAGCAGAAAAAGTAGAGTTTTGGAGCTGTTTTGGGTGTTGATTTCTCCCTAGCAAGAAGTGTTTGCTATCAAGCTTGGGGTATACAAGCTTGAGGCATCCTCTCCTTGGAGCCTTGGCCGTTTTTGGAGCATCAAACACCTTCTTCTGTTGGTCGATTTAGCTGCTGGAAGGAGGTAGTTTGGCAGCTTGTTCGGTTGTCATATTATGAATGTTTTTATGTGTTTATATAGCTTGCTTATTCACATATTAAAGATCCTTTTGATTTGGGTTTGTTTTTCATCTTAAAACATCATTTAGAACATTAAATTTTCAGCTTATAAACATATTATAAAGCTATACTTCCGCTGCGTTTTTCAGAAAGTTTAAAGGTTAAACTAGTTTTTTGTGTTCTTGCAAACCCAACAATGGCATCTAGAGCCGGTTATGTGGATAGCTAGCTTGTATGGTTTTAAAAATTTGTTTTATGGACTTTAAAACCCCTTTAGGGGCTGCTATGTTTTGTATGATTGATTCCCCAAACTTTCAAGGTCATATCACACATGCTAATTATTAAACCTTGAAAGATATATATTATGATATGTATATTGTTTGGACAAAGTTTAAAACCCAAAATTTCAGTTTATGTTGGCTGAAATTTGGTGGTTTTAAGTGGGGTTTCATTATATGTTTGGATGATATGATCATTGGTTGTTAGTGTGCATAACCTAGCCTTTGGCCTTATGATTTGGATGATTGGAATAGTTGTTTTTATTCATTCAATTGGGTTGTAATTATTTATTCATTTGGTTATGTAATAAATAGATTAGGTGTATTTCTTTTATTAGAAAAATGTATTAGGATATAATTTTTGTAAAAGGAAGATGCACAAGATGAAGACCCAAAGATGGACATCAAAGACATGGACCTTGAGGTATTTGGATATGGATTCAAGTGGGAGTCCATGGACACATATAATGTGTCATTACAAACCCTTAGGAAAGACCTTATGACAACACTTGTGATGGAAAACAAGTGTTGTCAACTTAGTGGCTAAGGTTATGCACTCATGTTTATATGTTTATGCTTGTTTGAATGTTTGTTGTTTGATTGTTTGGTTGATATTTGGATATACATTACAAACTCATTAACAAACTTAACAAGGTGAAAATTGATGGTTCTTAAAAGTTAATAAAAGATTATTAAAATGATTTAATGATTTTAAAGATTAAAATAGGTTTTAATCAAAGGACCATGGGGTACCTTGTATTTGAAAGCATGCAAATACAAGTACATAGAGTTTTCTAAACTAGTATTTTGAAACCTCTAAATATTCAAAATAAAAAAAAACAAGATCAACACTGTCCTTTTACACAACACTTAAGTCACTTGGGAACTCTTAGTGGGATAAAGGTCACCTAACCATTTTGAGGGAACTTATGACTTAAGGTGAGAATGCCATATTCATGGGATAAAGGTCACGTAAGCACTCATTTTGGCAAACTCACATGTGTGTGTAAGTAGGATGTCTTGATTTGCAAACCATGTTAAATGGATCACCTACAAATATGGTTTCCAAATGGTGTTGATGGGATTAACATGCCGACTTTACATATGATGTTTAAAGTCGATCCCATACCTCTAGAAGTTGCAAATGGTTGCAACCGTCAATCGTTGACCACCATATTAATTTAAATCGTGGGATAAAGGTCACCTAACCACAATTTAAATGTAATTGTGGGTTCTAGATTTTAATATAAAAATGACCTTAAAAGGCATTAATTATTAAAAAATAGCAATATCGAAAATACTAAAATAGATCTTTGTTAAATTTTGTAGATGGCCACCAATAATGAAAATAACGATAACTCATCCGCGTCCAACTAATCATTATGAGCGATCCTCCAAAAGGAACGTCTAAATCATAACAACTTTATTGATTGGTATCGAAACTTGTTGGACCAAAAGAACCAATGAGCCAGATCAGAAAAACCTCTAAGTCCCACACGACATCACAACAACTGCTGAAAGCTTCATCAGTAGTTTGACAAAGACTGAAGACTCAACAGCTGAAGATCAAAGATCTGAAGAACAACAGCTGAAGATCCAAAGTGCTGAAGATAAGTACTGAAGTCTAAAGTACTGAAGAATACATGTACTGAAGACTTCAAGTACTGAAGACAAGTGCTGAAGATCAAAAGCTGAAGAACTAAAGAACTGAAGATCAACAACTGATACACAAAGTCTGAAGACGAAGACTGAAGACATCAGCTGATGACAACTACTGAAGTCATCAGCTGATGAAACATCTGAAGATCAAAGTCTGAAGACCAAGTGCAGAAGCTTCAGAGTTTGTCACAACAGCTGAAGAAGTTGTCTTCAGTTGTTGTTATGGTTTTCTCTATCAGTAGTTTATATTTTCTCTTTTCAGTAGTTTGTACAACAGCTGAAGAGCTTGTTCTTTAGCTGTTATAGTTCAGTAGTTGTAAACGAGTGAAGAGCTTGTTCTTCAGTCGTTGTAATACTTTCAGTAGTTTCTTTTCTTCAGTAGTTTGTAATAAGTTAGAACACTTAGCATTTTGTAAGAAGATGTCAGCTGTTTGACATCTTCAGTAGTTTAGTGTTCTTTCAGTAGTTGGTTAATAACCGTTTGATGTCACTATCAAGTGACATCAGCATAGATCATTTCTCCTATAAAAGGAGATGACCTAATTATAATCCTTGCCGAAGCGCGTGATTCAATAGAAAACACCTTGACGCAGAATTGTTCTCTCTCTATAATTTTACTGTTACATGCAAAATCATTTGTGTTCTTGCTTATTTGTTTAATTCTCGTGCTAAATCCGCTGCGAATACAACCTAATTGATCAAACTAGAGGCTGAGATCCTTTCAAATGGTATCAGTGCAGGTTAATCATTGATCAATTTAACTATTGATCATCGAAACTGCTCTATTGCTATCTACGTTTGATCGAATTAGCAATTTGCAAGAATTAGTTATAGAGATTGAGTTTCTGCTGCTTCTGGCCATTAAACTTGAGGTTCTCGTGGTTTTTGAGCTAGATTTGTTTTGTTTACCTTGAACTTACTTGAAATCTGAAATGTCAACACCAACTAATGATCCTCACAATACTGGTTCCTCAACAAAGCCTCCGATGCTTGTGAGGAACGAGTATAACATATGGCAATGTCGTATGCTCCATCACTTGTCTGTCAACAGTTCTGGTTGTTGGAAGTCACTGGTACATGGACCACACATGCCTATGGTGAGCATCCCTGAATCAAATGAGAAGGTTCCAAAGAAACCTGAACAATATTCGGACGAAGATCTTAAGCTGTTCGAAATTGATGCTAAAGCCCATGGAATTCTGGCTATGGCAATTCCAAATGAAATTTATTCAGGGCTTTTGCATCATGAAACTGCTCATGATCTCTGGGTTGCTCTGAAGGAACAATTTGGAGGAACCAATGAGGTCTTAGCAAACACTAGGGAAATCCTCGCCCAACAATATGAGACATTCTCTCATAGGAAGGGTGAGACACTGACTCAACAGTTTGAGCGATTCTCTTGTCTTATTTCTGAGCTAAAAATGGTTAAACAAGAGTATTCCAATATTCAGATGAACAACCGTTTCCTCAGATCCCTGCCTGAGAGACGGGACACTTATACCATTGTCCTACGATCCAGTGCAAATCTGGATACTCTATCTCTCACCCAACTTCATGGGAAACTGCTTACATTTGAGAGAGAGATAGAGCAGAAAAAGAAGTTGTCCACCTCTGGCAAGCTCACTGATGACTTTGTATCAGGCAATGCTGTTGGGACCGTGTACGTACGGAGTACTAACCGGTTCTTCGTTGTACTAGATCAAATAGTGCGGAATCCTATTTGATTGGCGATCCAATCAGTGAGAACGAAATCAGGATCAATCCTAACGATTAGAAAACATTATGAATTGACTCGGAATGATCTGAAACGCTCTATGAAGTTGTTATGGTCGAACAGCACGTTCTGGGTCGATTAGGGTTTCTAGTATTCGAAGTGTTTTTGTTTTTCCACGAATTAAGTGGTATTTATAGGTTACAGATCTCATTCGTGCGACTAAGCCTTGCGACTGGCTCAGTCGTGCGATTGAGTAATACGATTGATTCATTTGAACGCTTGAGTCAGTCTCATGACTCAACCGGGCGATTGACTCAATCTCCTAGTTCAACCGTGCGATTGAACCATTCGCATGGTTCAGTCGTGCGACTGAAAAAGATTCTTAGTCAAACACATTCTTGAACCTTTAATGATTCAGAACTGTGTCTCACAACTGTAAACCTATATAACATGGTCATATTATGCGTGTAACAACTAATAATATAATTAGATATAACATTATATAATCAACAACCATATAAAGAAGAGATTCTCATTCGATTGATTGAACATTACAGATGTATTATAAGATAGAAGTCTATTACATTTGAGCTCACTAGACTAGAACTGGGGACATGTGTACCAACAAACTCCCCCTTGGACCTAGTTCTATCTAGACCTTTACTTCTTTCTTGAACTCTTCAAACCTTTTTAATCTCTCTTCTTTGGAAACCCCCGCATGGATATTTAGCGCAAAGCATAGACGTATTATGTGCTGAAACTGTAGAGCTTGCACAATATCCTGCGTATCGAAAAACAGTGGCCACTTGTACAGCGTATACACATCAGACGCTGACAAGTTGATAAGCCACATGGGGTCGAACACCCTTAAAGCTTCCATTGACCCGTCCTTTTCCAAAACAATGACTGCCTCACCCGAGCGCCAGTCATAGTACCACCACTTAAAGTGTGGGGTAAAGTCCTGTGGCATCTCCCTCAGTGGAATTCTGGACATTGTGCGCGGAGGTCGCCACTTCAGAACTATCTTAGGCTGACTAGTGATGGGACTTACCTCAGACCTTCTGAGGTACCTCGTAGCCTGCTGAGGTTTGAAGTTTACCCATCTGGTCCTATATTCCTTCTTCAATGCAGCCTCAAACCAGCCAGACATCTTCTTCGGATCAGCATAAAGAAGCTTTAGGCGTGCCAACTGGTTGAGTTCAAAACCTGGGAGAGTCTTCAGATCATGAGGGAATCTAAAGTACTCGATTCCCCTCTCCCTCTTCACTGCATATACACCGAGGTCATCAAAATGAGCCCAAGCTATAATCTTCCCTGACACCTTCATATTCTTCTTTACTTTGTATAACTTGGTGTAGGTACTCTGAGTTGCTGTAGTACGTTGTGCTCGGACCTCGGCGAAGCAAGCCGCCCATTCAGCCTTTCGAATGTCAACTTCGGCGTCCGTGGCTTGAGCTTGGCTTGTTGAGGCTTCAACTCCCTTTTCTTTATCATGGAGTTTATCCAGAATATCACTATCAAGGTTGTTCACCAGATCAGGAAACACGTTTCCCTCTTGATCAGTGTATTCTGGATAATGCTGATCTGTGATGTCTTTAATTTCAATTTCTTCAACATCTTCAAGCTCGTCATCATCAGCATCATCAAAAACTGGAGCATCTTTCACGATTTCGTCTGGATTCAGACGAAACATGTCAGCCAGTTGCTCATCAGTGAGGTTGTGAATAATTTCTCCTTCTTCAGGAGTATAACTCACAGACCTTCTGACGATCCCCTGCAGATCAAGAATCATTGTTAGTTGAGACTTGACCTGTTGGAGGGGAGAAACATCATGTTCGTCTCTCTGAAAGTTAAGATGTGTTTGATTTAAACATGCAACACAATACTTGTTAGTAAATAATCAAACACTGTCATTAACATAAGATATAAACATTCATTAAATAAATGTAACATAATTTGAAATACAAAAGTCTGTTAAATACATAAACATGACTAACTAAACAGTACTTTTGTCTTGAATTTCCGGAGTTTCTTCAGTTGGAGCAGACGAAGAGGGTCCTTGATCATGTCGGTGTTTAGAACGCCTTTCGCCTGCAACATTATCGCTTTGATCTCCGGCATTTTCTCCTCCTTCACCTTCATCATCTTCCTTCTTCTCATCACCATCATTACTTTCATCACTACCATCATCATCATCCTCATCATCCTCATCATCTTCATCATCATCTTCCTCATCCTCACCATCATCATCATCATCACCATCACCTTCTCCAATCTTGAGGGGCTCACTCTGAGTCCCTTTGAGCTTAAGCAAGATCGACTTGTTTGCAGCTTCTAACTCCTCAAGCTTCTTCTCCGACTCAGCTTTGTGCTCGAGGAGACCTGCGATCTGAGCTGTCTGTTGAGAGATCAGCTGGGCCTGAGAAGAAGTCAGCTCTCTTAACTGGTGTATTTCAGCAGTCTGAGATGTACTCAACTCTCTCAGCTGCTGTAGCTGAGCTGTCTTTTCTGCATCTGACGCCATCAGCTTAACTACCATGCTGTTTAGTGCAGCTAGCTGATCTACTACAGAAATTGGTGGGATGAACGAGCTGGATGGGAACGGTGAGGGACCTGTTTGTTGAGTGGTGGTGGTGGAGGTGGCTGTGGTGAATATAGGGGAGGGAATGAATGATGTGGTAGGCTGTACAGTGGTGGTAGTGGTGAATATGGGAGAGGGAGTGAATGAGGTGGTAGTCGGTACGGTGGTGGTGGTGGTGGATGTGACAGTGTGAGGTGTAGGGATAGTAGTGGTGGTTGGAGATGTTTGGGATGGTGTAGAGGTGGTAGCTGTGGTGAACCATAGTCTCTTTCCTTTCTTACCATGCGGACGCGCCATGGTCTTCTTCCTTTTACCAGTTGACAAAGGTGCTCCTCCTCTGTTGCTGGAATCATCAGGGGCATACGAGGGATCAGACTCAGTGCGAGTGTCCCCTGATGTACCAGACTGTCCAACAATATCTCTCAGTCCTCTCTCGGTGGCAACCACTTTGCTGCCAACCCTCCGGGTCAAACCTTCTTTTTCACATTCTTCCTCATCGTCGGGTGGGCAAAAATCAGGAACAAACCCGGCAGTTGCCGTGTCTGTGTGTGGTGATGATGGCTGAGCTGTATAAGTAGAGGGTCTCTCAGAGAAAACCGGTCCAACGTCTCCATCATGACTATCATCGTCATCTGAATCAACAGATGATATAGTAATCACCTCAGTGTCAGAATCACTGTCGTCATGACGCCATTTGCGCCTCCTTGGCGCCACGTAATCTGCCCGGGCCAGATGCCCTATCAATCTCTTCAACACGGGCTTCACCTGCTTGCCCCTATAAACCTTCATTCTGCCCAGAGTAGTGTCATCCATGATCTCCAATACCACTGCATCGCTCTTCTCTTTGGGCAACTCAGGCAACTTCTCATCGAAAATGAGCTGAAGAAATCGTGGGTACATGCAGAAACCTTCTTTTCCCTTTGCCTACAAGTTCTCAATCAGATAAGAAAAGATCATGTCGGAGAAGCTGAAAGGGTTGTTTAGGACCAATGCAACATATGCATTCTGAATTTGGTCCGATAAGTCATCAAACCCACCCCTCCTAGCAGCAATGCACTTTAGGATGACATGTGCTAGGTATTTGTACTGGGGACTCAGGTTGCTCTTGTTCAGCACACCCGTGTTGATGTCCCCGTAGTACCCAATCCTCATAAAGCACCCACGAACCGTCAGAGGATGCAGCTTAACTGGATGATCCTCATCATCTCCAAATCCCAATACTCTCCTGATATCTCCCGCTGTGATCTCTATCGCCCTACCAAAGATGGTACTTCGGATACGGTAGGGTTCCACAGATCGATCTACCGAAGCTCCCTCCCAGAATGATTGGTGAAGGGACTGGTAGGGAGTACAGGGTGTAGATATGGCTTTATAGATCCGTGACCTCCTCAAGAAGTCGATGATCCCTGCAAACTCCCCACCATTCCTCGAGGTGGAATCCAAGTTAGCACAAATGTTGTGCTTTGGATTAATGGACCAACGATTAGCCATATTCCTGTAACAAAATAGCAAACGTATGTTATAAACTTGAACAACAGAGTTTGACTAAATCAGAAACCAGTGTAGTTCAATCGTGAGAATGAACTATGCGACTGGGTTTAGTCGAATGATGTATTTCTGCGATTGAGTTGTCCGACCGAATGAACTCATTCGAATGACTTATTCGGCCGATTGAATGAATCACTTCCTTCAATCGGGCGATTAAAGTTCATTCGGGGCAACCAATCGTATGGCAGACTCAACCCATTCGCATAATCCATTCGGCCGAATGAATGAGTCTCCTCTTTCAATCGGTCGATTGAAGTTCATCAGGGAGACCAGTCGCATTGAAGAAACCTGTTCCATTTCAAACTCAGATTTATCATTTTTGCGAATTAGACATTAAGTTCAGGCTTGTTAGACTCGCAATCACGTACTTAGACTACTTAGATCATTGATTTTAACATTGCATGTGATTAAAGCAGTTTATTGTGCAGATTTGTTACAAGTCAACATTTAGGGCAAATGTGGACTGATTAACCATCATATTCTACGTTCTGATGCATCCTTGTGTTGCGTATTACCTGTGTCACAAATCCAAATGGTCAGAAAATGTATATCACGAAGATTAAAGTTCAAACGAAAATTTGGCAGAGTATCGGTGCGAATAGGAATATTTAGGGCGAATGATGTCTGCGATCGACTGAGGGGTCTATTTATAGACAGACTCAGTTCAGTCGACCGACTGACTCATTCGAACTTTTCATTCGGCCGATTCAGAATCAACACATACGATCGAGTCTAATCGCATGTTTCATTCGATCGATTGGAACTGGGTCGTACGATTCACTCAATCGACCCGTTTCATTCGATCAACTGATCTCCATTCGCACGTTTGACCTAATCGATCCCTTTCAATCGGCCTATTGGGCTCATTCGCATGGACCAATCGTGTGTCTGTGTTCAATCGTATAGCTCATTCGCATGACTGATCATACTCATGATGAAGTTGTGCGATTGGGCTATACTTGTGCCAATTTTGTCAAGTTATGGACCAACCCTTAGTTTTCTTAAACATTTGATAAAACATTATGCATTAATTGATCATCTCAGACATGATCTATTTAACCACCTGATCACCTCAGACGCGATCCATTTAACCACCCGATCACCTCAGACGTGATTCTTTTAACCTTTCAGAAACAATCAGTTTAGATAAACATTAAGCACCTTCAGTGACGTTTAGCAGATAACAATATACACAGTCCGACATGACACATTATACTAAGACTAAACAAATCTTAACCTATGAACAGAAAGACATATTTTTGTGATTTTTGTTAGGGCAGGCTTGTATAGCTTATTAGCATTAACATTTTATCCGGAACAGACTCTTGTGGAATCAGACAGGCATATACATCATCACTTTGAACATTTAGTGCTTATTGCACTTTGCATGATAAGATTGCACATTTTTTTTTACTTATCGAAGACTTATAAGATCTAACTGGGAATCATGTTTGAACTAATATGTAATTCTTATTGATTTTGAACATCAGGCGATGCAGCCACGACGATTGTCAGTATGTTTGTCCACTTAAATCCATACACAGACGTTTGACACATCAGCGATTAATTAGACGAATTAGGTCAACTCGTATTTGTGTATTCCACAGGTATATGGTAATCAATCGTCCTCAGGAGATTTTGGAGCGGACTTGGACTTAGAAGATTTGGTTCTAAAAATTATCAAAGAGATGCAAAGCCTCAGGTCAGTGCCATCGCACAACAGAGAGGCGCAAACAACAATGAATTCTTAGAACGAATAGGTTATGCTTAGCCTCAGGTCAGTGCCATCGCACAGCAGAGAGGCGCAATACCTATTTATCTTCTTAGAGCAGCATACTTGCATATACATTATTTTGATGACATTTGTCATCTTTTGCTCTGTTTTGCAGGTCTTTGCTCACATTTGTGACATTAGCTTGCTCCTCACCCCTTATTGGACATTGATTGATTGTGCAGACCAGGGATACCATGAGAACACACAACTGGTTGAGTAAATTTAGTTTAAGCCAGTTCACTGATGATGTCTAATGGTCTATTGTGTTGAATCTACTGACACATCGTATTGTGTACTTGCACAGCCCTAGATCTACTTTCTCCAAGTGATTACAATACCAGTTTCAAAACTTCTATCATATTCCCATTTTGTTAGGCTTAGACTTCTCTGATTTATGATTTTTCTTTTTGAAATTGAAAACCCTTTTTGATGTTCCAAGTAACTCGATGCCTGTGTACTTTCACTTTCCAGTTTTATCGAGTCGCATTTCCAGTTTATTTGTCTGTGCCTTTTCAGCTTTACTTACCTTCCCCCCCCCTTTTTTTTTTAAATAAATGAATACTGAAATAAATCTCCCCCTAAAATTCTAAAACGAAAATCTTTTTGTGTTTTTGGATTTTATACGACATGGAAATTAAAAACGAAAAATATAATGAAAGAAAAAGAAAATAAACAAAGAGACACGAGTCGGACTATGTATCTGCTTCTTCTGCGATCACATCACTTTTCTTTTTAACGCCGTTGACCTCTAGCAGATATAAAAATCTTGGTTTATCAAAAGGCTTGGTGTAAAGGTCAGCGCGCTGAAAATCCATGTTAATTTTAATCACATCAATTAATTGTTTTTCATAGCAATCGCGTATGAAATGATATTTAATCCCGATGTGTTTTGTTTTTGGGTGTTGAACAGGATTTTTAGTGACAGCTATGGTAGCAGAATTATCAACATAAATAGGAGTGTTAGAAAATTTCAAACCGTAGTCTCGCATTTGCTGTTGAATCCAGGTGATCTGAGAACAGCAACTTGCAGCAGCAACATATTCAGCTTCACAGGTTGATAGAGCAACCGAGGTCTGCTTCTTGCATTGCCACGTGACTAACCGTCTTCCAAAGAACTGACACCCTGCTGATGTAGACTTGAAATTCATCTTGCAGCCACCATAGTCTGAATCGCTGTATGCGGTAAGCTCGAAGTCATCATCATGAGGATACCACAATCCCAGTGTTGGAGTACCCTTCAGATAACGAAAAATCCTTTTCACCCCAATCAAGTGATTCACTTTTGGCTTCGCTTGATATCTAGAACATAAACATGTTGCATACATGATATCTGGACGCGAGGCAGTGAGATACATGAGAGATCCGATCATCCAACGATACATAGTGGCATCCACCAAATCCCCATTCTCATCAGGAGCCACATCATGATTTGTGGCGAGAGGGGTACCGGCAGCAGATGCATTTTCCATGTCAAATCGACTGAGAATATCGCTGACATATTTGGACTGATGTAAGAAAATGCCGGTAGGTGTTTGATCCACCTGTAATCCTAGGAAGAACTTCATTTCTCCCATTGCACTCATTTCAAACTCTGCTTTCATCACAGATTCGAACTCTTTGCACAAAGCTTCATTTCTAGATCCAAAGATGATGTCATCCACATAGATCTGCACCATTAGCAAGTCACTATCCTTTTCTTTGATGAACAATGTACAGTCAATCACACCCCTGCGAAAACCATGTTTCAACAAATGAGTGGAGAGCTTTTCATACCAAGCTCGAGGAGCCTGATGGAGCCCATACAGAGCCTTATCTAACTTGTAGACTCTGTCCCGATGATAAGGATCTTCGAATCCTTCGGGTTGACTGACATATACTTCTTCCCGGATTTCCCCATGCAAGAATGCACTCTTAACATCCAGTTGATAAACTTTGATCTTCATGTAAGAGGCGTAGGCTAGAAAGATACGAATAGCTTCCATTCTAGCTACGGGAGCAAAGACTTCATTGTAGTCGATGCCTTTGACTTGTCTGAAGCGTTGAACAACCAAGCGTGCCTTGTTTCTGATAACAACACCTTGGTCGTCCTTCTTGCACTTTAGTACCCATTTGGTACCAATCACCTTAACTCCTTTCGGTCTGTCAACTAGTGTCCAGACTCCAAGTTTCTTGAAGTGGAGTAGCTCTTCTTGCATAGCATTGACCCAGGCCTCATCTTTCAGGGCGTCACAGACATATTTAGGCTCGATTTGTGAAACAAAACATGAGAAAGCCCCGTCATTGACATAACCCTTTTCCATGACTGCCGCATAATCAGCAGAGTACAGCTGATTTCGTGTTTGCACACCGGATTGAATGTCCCCAATGATAGACGAGGGGGGATGATTCACACTGATCCTAGTCACTGGTGTGGTAGGAACCACAACCTCAGAATCTAGATTGGTGACTACTGGTTCAGTATCCGGATTTCCTGCAGCTGGTTCAGCAGCTGATGACTCACTGTGTTGATTAGCTGTATGCTCAGGGTTAGAAGTAGGTGCTTCTTCATCACCTGATGAATCATCACTCTCATCATGAGCAGGAGTCGAAGAGCTTGAGGCACCATCAGTAGGTGTGATGTTGCTTGAATCCAGATTCGGTGAGATAAGAACATCATACATCATCTGGGTAGCAACGTCATCCTCTGAATCAAACTGTGGAAGATTAAAGGATTTGAAAAAGCTATCATAATCGAAGAATGATGATGGACCTTTTCCAGCAGGAGGTGTGATGTATCAATGAACATCCACGTTGCACCACACCTCTACCTGACCCGTCGAGTTATTGTAAACTCGCTTGTCTGGGATGCTGTATCCTAAGAATATTCCTTGATCAGCTTTCTTGCTGAACTTGCCATCCTGAGTCTTCTTCAGCAATGTACATGGAGCTCCAAATGGTTCCAGATACTCCAAATTTGGCTTTCTCTTCTGAAGTAGCTCGTAACAAGTCTTGCCATGCCTTTTGACTACTAACACACGATTAAGTGTGTAGCAGGCATTTGCAACCGCCTCATTCCAGAACTGAACTGGGAGCTTTGAATCAGCTAACATGGTTCGCGCAGTCTCAATTAAGCTCCGATTCTTTCGTTCTGCAACTCCATTCATCTGTGGTGTGTATGCGGAAGTGAACTAATGAACAATTCCCTTTTCCTTGCAGAAAGCATCCATCCACTGATTTTTAAACTCTGTGCCATTGTCAGAACGTATTCTTCTCACCTTCAGGTTGTAGAGTGACTCCAAAGTCGTGACGAGCACCTTGAATGATTCAAACATTTCTGATTTAGCTTTCAGAAACATCACCCAGGTGAATCTTGAGTAGTCATCAGTGACTACAAAGCAGTACCAGTCTCCTGCTATACACTTTGTGTTGACTGGACCAAAGAGATCCATGTGTGGCAACTCCAAAGGCATCTCAATTGTGTTGACGTGCTTGGTCTTGTGAGATTTCCTGGTCTGCTTTCCCTTCTTGCAAGAGACACAAAAATCAGGAAGTTGGAAGTTCTTGACTGTAACTCCCTCAACAAGGTTGTTGTGAATCAGATGATTCATCTTCCTTTGATTTATGTGTCCCATCCTTCTATGCCATGAGATGGAGTCCTTCTCTTTCGCTTTTGAGAGGAAACATTGAGCTGTAGATTCAGAGGTAGAAGTATTAGACATATCCAAGACATATAGATCATTGTACCAGGATGCAGACATCAAAACCTGCTTCTCTGGAATTTCCATCTCCTTTTTCAGTATGTAACATTTTCGATTGTCAAACATAACTTTGAAGCCCTTGTCACATATCTGAGACACTGAAAGTAAATTGTTTTCTAGTTGTTGAAAATTTACTTTATCAAACTTTACCTTCTCATTACCTACTTCGCCTTGAGCAGTAATGTATCCTCCTTTGTTCCCAGCAAAGGAAACATGTCCCCCTTTAATTTGTTTGACATTAAAAAGAAGAGACTTGTTTCCTGTCATGTGCCTGGAAGCTCCGCTATCCACAATCCATGTATTTGTTGAAGCACTGTAGCGGACAACCTGCACATAATTGAAAACAATCAGTTAAGGAGGGGGACCCAAGCCTTGGCTGGCTTGGGTTTCCCAAAGGAATCAACCATCATGAATTCGACCCACTGTCCTTTATCAGTGGGTGGAATCTCAACTTTCAGATTGTCCTGGCTTTCAGACTCACCAGATGTCTTGGCTTTCCATAAACCATCCCTGTGAAAGGATTGTTTATGATAAACTTTAGACTGATTAACAGTTTGAGCATATAGTTTAGATTCAGAAACAGATTTTTTCGCTGGTGTCACAGACCTGTCGAGGACTTGTCTGTTTTGCCTTTGACGTGGTGGGGATGAAAACGACTTAGAAGGTGTTTTATGCCTAATGGGTGTTTTCGATCTAACCGGGGTCTTAGAACGCTGTTTTGAATCTACTTTGACTTTGTCGTTTAGCTCAACTTTAATTCTTGGTGTCTGATAGCGTGGACAATTAGTTGAAATATGACCTCGCTGACCACAAGTATAGCAGGATCTCCATTCATCAGGACTAGGAGATCTCTTGTGGGGCGGTGAGTAAAACTCAGGAATGGGTCTTTTGGTCTCAGTCTTTGAATATTTACCCTCTTTAATAAATTTAACTTGTTTAATATTTGGATTAATTTGTCTTTGAGGCTGAATATTATCCCTTTTAACTGGTTTAACTTGAGTGGATTTAGATATCTTGGTTTGTGTAATATTTGACTTTGATTCCGAACCAAGAGTTGTTTGGACATTTGTTTCCACCCGTTTCTCAACATTGACCTTGCTTGATGTTGAAGTTTTCTGATCATCATCCGGAGAAGCAGACTTAACTACTGTGTCCGGATCACTAACCAAAGGAGTTGTCACCACATGGTCCTTAATTTGATTGCCATTAATTGGACGTTGTTTTGTGTTCAAAAGGATTTCATGTGGTGGTGGAACTACCTTGTAACCCAATCCCTCCCCATTGTTGCGTTCTTTAACCAAGTTTTTCAAAATGTGCGAAGAACTCGCTAGACTATGTAGTTTTTGTTGCAATGACTCATTTTCTACCTGTAAGACCGCTTTGTCCTTTTTAGTCTCTTCAATGGTCTTTAAGTAGTATTTAATGTCATTTTCTTGGTTAAAGACAACAACTTCAGTTTCCTTTAGTTGCTTCTGCAACGCATCTAACTTCTCTTTATAACTGCTCTCATTTTGTTTTAAGACACGATTAGCTTCTGAGCACAGTTTTAAGTCATTTACTAAGTTATCATTGTGTTCTAACAACCTAGCAAATTTTAGATCAATGCTTTCTCTAAATTTATCACATTTGACACAAACATGTTCATCAAATAATTCATCTTTAGATTTTACCTGTGTAGATGTCGACGTGCCAGCCGTGAAAGCATTCTGAGACGTAGATTGAGCTTCAGATTCTGAATTCAACTCATTCTGGACAATTTCATCAACAGCATCAAACATCTCTTCCAAATCAGCAGTATCAACTTCAGCCGAGCTTTCCGCTTCACTTGCAGAGTCTTTGTTCAAGTCTTCCACGGATGCTATGTTAGCTTCATCAGACATGAATCGAAAAGACCAATCTTGTCCTTCATCTCCTTATGCTACCATAGCTTTAGAATCACTTCCCGTGGACGCTGGTTTCTTGTCTCTTTCTTGCCTGTTGAACGAGGAAAATGGATTCCCGTTCCCAGTCTTCTTAGGCTTTGAACACTCCCTTTTAAAGTGGCCCTTTTCTCCACAATTGAAGCACGTGACTTTAGACTTGTCAAAACCAAAGGTTGTATCTTTAGTAGCCACGAGATTCTGCTCTGTTTTCTTCACAAATTTCTTGGCTCTTCGGACAGCGCTTGCAAGAGCCCACATGATGTCCATTCTTTCCAGCTCATTCTCATCTACTTGCTCATAATCTTCATCAGCAAGGTGGCAATTACCAATCTTGCCCGCCACCAAACCATCATAAGAATGCACAACAGCAGCCAGTAGATCCATGTGCTCTTTAGCAACCTCCACTGTTACCTTTCCCAGATTTTCTGTTGTCAACTTTGCAGACTGAGTAACAATGGGACTTTGACTCACTCCAGATGCCCCAAGAGACTCATTTGCAGATGATGAGCCTTGTTCAGCAGTTGGAGATGCATTGGACACGAAGGCTGTCTGCAGAGGTGCACCAGAAGACTTTGCAGTAGGGGTGGAAATAGAAGGGACATTGTAGAGTGAGGGGTCTTGAGCATAGGAACCCTTCTTTGCCTTGTATTTTTGTCGCACTTCCTCTTCTCTCAGTTTTAGAATAAAATCATTGATAACCAGGGTTTCTAAAACTAAGTTGTATCGCAGAGTAGAAATGAATGAATCCCACTTTGCAGGTAGACCATCTGCCAAGCTTAAAACTTTATCTTCCATTGACGTCTTAACACCATGAGTGTGAAGTTCACTCATCAGGTGGTAGAAACGATCGATGATTTCATCCAAGCTTTCATTCCCAATTGCTGAGAAGTTATCAAACTCCTTCTTCAACGCTTTACCTTTCAGTGCCTTTAAGTTTGAATTTCCATCATACCTCTTTTCAAGAACTTCCATCAGTTTTTTACTTTGTTTGTGTTCTGAGTATTGATGAAAAATAGGCTTGGGAATGGACTGAGTCAAAATAGCATAGGCCTTCTTCTCTGCATTGTAAGCAACCTTCTGTGTATCGGTGAGTCCACTCAAAGTCAAAGGAACACCATCAGCCCCCACGGGTATTTTATAGCCAACCTCAATAGAGTTCCATAAGTTAGTATCTACGCCATTAAGATAGATCTCAAAACGTTGTCTCCATTGTGGAAAATCCTCTATTGTCAATAGTTTAGGTGGCTTGTTATGGTTCCCTATCTCATTCTCCAGTAACAACAAGTTCTGAATTCTCGAATCCTTTCCAGCTGACATGGCATAATTTTCTGAGTCCATCCTTGAATTAATTTAACTTGAGAATTAAACTGCTAATGCGATTGGGCTGTATCTGATTGGACTCAAACGTAAGGTAGAATCGGCCGACTGAGAGACTTAGACGACTGAACAGACCGAACGACTCAGACGTGCGACTGGAGTGGGCGATTGACTCAATCGGGCGATTGACTCAATCGGGCGATTGACACAGCGACTGACTCAACCGGGCGAATGGAGTGGCGACTGACTCAAACGTGCGAAAGACCTGGGCGAAAGAGTTCAGTCGTACGATTGAGATAATCGTGCGACTGGGTCGGCTGTAAACGCGATTTTGAACACTTTTGACCTAGAACGCATATATTTGCACCCTAGACGGCTGAAACTTAAAAAACACTGAATTTTCAGAACATGCACACGTAAAGACTCAATTTTTTAGCCAAAAGAATGGATCCTTTTGTGTAAAAATGTAGACTTTTTCACAAAAACGATTGTATCAACGAAGAATCAAGAGCCAAAGCTCTGATACCACTTGTTGGGACCGTGTACGTACGGAGTACTAACCGATTCTTCGTTGTACCAGATCAAATAGTGCGGAATCTTATTTGATTGGCAATCCAATCAGTGAGAACGAAATCAGGACCAATCCTAACGATTAGAAAACGTTATGAATTGACTCGGAATGATCTGAAACGCTCTATGAAGTTGGAATGGTCGAACAGCACGTTCTGGGTCGATTAGGGTTTCTAGTATTCGAAGTGTTTTTGTTTTTCCGTGAATTAAGTGGTATTTATAGGTTACAGATCTCATTCGTGCGACTGAGCCTTGCGACTGGCTCAGTCGTGCGATTGAGTAATACGATTGATTCATTCGAACGCTTGAGTCAGTCTCATGACTCAACCGGGCGATTGACTCAATCTCCTAGTTCAACCGTGCGATTGAACCATTCGCATGGTTTAGTCGTGCGACTGAAAAAGATTCTTAGTCAAACACATTCTTGAACCTTTAACGATTCAGAACTGTGTCTCACAACTATAAACCTATATAACATGGTCATATTATGCGTGTAACAACTAATAATATAATTAGATATAACATTATATAATCAACAACCATATAAAGAAGAGATTCTCATTCGATTGATTGAACATTACAGATGTATTATAAGATAGAAGTCTATTATATTTGAGCTCACTAGACTAGAACTGGGGACATGTGTACCAACAAATGCTGCACTGATAGGTCAAGAGTCAGAATATGCTGCATCAGAGGGTTCTTATGATGAGCATATAGATTTCTCTACCAATTCTGAACATGCTTTTGTTGGTGTTGATGGTAGTTCAGGAGGTAGCAGTGATAACCTGTGCTTTCTGATGGAGGACTTGAAGGGCATTTCAGATGATGATCTGGAAGAGATGGATATTTTGAGTCAAATGGCAATGATAAATATCAGATTTCAAAGTTCTACAAGAGAACTGGCAGGAAATTTCCTGGTCTCTCTGGCAAAACCAAAGTTGGTTTTGACAAGAGTAAGTTGAGGTGTCACAAATGCCGTAGGCTTGGACACTTTGCTAGAGAGTGTAGATCATCTGGATCTAACTCCTCTGCACCCTTTGTGACTTTTCCAGGCAATAGCTCACAGCACAGAGGGCAACACATATCCAGTTCTGGTCATCCATCATCAGCTCAGGCATCACCTGCATACTTTGTGCCTCAGGGTCATATGCCATACCCATACCCCTGCTACTACATGCCTCAGCCAAGTCAAGTTCAAGCACCCACTGCTCAGCAACCACATGCACTCACTGAGCCTCAACCTTCTCCATCTCATCATCAAACCCAACCTCAACAACACAGCTTCTTCACCCCAAGAGTTGTTGACTGGAGCAGTTTACCAGATGATTTATCTGGTCATGAATAACTGTCTCCTAGTGCTGGTCAACATGGTGGTGATCAACCTTTTGGGAACCTTGCTCTTATGGCCCTGGAGTCTGCTGATGGGTTATCCTCAAATGCTTCATCATAGGTATCTTCTGAGGCTAAAGCCAAACTTTGTTCTGATTCATGCATAGCAGCATTTGCTTCTATTAGAGAGGCAAATGTGGCTTTAATTGATAAAACTTTGAGCTAGAGCAAATCATTTCCAAAAGAAAAGCTGAATTTGAGGTTGTGATTAATGATAAAAATGATGAGATTTATAAGCTTAAATGCCAAATCAAAGAGGATAAGGCTAGGGAAGAGGTACTTCTAGAGAAGTACAGAGACCTCAAGGAAACTCTTGCAGTAACCTAGGTAGAGTGTGATCGATGGGTACAATCCTGCAAGGGTTTTGAGATGCTTTTGAGTAAGCAATCAGCTTCCAATGTGAAGTTTGGCATTGGTTATAATCACACTGCTCCTCCAACAGATTATACTTCCAGAGCAGATGTAGAATCTGATAGAGAGAGCAATAACCAATCCTTCTCATCATGTAACCTACTATCTGATACAACATCATCAGTAGTAGAAGTCAGCATTCGTTCCTCACAAAACCAATCAGCTGATGCTAAAATAGCTGATGGGTCAAATGATGAATGTCATATGATCAAAAAGTTGATCAACTCAGGTGTTGTCTCTAGAAGTACTGAAAGTACTGGAGAGCAAGTGATAACACCTGAAGTTCAAACCCCAACTACTATCAGTACTAAAGAGATGAAAACTGTCATTAGAAAGGGTTTGAAGACTACTAAAGAGGATGTCAGGAAAGCAAGTACTGCAAGGAAGAAAACTGCAAGTACTGACAGCAAATAGCTGAAGAACAAGTCTTCAGCAGTTTCATCTTCTTTAGTAGATGATCAACCAAAGATGAAGAAGAAGCCATGCGAAATTTGTGGCTTATTCAGTCATCTTACTGATGATTGTTGGTACAAAAGGGTTTCCAAACTCAAACAAAAGGAGAAAATTAAAGGGCAAATGAATGTAATGAAAACTGAGTTTGAGACTAAGTTTGTACCAGCAACATCAAAATCTGAAACCCCCAAGTCAAAGAAGAAATCCAAAAAGAAGGATAGGGTTAATCAGGCAATAGCTGAGATTGCTCAAAAGAAGATGGTGCAACACAGGAATCCATCACAAGCAAGCACTATTGTGTTTGAAGAGCTGAAAGCTTTATCACAAAGTCAGACACAACTTGTGATGATGGTTCAACATCTAATGGGAAGAGTCAACCAATTAGATGCTCCTGTGTTGAAACCACAGAAAAGGAAATCCAAGCCAAAGGGTTCCTCTTCTACACCATCTCCTTCACCTCAGACTGTCACACATAACAAACCAGTTAGTGTTACATCTGTTGATGAGAACAGACCCAAAACCAAAAAGGTTTGGGTCTCCAAAACTAACTAACTTGTTATAATGATTGCAGGGTTCTTCGACATGCCAAAGAAGCATCTGGTATGTAGACAGTGGAGGATCCATGCACATGACAGGAAGCAGCTCTCTTCTTAATGTCTACTCTCAAGGAAAGAAGGGATTTGTCTCCTTTGGCAATGATGCAAAAGGTTACATCATCGGCAAAGGCTTTGTTTCCAATAGGGAAATAAGGTTTGATGATGTTAACCATGTGGAGAATCTCAAGTACAATCTCTTGAGTGTCAGTCAAATATGTGATAAAGGCCATGTTGCCCTTTTCACAAGTCAGAACTGTCGGATTCCGTCATCCAAAGTTCTGAGTTTGATTGACAAGGTGCTGGATGAATATACTCTCCTGAAGGCCAACAAGACAGGAAGAGTATATGCCTTAGATCTATCCAAGAAAATAGATCTAAAAGGCCATCCTTGCCTATTCTCCAAGGCCTCTCCTCAAGAGTCTACTCTATGGCATAGAAGGCTGGGGCATGTTAATCTCAAGAACATGAATCAGCTCACTAGCCATGGTTTAGTAAGAGGATTGCCTTTGAAGGAGTTCAAGTGTGAAGACAACTGCACTGCTTGCTTAAAGGGAAAACAACACAGAGTTTCATTCTCTTCAATAGAAGAACCAAAGTCCACTGCCTGCTTGCAACTCCTGCACATGGATCTCTTTGGTCCTGTCAGAGTGATGAGCATGGCAAAGAAGAAATACTGCCTGGTAATTATGGATGATTACACCAGGTTTGTATGGACTTTCTTCTTGCACTCCAAGGATGAAGCTGCCAAGGCTATTATGAACTTTGTGTTATTTATGGAGAAGCAGTATTCCCTGCAGGTCAAGTGTGTGACGAGTGACAATGGAACAGAGTTTAGAAACCACAAACTTGATGACTTCTACCTGTCTAAGGGAATTAAAAGGCAGTTTAGTATTCCAAGAACTCCTGAACAGAATGGAGTGGTTGAGAGAAAGAACAGGACTCTCATTGAAGCTACAAGGTCCATGCTGGCTGACTCAGGGCTGCCACTGACCTTTTGGGCTGATGCTGTCAACACAGCTTGCTATGTACAGAATAGAACCTTAGTGAATCAAAGGTTGATAAAGACTCCCTATGAAGTACTTCATCATTTGGCTCCTTTGATCTCCTTCTTCAGAGCCTTTGGGTGTCCATGCTTCATTCTGAACACAAGAGATCCACTCCAGAAGTTTGCATCAAAGGTGGATGCAGGGTATTTTGTTGGTTATTCATCAACTTGCAAGGCATACATAGTCTTCAACTGTAGGACAAAGATGGTTGAAGAGACTCTGCATGTGAAGTTCAATGAATCTCCAAAGGACAAGATTCCACAAAACCCTGTGGAGTTATTTGATCTGGACATACTGCAATATGTTCCTTATCAACCTCCAGCTGTTGTTCCTATCAACAGTTCTCCACCTGGTGGTACTGATGATGAAAATGCCAGTACTCACCTTTTCAGGTTTAGTGACAATCTGCCTGAGTCAACTAAACCTGATGCTCCTGTGGCTTCAGTAGCTCCATCCACAACAAATGCTGATGAGATTTATGCATGCTCTACTTCATTTGAGCTGCCATGTCCTACATGGTTTCAAGAATCTCCATCAACACTTGTTGCTGCTAAAGGTCCTACAAACACTTGCACTGATCTTATAGTCTATCAAGAGCTGAAGAATCACCCAATGTCTCAGATCGTGGGTGATATCAATGCTGGAGTTTTAACCAGGAGTCAATTATCCAACTTCTGCTTCTATGCTTTCTTTATCAGTCAGCAAGAACCAAAGAATTATCATGTTGCCTTAAGAGACAATGGATGGGTTGAAGCAATGCAGCTTGAGCTTCTTCAGTTTAGAAAACAGCAAGTGTGGGAGGTTGTTCCTTTACCCCAAGGTAAGTGTGCAATAGGCACTAAGTGGGTGTTTAGGAACAAAACTGATGAAAAGGGCCAAATTGTTAAGAACAAGGCCAGGCTGGTTGGGCAGGGGTTTGCACAAGAGGAAGGCATTGATTATAATGAAACCTTTGCCCCTGTAGCTAGGCTGGAGGCAATTAGTTTGTTCTTAGCTTATGCTGCCTTTCACAGTCTTAAAGTTTATCAAATGGATGTCAAGAGTGCATTTCTATATGGTAAAATAAAAGAGGAAGTTTATGTGTGTCAACCACCAGGCTTTGTGGACAATAAACATCCGGATTGGGTGTATAAGCTTGATAAAGATCTTTATGGGCTGAAACAAGTTCCTAGAGCCTGGTATGAGACCTTATCAACTTTTCTTCTAGAGAATAAGTTCACTAGAGGTGTCACACCCCCGGGCCCAGGTAGGGTGGGACGTCACAGATTAGCAACAACATATATATGGCAGCGGAAACAAACCATTATAAGAGCTCAAAGGGAGAGAACATCACATGGCATTTAAAGTATTAAAAGTCAATGGGCTGGAAACAGATCCAGCCCCAAATGTTTACATGTTCAAAACAAGTTAAATGATCATTGTATCAAAATTATTCAAGTCCTAAATTTGGTCACACAAATAATGTCATGGTCTCGGGGTTGAGTCTAAGTCATCCATAAGCTAGGAGTCTTCACAGGTTACCTGAAACATGCTAAAAAGAAAAGAGTGTCAGCTAAAAAGTTGGTGAGTTCAAGTGCTTAAAGTTTCAAAACAAGTAAAAGGAACTACAAATGTTCACAGTAAAAGTTTTAGAATCCAGTGTGATAGTTTATAAAAATCTCATTCGATTTTAAAACATCATTTTTAGTATCAGTCATTGTGGGGTATCACAATCAACCCTGCACTTGGTCCCCGGTTGGCCTCTTCTAAACTTGTGTTTAACCGGATATTCCCGTAGGAAAGGACCAAGCCTCAGATTAGTGAACCATTCCTGCTAGAATGGTTACCATAGTATCTTACTCAAAACCTGTTACATGCCACAAACGACCCCTCAGGATCTCAGTGGGGTACCTCCCTGTGGCAGGAGCCACTGTGCGTGGGGGATTCCCCAAATAGATCTATTCACGTAAGAACAAGCGTTTCACAAAAGAATTAATGATTATGACTAAAGTATCAGCAGGTATCAAAAAAAATCCCACATACAAGCATCGAGTAAGCATAATCATAGTTCAAAAAACCAAAGATCATGCCAAACAGTAAACAGTATCACACATAAGAGTTTCAGTTTAAAAGGAGCATGCTTCATCCCTAAAACAAAAGTAAAAGAGGGGGAACACGAGAACTCACCTTAGGTATCAAGCAAATAGAAATTCTTCGCGTGCTGGGAATAACTCAAGTCTAGCACCGTAACATGAATATATTAAGTGATTAGCTACTGCTCTAAACCTATTTAAGGAGCAACAATAGTGCTTAAGACTTAAATAGACGGTTTTGGTTTTGATTCGATTAGGTTTGCGTAAAAAGTTTCCTTTTAAGGAAAGTCCTGGTTTTTCATGGAATCAAAGGTTTCTACCTTACTAGACTAGGGGTATATGGTAGTTATGCCATTTAAGGGGGAAAATGAACTTATGGGGGTCGGTTATGAAGTTTTGTAAAATTTACAGTTTTGCCCCTGAAGTTTCAAAGTTGACAATTTCTACCCTTAAGTTTGGTTTCTTGCATTAAATGACCTCTATTCTTAAAAATCAGGTTCAAGACCTTAATTCAGATTAGTTTCAAGAATTTCTAACTAAAATTTTAGTTTATAGACTCGGTTTCTAAAACACGCGTTTAACGTTGCCGGTTACGGTAAAACCGAACGGTTTAAAGTGGTTATATATGAGTTTTCACCTTTTTGGAGTCTAAGTCCAGTAGCTATTTCTTAAAAATCATTTTTATGAGTTTCAAACCTCTTAGATTATAAAAATTTGCCTCTAAAAGTGGAAAGGCTCGTTTTTACGTTTTAAACCGTTAGAACGCGTTTTAGTCGGGTTTGACCATTTTAAAGGCTTGTTTGACCAACAAATTGACTTTTGAGGTTATTTTATCTATTAACCTACTTGAAAGTCATGATTTTTATAAGTTGTAACATTTAACCAATTTATCTTAGATTTTCCTTAAAAACGTCTTTCGGTTTACACCCGGTTTCACTTAAAATCCATCTAAACTACATTTTTGACCTCTAAAACTTTTCATTGACTCCAGAACACTTTATTTATCCATTTAGAACCTGGAATTCTCTTTAAAACGTTTATGGTCCATGTTTCCCATTTTTAAGTCATTTTAACACGTTTTTCGGGTCCCGAAAGTGACCAAACTAGGCCTATACACATTATGTCCTTTGTTCCAGAGGTCATGCAATATTATTAACTTAATATACACCAAAACGTACTTAAATAACAGTCCCAATCATTGCCTAGTTGTTCTATACATCCATGGACTTTAAAACATGTAGAAAGTGTCATAAATGACCATTACACTTGTGTAAATCCATGTAACTTGCGTTTAACCATTACTAAAACCTTATCTAACTTAATAATCAGATTCTTAGGGTATCTTAAAAGTCATTTTGAGCAGATTACAACCCTTGTCAAGGAGGGATTTCAAGAAATGTCTAGAGGAAGTTGTTACTAGTAGAAGGAGTGACTATTCGAGGTGTAAATCATGTTTATACCATATGTAGGTGGTGTACACCCTTGGAGACTTCAAAAACAGGTTGTGTTTAGTCTTAAAACCCTTTAACATGCAGGTTATACGTTTGGTTTTGAGGGGTTACAAGATTCACAAGTGCATGGTTACAAAAACACCAAAAAGTGGGTTTTCAAGGGGTAAATCGGATTCTACCCCTTGGAATGAGCATTATAACGTGTGGTATACCTTCAAGAACATGGGGAACTCCTCAAGAACAAAGAAAGAGTGAGATGTTTCTGCTACAACAAGAAAAAGATGGGTCTTTAGGTGAAAAATGAAGACTAGCTTAAGAAATGACCAAAACCGACACATAGAGCTTACACTTGTTGTAACTCGTGATTTGGATGGTGTGGATGGATGTAATCTTCTTGGAGGAGGCTGGAGAAGCTCGAACAAAGGCTGGAACCTCAAGTCATGCACGTTCAAGGCTTCAAAACATCACCCAAAGTTCACCCTTGCTGCGGTTTGCTGCTGGCCGATTATGGAGAGCTGGTTTCTCACGGTTTGGAGCTGAAATGAGGGTGAGTTAGAGAGGATTTTTGGAGAGGATTAGAGTGTTTCAGCAGGGAATTTCAAGAGAGAGAGAGGAGAGTGGAATGGAGAAGTCTTGCATAGTGAAAAATGCATGAAGAGTGAATGGATGGAAGAAAAGGTGGAGGGTGTGTAAGAAAGCAAAATTTCTCATTGGTGGGCATGAGGGCAGCCGAATCTTGGCTTGTCTCCTAGTTCCATTTTGAATTTTCAATTTTAATTAATTAATTGTAGGGTAGATTTTATCAAATGGTAGTATTTTTGATGGTATAAGTTGTTAGTAAATTTACCAAGTGTTATGCATGATAATGCATGCTTAAATCCGAAAATTTCAAGTGTGCGTGTGCACACATACTTTTAATTGTTTCAATTGAATTCTTAATTCTATCTAGGGTGACTAATTAATATTCTCGAGCACGAATTTCCTAAAATGGCAAGGCTTAGTATGACTAATTTCACGTAAATCACATAGAATCATAAAAATTGATCAAATAAAAATTAGTGATTCTAGCACTCTTGATATAATTGAATTGTTTCCATTATTAGTACTTATAAGACGGGATATGATGCAATTAAATTAGGGTTTAGAATAGTGACCTTGGGACCGATTATCACATTCTCCCACCGTTTAGGAAATTTCGTCCCGAAATTTTAACTTCGCTTAGCATTGGTACGGGTGGGTTGAAAGAGTTGTGGGTAGTTCTTCCTTATCTCGTCTTCACGTTCCCAAGTGAATTCCGGCCCTCGTCTCGAGTTTCATCTAACCTTAACCTTGGGTATGCGGCTTCGTCTGAGTTGCTTGACCAAGCGGTCCGTGATCTCTATAGGCTCTTCCACAAAGTTCAGCTTATCATTGATTCTTGTCTCCTTCAATGGTAGCTCCAATGTTTTGTTTACCAGGCATTTCTTCAAGTTTGACACGTGGAAGGTGTCATGTATATAACTCAATTTCTGAGGTAGTTTCAACTTGTAAGCCACAAGACCAATTCTTGCTAGTATTTCGAATGGTCCAATGTATCTTGGGCTTAACTTGCCTCTTTTTCCGAACCTCACGGTTCCTTTCCACGGTGCTACCTTCAGCATTACCCTATCACCTATCTGAAACTCTAACGGTTTCCGTCTTCTGTCAGCGTACTTCTTTTGACGATCCCTGGCCACCCGTAGACGTTCCTTGATCTTGAAGATCTTAGCAGTGGTCTCCAATACGATGTCGGGTCCCAATACTTGTCTATCACCAATTTCATTCCAACTCAAGGGTGACCGACATTTCCTACCATAGAGAGCCTCATACGAAGCAGCATTGATACGTGCATGGTAACTGTTGTTATAGGGGAACTCCACCAATGGAAGGTGATTATCTCAGTTCCCACCAAAATCAATTACGCATGCCCTCAGCATATCTTCTAGGGTTTGAATAGTCCTCTCACTTTGACCGTCAGTTTGCGGGTGGTACGCCGTACTTAAGTCCAGACGGGTTCCTAAGGCTCGTTGAAGTGATTTCCAGAAACGCGAAGTAAAACGACTATCACGATCGGAGATTATTGATAGTGGCACACCATGCCTAACACTATTTCATTGATATACCGTTGAGCCAATCTTGACATGTCGTAGTATTCCCGAATTGGTAAGAAGTGAGCTGATTTGGTTAGTCTATCCACTACTACCCAAATAGCATCATGTCCCCTAGATGTTCTGGGTAACTTGGTAACAAAATCCATCGTGACGTTATCCCATTTCCATTCTGGGATTTCTGGCTGCTGTAACGTCCCTGATGGTTTTAGATTCTCAGCTTTTACCATGGCACAAGTTAGACACTTACTGACATACATAGCGATTGAGTTCTTGATTCCAGGCCACCAGAAAAGTGCCTTCAAATCCTGGTACATCTTATCACTCCCAGGGTGAACTGAATACCTAGATTTGTGAGCTTTATCGAGAATTACCTCTCGAATTCCCCCAAGCTTTGGCACCCAAGTTCTCCCTTCGCATTTATATGTACCATCATTTCCTGTCTCAAATCGCTTTTCCATTCCAGTTAATCCTTCTCCTGCTAGATTTTCATCCTTTAACGCCTCACCTTGAGCTTCTTTCAGCCTTGCAATTAGGTCAGTGTACACACTTATCCTCAAAGCTCGTACACGAAGAGGTTTTTCTCGCTCCTTTCTGCTCAGAGCATCTGCCACCACATTGGCTTTACCAGGATGATAACGGATTTCACACTCATAGTCGTTTAACAGCTCAACCCATCTTCTTTGACACATGTTTAGCATCTTCTGGTCGAGAATGTGTTGTAAACTTTGATGGTCACTGTAAATGATGCACTTCGTGCCATAGAGGTAGTGCCTCCACATTTTGAGAGCAAACACCACGGCACCTAATTCCAGATCGTGCGTAGTATAGTTCTTCTCGTGATCATTTAGCAGTCTAGATGCATAGGCAATGACCTTGTTGCGTTGCATTAGCACGCAACCTAACCCTTGACGCATGGCATCGCAATAGACTACGAAGTCTTCGACTCCTTCTGGAAGGGCCAAAACAGGTGCACTGCATAGTTTTTCCTTAAGCGTCTCGAATGCTTCATCTTGCTCGGGTTCCCATACAAAGGCTTTGTCCTTCTTAGTCAGTGCGGTCAATGGTTGCACAATGCGCGAGAAGTCCTTTATGAATCGTCGGTAGTATCCGGCCAATCCTAGGAATTGCCTAATCTCAGTGGGAGTCTCAGGAATCTTCCAATTCTTTATAGCCTCTATCTTGGAAGGGTCAACTTGAATTCCATTCTCATTCACTACATGCCCTAAAAATTGGATCTCTCGCATCCAAAATTCACATTTTGAAAATTTGGCATATAGTTGCTCATTCTTGAGTAATTCAAGAATTAGTCTGAGATGCCTCTCGTGTTCTTCCTTACTACTGGAGTAGATCAGAATGTGGTCGATGAACACAATCTCAAACTTGTCAAGATATCGACGGCAAACATGGTTCATGAGATCCATGAATGCTGCTGGTGCATTAGTCAGTCCGAAGGGCATGACTAAGTACTCATAGTGCCCATACCTAGTTCGAAAAGCCGTCTTGGGTATGTCTTCTTCTCTTATCTTCAGCTGATGGTAACCGGATCTCAAATCTATCTTGGAGAAGTAGCTTGCTCCTTGAAGTTGATCGAATAGGTCGTCTATCCTCGGGAGAGGGTAACGGTTCTTTATGGTCAACTTATTTAATTCCCGGTAGTCGATGCACATGCGTAAGGTGCCATCCTTCTTTTTCACAAATAACACCGGAGCACCCCATGGAGAGACACTCGGACGTATGAATCCTTTGTCCAATAGTTCTTGAACTTGAGTCATCAATTCCTTCATCTCGGGAGGGACGAGTCGATATGGCGCTTTGGCTACCGGCGCAGTGCCAGGCAGCAAATCTATTTGGAACTCAACTTGTCGATTCGGGGAAGTCCGGGTAGGTCTTCCGGAAACACCTCAGGGTATTCAGAAACTACTGGGATGTCCAAAATCTTCTTCTCCTCTTTGTTCTTCATCACGTAAACGATGAAAGCTGAGCATCCCTTCCTTAGGCTCTTGGTAGCTTTTAAATGGGATATCATGGGGCATAAGGTGTTACTCCTTTCTCCTTGCACCACTAACTCTTCCTTGCCGTTCAATGGTATCTTGAGTAGGCGTTCATCACAAACAATTTCGATTCTGTTCTTAGCTAACCAATCCATGCCGACAACCACATCAAATCCTCCTAACTTAATGGGCATAAGATCTATCTTAAATTTATGTCCATTTAGATTCATTGAGCAATCCTTGATGATTCGTTAGTGTCTAAAATATTACCATTAGCTAGTTCGACGGTAAACATATCGGCTAAGGTACAAGTGGCTAAGTCAATCAAGGATCTAAAAGTACTAGAGATAAAACTAGCAGTTGCTCCAGTATCAAATAAAACGGTAGCAGGATGATCGTTTACAAGAAACGTACCGTTAACCACATCGGGTTCCTTTCGGGCTCCTACTAGATCCATCACAAAAGCTCTTCCCTTGGGCTTATTGGGTCGGTTGTCCTTGTTTCTTCCTAACTTGGGGCATTTGTTCCTCATATGCCCGGGGTCCCCGCACTCATAGCATTGTTTTCCAGGCTCGTAGGTGCAGTCTTTAATCAGGTGACCAGGTTTCTTGCATCGATAACAAGGCATGGGATTGCACTCCCCTTGGTGATGAAGCTTACATTTATCGCAGAAGGGGCTTGTGCCTAGATACAACCTCCTTGCCTTTCCACCATGGTCATTTCGTCTCGCTTCTTCTCTAGGTTTCTTGTTTGAACCGTTGTTGCTGCCGACCATCTTCCTAGTATCAACCCACTTCCTCATTTCTTCCACAACCTTCTTTTTTTCCTCAATTCTCCATGTTCAATCCACCCAGCTCTAACTAGGTCATCGGTTAGACTACTGGTAAGGTCGATCGCTGCCTGTATGGTTGTAGGCCTGGATGATCGGACCATGCCCCTCACCCTTGGGTGTAACCCCCAGATGAAGCGGGCCACGCCCTTGGATTCTGGCATCACCAAGTGTGGTACCATTCGGGACCATGCAAGGAACTGGTTGATGTATTCGGTGTAGTTCGGACCCCTCATCTCCAAATTCAGAAATCTAGCCTCCAGTTTCTCAGCTGGTTGATCGGACAGTACTTGTTGGTGATTAGCTCCCTGAACTCAGACCAGTTCATCCTACCCACGGCATCCCGGCCTCGAGGCTGAATGATGGTTTTCCACCACTCAAGTGCTGGTCCCTTGAGAGATTGAGAAGCAAACCTCACCATGTGTTCCAACTTGCATTCACTGATGTCTAACACAGCTTCGATTTCTTCCAGCCACCTATATGTTTCAATTGCACCCTCGGTGCCATGGAAGTCCTTTGGCTTGCAAGCCATGAATGTTTTGTAGGAGCACCCTTTCCTGATAGCTTCAGATTCTTCGTTGTTGGCGACCCCAGTATCACCTCCGGCGTCATCCCGTTCAGCATTGATTTGGGCAATGATGGTTGGTATAGCATTTGCAATCTGCTGTGCCACAAGATTTGCCATCCTCTCATCGTTTCCTGCGTTAGCATTCTCCCCTACGGGAGTCCCTGGAGGGGTAGGTGGTTGGTTTCTGGTTCGCCTTGTTCCTTCATGACGACCTCGGTTTGCTGCTTGCCTTCCGATGCGTGTTCCTCTTCTGGTAGGCATTCTGATAGTACTACAGATAAAGTCATTTTAGCATCTCATAAATTTGTTTCGAATAATCTATGCATCAATTCCCTACAAGGCTCCTTCTATACGAAGAGAGAATACGGTGTATAATTGCACACAACTTAACAAGTTCCTCAGATTACCAATTTAAACAGTTTAAGCAGTCATAAGGAATAACATGGCCGAACACCATGAATAAACAACACATGATGGATAATCGTAAACGTTTCAGCGGCCTTGTATCATAGGAATTAGCTCAAAATAAGACAAGGCTCATAGTTTCAGAGTCTAGCTCTTACAAGGTGGAAGGTGCCATCACCCCCCATGAATAATAATAGCAATAATAATAATGTCGGATAATAATAAGTTTGTTTCCTTCAAATATTCAAAGACAGATAGTTTCTTCCTCTTCCACGTGGTCGCCCTCACATCCACTTCTTTTCCAGCCATCCCATCCATCTGGAGCTCTTCTTCCTCTGCTCATGCTCTAATCTCTGCCCACCCTCCGATGCCAGCATAGCTTGGAATTGAGCGGACTGTGAGGTCCGCGTGGCGTGCTGAAGAGTCAGCTCGTGGCGCTCGATGGTGCTCAGTATCTCACTCAGGGCAGGGTCGGATGGACCAAAGTCACTAGCCCGCCGGCTAGACTGAGAGTGCTGGTCTCTAAAGAACACGCTGGGACCAACATGCATGCTGTGCCTTGGAGGCATCCAAGGCTCCTCTTGTGGGTGGCGTCGGTGTGGCTCGTACGGCGGTGGTGCGGGTATGGGAGCCCTGACCGGTGGTGGAGGAGGAGGAGGCAACCTAAATGAGACCGAAGTCCCAGGTCTAACAGCCTTTCGTGGACGAGTGACGGTGCGTGCTCCCCAATTCCCAATGGGAGTTATCGGTGAGTGGGATGGAGCGGCAACATGTGGCGAGCGGGAGCGCGTCCGGCTCCTGGTGGCGTTGACGAAGAAGAATCCTCGGAAGCTCCAGTGTCCTCTGATGTTGCGGAGATCCAACCCGGGTGTCCACACCTCTCCAGGTACGCCTCGTACTCCGTTTGGGGCTTCCTCCTCAGTGTCCCAACAGGGGCAGTCTCATCAACTGGATGTGCGGGTGCCTTACCTCTTTCAGCCATAATAGTTTCCTATAAAAAGACGTCATGAGTAATTTGGTTTCTCATAGCTCATGATACTCTTAATAATAATAATATACTCATAGTACTAGTGATGGCATTAGTATTAGGGATCTCTTTGTATCCCTTATCAATGATGTTAGAATCAATTGTTTCTCATAATAGTGTCAGGCAAAACAGTTCATATGAAAAAATTAATTTCAAATCCCCAGTCAAAAATAGATTTCAAGGTTAATCAGCGTCAAACAGAAAAGTCCAAACTTAACTTAGAGGTCCATGATGGAAATTACGCTTCCGGTAAATTCATGATTACATTGATCAGGCGTAATCATCAATTTACCCAACTCGATCATTCCAACACTTTCCCACAAGGACAGTCCTAGGGTATCAGGGTTGTAGCCTAGGCTCTACTATGGTATTCCCGACTTCTCTACAACCTTTGGCTCTGATACCAATCTGTCACACCCCCGGGCCCAGGTAGGGTGGGACGTCACATATTAGCAACAACACATATATGGCAGCAGAAACAAACCATTATAAGGCTCAAAGGGAGAGAACATCACATGGCATTTAAAGTATTAAAAGTCAATGGGCTGGAAATAGATCCAGCCCCAAATGTTTACATGTTTCAACACAAGTTAAATGGTTATTGTATCAAATAAATAATGCCATGAGCTAAGTCATCCATAAGCTAGGAGTCTTCACAGGTTACCTGAAACATGCTCAAAAGAAAAGAGTGTCAACTAAAAAGTTGGTGAGTTCAAGTGCTTAAAGTTTCAAAACAAATAAAAAGAACTACAAAAGTTCATAGTAAAGGTTTTAGTATCCAGTGTGATAGTTTATAAAAATCTCATTCGATTTTAAAACATCATTTTTTGTATCAGTCATTGTGGGGTATCACAATCAACCCTGCACTTGGTCCCCGGTTGGCCTCTTCTAAACTTGTGTTTTACCGGATATTCCCGTAGGAAAGGACCAAGCCTCAGATTAGTGAACCATTCCTGCTAGAATGGTTCACCATAGTATCTTACTCAAAACCTGTTACATGCCACAAACGACCCCTCAGGATCTCAGTGGGGTACCTCCCTGTGGCGGGAGCCACTGTGCGTGGGGGATTTCCCAAATAGACCTATTCACGTAAGAACAAGCGGTTCACAAAAGAATTAATGATTATGACTAAAGTATCAGCAGGTATAAAAAAAATCCCACATACAAGCATCGAGTAAGCATAATCATAGTTCATAAAACAAAAGATCATGCCAAACAGTAAACAGTATCACACATAAGAGTTTCAGTTTAAAAGGAGCATGCTTCATCCCCAAAACAAAAGTAAAAGAGGGGGAACACGAGAACTCACCTTAGGTATCAAGCAAATAGAAATTCTTCGCGTGCCGGGAATAACTCAAGTCTAGCACCCTAATATGAATATATTAAGTGATTAGCTACTGCTCTAAACCTATTTAAGGAGCAACAATAGTGCCTAAGACTTAAATAGACGGTTTCGGTTTTGATTCGATTAGGTTTGCGTAAAAAGTTTCCTTTTAAGGAAAGTCCAGGTTTTTCATGGAATCAAAGGTTTCTACCTTACTAGACCAGGGGTATATGGTAGTTATGCCATTCAAGGGGGCAAATGAACTTATGGGGGTCGGTTATGAAGTTTTGTAAAATTTACAGTTTTGCCCCTGAAGTTTCAAAGTTGACAATTTCTACCCTTAAGTTTGGTTTCTTGCATTAGATGACCTCTATTCTTAAAAATCAGGTTCAAGACCTTAATTCAGCTTAGTTTCAAGAATTTCTAACTAAAATTTCAGTTTATAGACTCGGTTTCTAAAACACGCGTTTAACGTTGCCGGTTACGGTAAAACCGAACGGTTTAAAGTGGTTATATATGAGTTTTTCACCTTTTTGGAGTCTAAGTCCAGTAGCTATTTCTTAAAAATCATTTTTATGAGTTTCAAACCTCTTAGATTATAAAAATTTGTCTCAAAAAGTGGAAAGGCTCGTTTTTACGTTTTAAACCGTTAGAACGCGTTTTAGTCGGGTTTGACCATTTTAAAGGCTTGTTTGACCAACCATTTGACTTTTGAGGTTATTTTATCTATTACCCTACTGGAAAGTCATGATTTTTATAAGTTGTAACATTTAACCCATTTATCTTAGATTTTCCTTAAAAACGTCTTTTGGTTTACAACCGGTTTCACTTAAAATCCATCTAAACTACATTTTGACCTCTAAAACTTTTAATTGACTCCAGAAAACTTTATTTATCCATTTAGAACCTGGAATTATCTTTAAAACGTTTATGGTCCATGTTTCCCATTTTTAAGTCATTTTAACACGTTTTTCGGGTCCCGAAAGTGACCAAACTAGGCCTATACACATTATGTCCTTTGTTCCAGAGGTCATGCCATGTTATTAACTTAATATACACCAAAACTTACTGAAATAATAGTCCCAATCTTTGCCTAGTTGTTCTATACATCCATGGACTTTAAAACATGTAAAAAGTGTCATAAATGACCATTACACTTGTGTAAATCCATGTAACTTGCGTTTAACCATTACTAAAACCTTATCTAACTTAATAATCAGATTATTAGGGTGTCTTAAATGTCATTTTGAGCAGATTACAACCCTTGTCAAGGAGGGCTTTCAAGAAATGTCTAGAGGAAGTTGTTACTAGTAGAAGGAGTGACTATTCGAGGTGTAAATCATGTTTATACCATATGTAGGTGGTGTACACCCTTTGAGACTTCAAAAACAGGTTTTGTTTAGTCTTAAAAACCTTTAAAATGCAGGTTATACGTTTGGTTTTGAGGGGTTACAAGATTCACAAGTGCATGGTGACAAAAACACCAAAAAGTGGGTTTTCAAGGGGTAAATCGGATTCTACCCCTTGGAATGAGCATTATAACGTGTGGTATACCTTAAAGAACGTGGGGAACTCCTCAAGAACAAAGAGAGAGTGACATGTTTCTGCTAAAACAAGAAAAAGATGGGTCTTTAGGTGAAAAATGAAGACTAGCTTAAGAAATGACCAAAACCGACACATAGAGCTTACACTTGATGTAACTCGTGATTTGGATGTTGTGGATGGCCGTGAATGGCTGGAAACTTCTTGGAGGAGGATGGAGAAGCTCTAACAAAGGCTGGAACCTCAAGTCTTGCACGTTCAAGGCTTCAAAACATCACCCAAAGTTCACCCTTGCTGCGGTTTTGCTGCTGGCCGATTATGGAGAGATGGTTTCTCACGATTTGGAGCTGAAATGAGGGTGAGTTAGAGAGGATTTTTGGAGAGGATGAGAGTGTTTCAGCAGGGAATTTCGAGAGAGAGAGTGGAGAGTGGAATGGAGATGTCTTGCAAAGTGAAAAATGCATGAAGAGTGAATGGATGGAAGAAAAGGTGGAGGGTGTGTAAGAAAGCAAAATTTCTCATTGGTGGGCATGGGAGGTGGCCGAATCTTGGCTTGTCTCCTAGTGCCATTTTGAATTTTTAATTTTAATTAATTAATTGTAGGGTAGATTTTATAAAATGGTAGTATTTTTGGTGGTATAAGTTGTTAGTAAATTGACCAAGTGTTATGCATGATAATGCATGCTTAAATCTGAAAATTTCAAGTGTCTGTGTGCACATATACTTTTAATTGTTTCAATTGATATTCTTAATTATAGCTAGGGTGACTAATTAATATTCTCAGGCACGAATTTCCTAAAATGGCAAGGCTTAGTATGACTATTTTCACGTAAATCACATAGAATCATAAAAATTGATCAAATAAAAATTAGTGATTCTAACACTCTTGATATAATTGAATTGTTTCCATTATTAGTACTTATAAGACGGGATATGATGCAATTAAATTAGGGTTTAGAATAGTGACCTTGGGACCGGTTGTCACAAGAGGCACCATTGATAAAACTTTATTTATTAAGAATGTGGGACAGCATAAGCTCCTTGGTTAAATTTATGTAGATGATATAATTTTTGCATCCTCTGATCCCCAGTTGTGTGATGAATTCACTAAGCTCATGAAGTAAAAGTTTGAAATGAGTGCTATTAGAGAATTACAGTTCTTTCTATGGTTGCAAATCAAACAAAAGGCTAATGGAACCTTCATTCATCAGTCTAAGTATACAAAGGATTTGTTGAATAAGTTCAATTTACAAAACTGTAAGCCCTGTTCTACTCCCATGAGCAGCACCACACAACTGGATGTGGATCAGAAAGGTAAAGCGGTTGATGAAACCCTTTACGAATGTATGATTGGGTCCTTGATGTACCTTACAGCTTCTAGACCAGACATCATGTTTGCAACATGTGTCTGTGCTAGATTTCAGGCTGCACCTAAAGAATCCCATTTGATTACAGTCAAAAGGATCTTTAGATATCTACAAGGTACCCAATCACTAGGTCTTTGGTATTCAACTGGGCATTCTTGCAAATTAGTTGCTTTCTCTGATAGTGACTATGCCGGATGCAAAGTCACCAGAAAATTCACTTCTGGTGGTTGCCAATTCCTAGGCAATTGTTTAGTTTCTTGGCAGAGTAAGAAACAAACATCAATTGCTACATCCACTGCTGAAGCTGAGTACATTGCTGCTGTAAGCTATACATCTCAAGTACTTTGGCTTCAGAACCAACTTTTGGATTATGGCATTACAGAGACTAAGACTCCATTATTAATGGATAGTGCTTTAGCTCTTTGTATTGTTAAAAATCCAGTCCAACACTTTAGGACCAAACATATAGAAATTAGACATCATTTTATTAGGGATTGCTATGAGAAAGGTCTGATTGATCCTAAGTTTATGCCTAGTGCTGATGAGCTTGCAGACATATTTACTAAGCCTTTAGATAGTGCCACATTTCAAAATCTAGTACTAAGGCTTGGTATGCTGCAGCTAGAATAATTTGACTAATACTGATGCTCTCAGCTCACAAGTACTGATGAGCATTAGTATGCAAAAGTCAAAAATAAGTACTGATGAGTAAGTTAGTCTTCAGTAGATTTCATAACTACTGAAGACTAAAATGCTTTAAAGTACTGAAGTACATTATTTGATGAAAACAACTGATGTAGTTACAACTACTGATGTATAATTTTCAAACAAATAAGTACTGATGAACAAATTTTGTTCACAAGTACTGATTTGTAATCTTACACATAAGTACTGAAGACAAAATTTATTCACAAGCTTTGATGAATATTTTATTTCAAGTCCTGAACATCTGTTCACAAGAGCTGAGGAATAAATATTCACAAGAGCTGAAGGCCAATGAAACATCTGAAAGTCAGCCAAAGAGCTGATGAGTAAATGTGGAGGTTAGCATGAAACAACTGAATTGACGACAATAGCTGATGAGTAACTTTACTCTTCAGCTGATTCCAACATCTGCTGTTTCATATCCTAACAACTGAAGGACAAAACCATGTCTTCAGTAGTTTCACAACTGCTGATGACTAACACCAAGTCCTCAGTTGTTTACAACAACTAAAGCAAAAACATGTCTTCAGTAGTTCATAACTACTGATGTCAGTAGTTTCCAACTAGTGAAGACTAACACCAAGTCTTCAGTTGTTACATCGTCTGAAGACATGTCTTCAGTAGTTTATAACTACTGATGACTAACAGGTCTTCAGTCGTTCACAACATCTGAAGGACAAAACCAAGGTCTCAGTAGTTTCAACTACTGAAGAGTAACACCAGGTCCTCAGATGTTACAACTACTGAAGGTTAAAACCACGTCATCAGTAGTTTTAACAACTGATGACTAACACCACAACCTTCAGTCGTTTTCTTTTAGCCTATAAATACCAACCCAACCTTCAAAGAATTTCATTCTCACTTGACCTAACTTACAAAAACCTCTGAACCTTCCCATACACCATTAATGGTGACCATGCAACTCAAACCTTGACACAACTGTGTTGCATACCTTACTAAATCGCCCTTCTGGTCCAAATTTCACAACGCCATTGATCTGATGACCAACTCACAATACCAAACGGCCTTTCTCTTAAATCCAATCATTCATGCCGATTCTCTATCGAAGTTCTGGACGAACGTCACCGTTCAAACTGGAGAGAACGACGGCAAGGTCTCTCTCCAGTCATCCGTGAACAACCACGAAGTGGTCATCACTCCAGCTATTCTCCGACAAACCCTAAAGCTGGAGGATGCCACCTTCCCAACTGCCTACCCTGAAGGGAACCTTGATCTCTCCTTCACCGCTCATGATTATCAAGGTGACCTCGCTGCCTCCACCTTGCTAAAGAAACATTTCCCTGATCCTCAACGGCTCATCTTCCATATGGTGAATGTTTGTTTGGCACCGAAGACATCCTCATGGGACCAGATGTCCACAAGGTGGCAACAGGTATTGTACTCTATCTTTGAGAAACAACCTTTAAACTTTACTAGAAATTATTTTTTTGGAACTCAAAGACATGGCCTCAAAACCTTTTGCTAACCGATGGATTTTATATCCTCGGTTTATTATGGCCATGATAGAGAGCCAGCTTAAAGCTGAGGGACTAGTTGGCACTGGAGTCCCTGCCATGGCTGTTTTAGCCGAGGTATACTCCAGGCACAACACAGACCAAACATTGAAACAGGCTGCCAAGTTGCAAAAACCCACGCAATAGGAACCCACAGTCTCCACCTCCAGGTCCAAAGTCCCCACCAAACCCAAACCCAAACAGAAAACCAAAAAGGCTACTCAGGGAAATGAGTCCCCTGAGGATGCCCTTGCCAACAAAGGCAGGATGTGTTTGCTGGCCTGATTCTCCCAGCAATCACCACGACTCCACCTACCACAACCGCACAAGCATCCTCTTTACAGGAGCTTGATGCAACCATTTCAGGGGCTGCCACCAATCTGGAACCTATCTCAATTGAGGAGGTTGCCATTGAAAAGCACACTTCTTCCCATGTGCATACTGCTTCGAGCCCATCTCCCACTGAAACCGCCCCTCAAAGCCCTACTCTTATAATTGCCAAAGTGTTGACCCATCTGAACACTCCACCCTCTCCCCAGAAACCAATCACAACTGGGATATCTCCAACCAAAGAGAAGGTGGATACAAGTGTTGATGGGAGCCCACAACACAGAGAATCAAATGTCTCATCTCCAAGTGTGCCAAAGGAGATGGGATATTCTGGTGAGGCTGCCACTTCCCCTGCATCAGCATATGAGCAGGAAGAAGCTGGTAACATCAATAAGACCTCACCAGAGGCAACTGCTGATGATGGATCCAATCCGGAGGCTGGAAGTCCCCAGAACCAAGACAAAAGGGCACATGCAACTACTGAGCCACACTCAATGCATGTACATCCTGACATAGTCACGAGGTCAGGTGATTCAGTGGAAACTGATGATGACCTGGGCTTCTTCTATGATGTAGTTGCCCAAAACACCATCATAGAGGTTGAGGTAAGCAGACTCAAAGAGCTGCTTGCCAAAATGTCTCAGGATCAAAGTCCATCTGCCACCATGAACCCACAGATGGCACCTTCACCTGAAGGTCTCTTAAACACTCAGCCACTCCCACAAACTCCACCACCAGCCACTGCTTCTGGCACTAGTTCTCAGGAACAGAACCCTCCTGAGCAATTAGTTGCTATCCTTCAAAACTCCCTGCCTCTCATCACACCAATAATCACAGACATTGTGATGAAAACCCTTGATGAGAGGCTTCCCTCACAAATACAACCCTTGGTGGAGGTTGCTGTAGCTAAGGCGCTTTCTGATTGTCAAACCCCAACCAATGCACCCAAAAAGGGGGAGACATCAGTGAAAGCAAAGAGGAAGAGGGTAGAGGAGGAGCAAGAGGTGGTGGAAGAGGTGGTAAAAGAGAGGGATGTGGGTAAGGAGACTGAGAGGGTGAAGGGGAAGGAGAAGGAAAGGGAGGAAAGAGCTTAAAAGATAGAAGTGGCTAAAATCCAAAAGGATTTCAGTGTCACTTATAAAAAGAAGAAAGGTGAGAAGGAGGGAGAAAAGGTGATTAAGGATGATGATCTAGCAGTCCTAGTCGAGGAGGCTGATGCTGAACATAGCCGATCAATGGACTCTATCATTGATCAGCTGTTCAGGAAAGGCTTTGACACGGACACTACCACGCTAGATCAGGAAATAAGGAAATTGGAGATGAAGGAGATTGAGTACCGATGGACCAGCTATAGCCAAGAGGATAAAGAGAGACTTGAGGCTATGGCTAGGTTTATTTCAAAGTATTTGGGGAGACTAGTCCTAGATATTAAATCATGGACCAGGAACAACATCTTGGCTATAGCCACCAAGATCTGTTCGGCTGGGGAATTCATAAAGGGGCTGGTCATAGAAGCCCTTACTGAAGCCAGGGGTGGGAACAGGACTTTGCTAGCCAAACAAACCAAACCTTCACTCATATCTAGACTCCTAGCAAATCCTGCCCAATCTCCCACTCCAACACAAACCCAAACACAACCCACAAAACCAACCCCCTCACCATCAAAATCCATTGCCGATGATACATCCTTGAAGAAGAAGAGAAGGGTGTTGAGGCTACAAGAAGAAGAAGAAGAAGAGGATGATGAGGAAGAAGATAGGCTGCCTCTCTCTACAGTCATATCTCCACCAAAAGCCAAACCAAAGCCCATCACTCCCACCTCACAGATGGAAATTGTGAGGGTAAAAATAGAAGAAGAACAACAGCAGAAGCTTCATGATGATGAGATGCTGAAAAACATAGATAAAGCTTATGTTACTTCCTCATCAATTATCAACATGAGGAAAGAAGCTCTGAGATTGTACACCCTTGCCAACACATTTCAATATCATAAGGACAAGGTGAGAATTTGGCCTGATCCCAGGGTGGCTCACAGAATTATAAAGAAAGATATTCCATCAAGATACAAGGGCCAGGTAAAAAGGATTGTAGATGAAGTGATCACTGTGGCCTTGTAATATCACCCTGGGAGATTCTGCAAGAGTTCAAGAAGGCCTATGAGGCTAACCAGCCACCCCAAATGTTGTTAGAGAATAGGGTGGTCAGAAAGGGGTTAGTCTACAAGAGGCTTGAGAACTTCAGAAGAGATGAGCTCAATCTGTTAGTTGAGGGTGTTCACCCTGATGAATTTGCTTATAGACAGATAACAACAGTCGAGCTCAAAAATGGTAAACCGGCCAAGTATGACTCAGAGCTGTATGGCCGTGAAGGATTTTTTGATGGTGAGGCTGAGGAGCTTACAAAGGAGGAACATATCATATTTGTTGAAGCCTACACCAGAGAATCCTATCGACTCATACATGGGAAGTAGGTCTTATGGATGGGACAACAACTCTGTGTCCAGTTCCCCAAAACAGAGTTCCCATCCATACTATGCCAAACAAATTCTTAAGACCTCTTCCCAGACCAGTGCTTAATTGGGTCATCTTCTAAGCTGATCAAGAAGGAAAAAGACCAATCTTCCTGCCATCAATAAGTGGGACAATAAATAACTTAGAGGTTTTGGCTGCATTGGTTCAGGGGGAGATTGTTGGATCAAAAAAACCAATGAGCCAGATCAGAAAAACCTCTAAGTCCCACATGACATCACAACAACTGTGAAAGCTTCATCAGCAGTTTGACAAGGACTGAAGACTCAACAGCTGAAGATCAAAGATCTGAAGAACAACAGCTGAAGATCCAAAGTGCTGAAGACAAGTACTAAAGTCTGAAGTACTGAAGAATACAAGTACTGAAGACTTCAAGTACTGAAGACAAATGCTGAAGATCAAAAGCTGAAGAACTAAAGAACTAAAGATCAACAACTGATGCACAAAGTCTGAAGACAAAGACTGAAGACATCAGCTGATGACAACTACTGAAGTCATCAGCTGATGAAACATCTAAAGATCAAAGTCTGAAGACCAAGTGCTGAAGCTTCAGAGTTTGTCATAACAGCTGAAGTCATCAGTCGTTTACAACTACTGTCTTCAGTTGTTAGGATGGTTTTCTCTATCAGTAGTTTATATTTTCTCTTTTCAGTAGTTTGTACAACAGCTGAAGAGCTTGTTCTTCAGCTATTATAGTTCAGTAGTTGTAAACGACTGAAGAGCTTGTTCTTCAGTCGTTGTAATACTTTCAGTAGTTTCTATTCTTCAGTAGTTTGTAATAAGTTAGAACACTTAGCATTTTGTGAGAAGATGTCAACTGTTTGACATCTTCAGTAGTTTAGTGTTCTTTCAGTAGTTGGTTAATAACAGTTTGATGTCACTATCAACAGACATCAGCATAGGTCATTTCTCCTATAAAAGGAGATGACCTAATTGTAATCCTTGCCGAAGCGTGTGATTCAATAGAAAACACCTTTTCGCAGAATTGTTCTCTCTCTCTATAATTTTACTGTTACATGCAAAATCATTTGTGTTCTTGCTTATTTGTTTAATTCTCGTGCTAAATCCGCTGCGAATACAACCTAATTGATCAAGAAAGAGAGAAGATCATATGTTTTAGATTACCCTATCCCCTATCAACCTACTGAGGATGATGAGGAGGCCTATAACGATTGGCTAAAATACACTGAGGACTCCGTCCAAGTGTCTTGTCTCATGCTAGCGAGCATGACTCCGCATCTCCAAAAGGAGTATGAACATCATGGAGCTTACGACATGATAACCCAGCTGAAGGAAACGTTCCAACAGACAGCAAGGGTTGAGCGCTTTGAAACGGTTCGAGCACTCCATGCATGTCGTATGGACGACAACCAATCTGTTTCATCTTATGTACTTAAGATGAAAAGCCACATTGACCGCCTCGAAAGGCTTAATTGTCCTGCTCGAAGGAATTGGCCACGGATTTAATCCTTAATGGCCTTACCAAGAAGTTCGAGACATTCGTGTTGAACTACAACATGAATGCATGGGATAAAAGCATTGGTGAGCTTCACTCAATGCTCAAAACGGCCGAGGCGGCCATGGGTAAAAGGGTTTTATCCGTTCTCACCATCAATGAAGGTGGGAACAATAAAAGGCCTCATCCCGCACCCAAGGCAAAGGTTGCCAAGGGTAAGGGACCCATTTGGGGAAAAGGGAAAGGGGTGGCAGGGGTGCCACCCAAACCACAAGAGAAGAAGCAAAAGGTTGCTAGTAATGACCCTTGCTTCAAGTGTGGGGAGATTGGACATTGGACAAGGAATTTTCCTGTCCATCTCCAAGAGTTGAAAGCAAAGAGGGATGTCAGGCAGACCTCAGGTATAATATACATGATTCATATTGATCTTAATGTTACATCTTCTAACACATGGGTATTGGATAACGGATGTGGAACTCATATTTGCAATTTTGTTGCAGGGGTTCACAAGAAGTAGGGACTTCAATCAAGGGGATGTTAGCCTCTTCATGGGCAACCGAACTAAAGTCTTAGTTGACGCTCGTGGGGACTACATCCTAAAACTTCCAAGTGGCTTGGATGTTATTTTGAAGAATGTTTTGTATGCTCCAAGTTTGACTAGGAACGTTATTTCTGTATCCCAATTAAGACATTTTGATTATGTATTATCCTTTATTGAAAATGATATTCATGTTTCTTTAAATGATATGTTCTATTTTAAAGCTATTCCCTTTAATGGTATTTACGAATTGGTTCATGAAAATACTTTAAATAGTTCATTGTACCAAACTAACACCAAGAAACTCAAGTTGGATTTGAGTGACACCTATCTTTGGCATTGTCGTCTTAGTCATATAAGCAAGAAACGTATACAAACACTTCAAAAGAATGGTCTTTTAAAAACAAATGAATGTGATTCATTTGATGTTTGTGAATCTTGTTTACAAGGTAAAATGACTAAGGCGCCCTTTAGTGGAACTAACGAAAGGTCAAAAGATTTATTAGGAATCATACATTCGGATGTATGTGGTCCTTTTAAGCCAATGACTAGGAATGGTGAAAGATACTTCATTACCTTTACCGACGATTATAGTCGCTATGGGTATGTGTACTTATTAAGGCACAAAGATGAAGCTTTTGAAATGTTCAAAATCTTCAAGAATGAAGTAGAAAATCAACTCAACAAGTCGATTAAAGTTCTCCGCACCGATAGAGGAGGTGAATACCTAAGTGATGTTTTCCAAGATCATCTTAGGAGTTGTGGGATTGTCTCACAACTCACTCCACCTGGAACACCACAACATAATGGTGTACCTGAGAGGAGAAATCGAACCTTATTGGATATGGTTCAATCTATGATGGCTAGAAGAATATTGCCTCTATCATTTTGGGGTTTCGCTTTGCTCTCCGCAGCCCGTATTCTAAATATGGCCCCAACCAAAAAGTTGGAAAGGACACCTTTTGAGATATGGCATGGAAGAGTTCCATCCCTATCATACTTAAGGGTCTGGGGTTGTGAGGCTTATGATAAGACTCTCACCCCAAACAAATTAGAAGTCCGATCCACCAAGTGTATCTTTGTTGGATATCCTAGAGATTCTATGGGATATTATTTCTATGATCCACTGGAACAAAAGGTGTTTGTTGCGAGAAAGGGTGAGTTCTTAGAAGCAAAGTTCCTTATGGAAGGAGCTGGCAGTAGAACAGTGAATCTTGAAGAGGATCAAGAACCACAACCCGATGCACGTTTGGTTGAAACTAGCACTCAACATGAGGATGTTGAGGATGATCAAGGGGTTGATCAATACACACAAGACGTTCGCAGAAGTGGTAGAACTAGTAATCCACCTGAAAGATACGAATTTTTAATGGATGGATGCTATGTGGTAGATTCAGATGAACCGACCACATACCATAATGCAGTGTCCAATTCGGATTGTGACAAATGGCTTGAAGCCATGAACGTTGAGATGCAATCCATGTATGACAATCAAGTTTGGGAACTTGTTGTACCACCTCTTAATTCCAAAGTAGTTGGAAGTAAGTGGGTTTTCAAGAAGAAAACCGATATGCATGGAAACTTGGATACTTATAAAGCTAGACTTGTAGCAAAGGGTTTCACTCAAACTCAAGGGGTTGATTATGATGAAACCTTCTCACCTGTTGCGATGCTAAAGTCTATAAGGATATTGTTTGCAATAGCTGCTCATTATGATTATGAGATTTGGCAAATGGATGTCAAAACCGCTTTCCTAAATGGATATCTTGAGGAAGATGTCTATATGGTTTAGCCTGAAGGTTTTGTCGATCCAAAACATCCTAATAAAGTATGCAAGTTAAAGAAATCAATCTATGGATTGAAACAAGCATCGAGAAGTTGGAATCACCGTTTTGATGAAGAAGTAAAGAAATTTGGCTTCGTCAAAAACGCTGATGAGGCTTGTGTGTATAAGAAGGCTAGTGGGAGCACAATAACTTTCCTAGTATTGTATGTTGATGGCATACTACTATTTGGAAATGACATTCCAACCTTGGAAGGTGTAAAAACCTGGCTTGGAAGTTGTTTTTCCATTAAGGATATTGGTGAAGCCACCTATATTCTGGGAATAAAGATCTATAGGGACAGATCAAGGCGGTTGATTGGTTTAAATCAAAGTGCATATATTGATAAAATCTTGATAAGGTTCAAGATGGAGAATTCTAAGAAAGGTACCGTACCTATTCAAAGAGGAACAATATTGAGTACGACTCAATGTCCTAGCTCAAAGGATGATCAAGATAAAATGACGGCAATCCCATATGCATCTGCTATTGGATCCATCATGTATGCGATGATATGCACTCGACCGGACGTGTCATGCACCTTACGCATGACAAGCCCATACCAGCAAAATCCTGGAAACGGTCATTGGATGGCTGTTAAGAACATACTTAAATACCTAAGGAGGACAAGAGATATGTTCCTAATCTATGGATCTGGTGATGAGGAACTCGTTGTAAAAGGTTACATGGATGCGAGTTTCCAAACCGATCGTGACGATTCACGGTCATAATCGGGATACATTTTCATTCTGAATGGAGGAGACGTCTCTTGGAAGAGCTCCGAGTAGGATGTGGTGGCTCTATCAACTATAGAATCAGAATACGTCGCCGCCTCATTGGCAGCTCAAGAAGCTGCATGGTTGAAGAAATTCATTGCCGATCTAGGGGTTGTCCCTTCCAGTTAGGACCCCCTAGAGATCTTTTGTGATAATGAGTGTGCGATTGCTCAAATCAAGAAACCTTGTGCTCATAAAAAGACTAGGCACCTTGAGCGGAGATTCAACTACATACAAGATGAAGTTGAAAAGGGAAAGATATGTATTCACAAAGTTCACACGGATCAAAACATTGCAGATCCTCTCACAAAGATCCTTGAAAAGGCAAAGCATGAAGGTCATACTTGTGCCATAGGACTTCGATATTCTAGTGATTGGATTTGATCTGTAAATTTTGTATTTGGATATATGGAACTCTTTATTATTTGAATAAAATTATTTGGTTATAATGTTTCAATTAATGTTCCAATTTAGCATGTTTAATCCATGAGTAAATTGTTTACTCTAAATGTCCGTAGTCGTTCATACTTGTGGGAACAAGTGTGAGGGTAAGATTATTATGAACTTGGATTGGTTGATATTCATAAGGATGAATATAGAGCAATAGGTTGCTACCAAGGTTCATAGATATTTGTGGGATACAAATATTGGACTAACCCGCAACTCAAATTTTACTACATGGAATCTTATTTATTGATCATAAGTAAATTTGAGGAAAGGCGAATATCATTTGGTATCCTCCGACCTGAGATACATATTGGGTTTTGATATCCACCAAGTATTATACCTTGAGCTAATTCTTCACTGTCCTGAAATAGTGGACAGTACATAAGGGTTTGTTCAGGTATGACACGAGGTGTTTATGAGAAACGTATGTAGTCAAGATGGAATTTGTTCCTCTTATTCGTTGAGAGTTAGATGTCTAAGGCCTGATAAGTTAAATCAACAAGAAATGATCATTCTGTGTTCTTGGATTTAACATGACATCTGTAACAAAAGGATAGATGATTGATTCACCTAAAACATTTCAAGTAGGATACTTGAATGGGATGATGTTATTGAATGGCTATAAGTCATGCGTATTAAGGGTAGTAAACCGTTGTTAGGCGGTATTTACTGCTTGCATCAATCTTCTATGAACCTTGAGCAAGTGGGAGATTGTAGGATTCTTTATGCCCAAGACACATAGAATATTGATGCGGTTAGTACGTTATGATCCAAGTCGGGTTATACCCAATAACAAGCTTAGCAAACACAAATCGATATTTAATTGATGATATGGTCATGCAATTAAATATAAACACCAATTTAGAAAAATGGCTTTTCTAAATTAGATGCATATGAGATAGAACAACTTATTTAGATATTTTGTTCAAACATTATTATTTGAAATGTTATTTAACTTAATTAGATAACATCAAATAATATATTGGGTATATGAGTTATACAATTAAGTGTTAATTGTACAACTTACTAATTGACTAGTTTATATTGGAGTTGTATAAAACTTTGAGAGGGAAAACCCTCTTGATTTAAAAGTTTGGCCGGCCCCTCCCTCACATTTGATTGGACCTTTGCCTTCTTGAGACTCCCAACATTTACTAGTCATACACACTACCCAAACCATCATTCTTACATGCAACAAAAAACACAAAACACTCTCTCTTCTCTCCTCTAAGTTTCGGAAACTCTAGCAGAAAAAGAAGAGTTTTGGAGCTGTTTTGGGTGTTGAATTCTCCCTAGCAAGAAGTGTTTGCTATCGAGCTTGGGGTATACAAGCTTGAGGGATCCTCTCCTTCGAGCCTTGGCCGTTTTTGGAGCATCGAACACCTTCTTCTCTTGGTCGATTTAGCTACTGGAAGGAGGTAGTTTGGCAGCTTGTTTGGTTGTCACATTATGAATGTTTTTATGTGTTTATATAGCTTGCTTATTCATATATTAAAGATCCTTTTGATTTGGGTTTGTTTTTCATCTTAAAACATCATTTAGAACATGAAATTTTCAGCTTATAAACATGTTATAAAGCTATACTTCCGCTGCGTTTTTCAGAAAGTTTAAAAGGTTAAACTAGTTTTTTGTGTTCTTGCAAACCCAACAATGATTACCCAATTGAAGAAAATGTTCGTTCAACAAGCTATGGTAGAGCAATTCGAAACGGTTCGAGCGCTTCATGCGTATCGCATGGAAGAAACCCAATCAGTATCATCTTATGTACTTAAGATGAAAAGCCACATTGATCGCCTCGAGAGGCTTAACTATCCTGTCTCAAAGGAGTTGGCCACGGATTTGATCCTTAATGGCATGACTAAAAGGTTTGAGACGTTCATAATGAATTACAATATGAACGAATAGGACAAGAGCATTGGTGAGCTTCACGCAATGCTCAAAACAGTTAAGGCGGGGATGGGTAGAAAGGTTCTACCTGTTCTCTCGATCAATAAGGGAGGCAATAGGAAAGGGGCCATTCCCCGATCCCAAGGCATATGTTGCAAAAGGAAAGGGGCACATCAAAGGCAAAGGGAAAGGGAAGGTTAAAGCGGAACCTCCAAAACCTAAGCGTATGAAGCCTAAGGTAACGGAAAACGATCCATGCTTTGAGTGTGGTGAGATAGGACATTGGAAAGGGAATTGTCCAACCTATCTCAAAGAGTTGAGAAACAAGAGGGATGCTGGGCAGACCTCAGATACAACTTTCATGATCCATATTGACTTAAATGTTATTTCTTCAAACACATGGGTATTGGATACCGGGTGTGGAACTCACATTTGCAATCTGTTGCAGGAGTTCAAAAGAAATAAGCACTTTAAGAAGGGAGACACAAGTCTCTACATGGGCAACGGAGCAAAAGTTGATGTCAAAGCCCAAGGAGACTATGTTTTGAAACATTCAAATGGTTTGGAAGTTGTTCGTAAAAATATTTTGTATGCACCTAGTTTGACTAGGAACATAATTTCAGTTTCCATTTTAAAAACAATATGGTTATGATTTAAAATTTGTAAACGATGGTATTTATGTTTATATGGATGATGTATTTTATTTCAAGGCTATGCCTTTTAATGGTATTTATGAATTGGTTCATGATGAATCATCCTATAATAACACATTATACCAATCAAGCACCAAGAAACATAAAATGGGTATAAGTGATTCTTATCTTTGGCATTGTCATCTTGGTCACATAAATAAGAATTGGATTCAAACACTTCAAAAGAATGGTCTTTTAAAAACAAATGAAAATTGTTCATTTGATAAGGGTGAATCTTGTTTACAAGGTAAGATGACCAAGTCGCCCTTTAGTGGTACTAACGAGAGGGCAAAAGACTTATTAGGAATCATACATTCGGATGTATGTGGTCCCTTTAAGACAATGACAAGGAATGGTGAAAGATACTTCATTACCTTTACTGACGATTACAGTTGCGATGGTTATATGTACTTGATGACTTCAAAAACTTCAAGAATGAAGTATAAAATCAACTCAATAGAGCTATCAAAGTTCTCCGTTCAGATAGAGGAGGTTAATACCTCAGTGAGGCTTTTCAGGATCATCTAAGAAGTTGTGGGATTGTCTCACAACTTACTCCTCCCGAAACACCATAACATAATGGTGTGTCTGAAAGGAGAAACCGAACCCTATTGGATTGGTTCGATCAATGATGGCTATAAGCTCACTACCTGTATCATTTTGGGATTTCGCACTACTCTCCGCAGCTTGTATTTTGAATATGGCCCCAACCAAGAAAGTAGATTCGACACCTTTTGAAATATGGCATGGAAGAGTTCCATCGCTATCATATTTAAAAGTATGGGGTTGTGAAGCTTATGTTAAGCTTAACACCCAAAACAAACTGGAAAGTCGATCCACTAAGTGTATATTTGTTGGATATCCAAAAGACTGTATAGGATACTATTTCTTTGATCCAACAGAGCAAAAGGTATTTATTGCTCGAAAGGCAGAGTTCTTGGAAGCCAAGTTCCTTATGGAAGGAATGACGTATAGAATAGTGGAATTTGATGAGGATCATGATACACAAGCCGATACACGTTTGGTTGACACTAGCAATCAACAGGAGGTTGTTGATGATGATCAAGAGGTTGATCGATACACACAAAACGTTCGCAGATCTTGTAGAGTTAGCATTCCACCTGAAAGATATGGATTTTTCATGGATGGATGCTACGTGGTTGACTCCGATGAGCCAACTACATACCATGATACAATGTCCAATTCTGATTGTGGCAAGTGGCTGGAAGCCATGAACGTAGAGATGCAATCCATGTATGACGGCCAAGTTTGGGAATTGGTTGACCCTCTACTTAACTCCAAACCGGTTGGATGCAAATGGGTTTTCAAGAAGAAAACATATATGCACGGAAACTTGGTACTTACAAGGCAAGATTTGTAGCAAAAGGTTTCACTCAAACTCAAGGGGTTGATTATGATGAAACCTTCTCGCCTGTGGCAAAGCCAAAGTCTATTAGGATATTGTTTGCCATTGCTGCTCATTATGATTATGAGATTTGGCAAATGGATGTAACAACCGCTTTTCTTAATGGACATCTCGAAGAGACTGTCCATATGGTTCAGCTTGAAGGTTTTGTCTATCCAAAACATCCTAATAAAGTATGCAAATTAAAGAGATCAATCTATGGATTGAAACAAGCAATGAGAAGTTGGAATCAACGTTTTGATAAAGAGATCAAGAAATTTGGTTTCATCAAGAACGCTGACGAGGCTTGTATATAAAAAGGCTAGTGGGCGTGTAATCACATTCTTAGTATTGTATGTTGATGACATACTACTATTTAGAAATGATATTCCAACCATGGAAGGTGTTAAAACCTGGCTTGGAAATTATTTTTCCATAAAAGATCTCGATGAAGCCGACTATATTTTAGGAATAAAGATCTATAGGGATAGATCGAGGCGGTTGATAAGTCTAAACCAAAGTGCATACATTGATAAAATCTTGAAAAGGTTCAAGATGAAGAACTCTAAGAAAGGTATAGTACCTATTCAAAGAGGGACAATATTGAGTGCATCTCAATGTCCACGCTCAAAGAACGAGCAAGATCGTATGGAAGACATTCCATATGCGTCTGCTATAGGATCCATCATGTATGCGATGATATGCGCTAGACCGGACGTGTCATGCGCTTTAAGCATAACAAGCAGATATCAGCAGAATCCAGGTAATAGCCATTGGATGGCTATTAAAAGCATATTGAAATACCTAAGGAGGACTTAGAATATGTTTCTAGTATACGGATCTGATAAAGAGGAACTCGTTGTAAAGGGTTATACGAATGCGAGTTTCCAAACTGATCGAGATGATCCTGGATCACAATCGGGGTATGTCTCCATTATGAATGGAGTAGCATTGTCCACTACAGAATCCGAATACATAGCCGTCTCATTAGCAACTTGGGAAGCTGCATGGATAAAGAAGTTTATCGCCGATCTAGGAGTGGTCTCTACCATTCAAGACCCCCTAGAAATCTTTTGTTATAACGAGGGTGCGATTGCTCAAATCATGGAACCCCGTGCACATCAAAAGACTAGGCACATTGAGCGGAGATTCAACTTCATAAGGGATGAAGTTGAAAAGGGATAGATATGTATTCGCAAAGTTCACACTGATCAAAACATTGCGGATCCACTCACGAATCTCCTTGAAAGGGCAAAGCATGAAAGTCATACTTGTGCCTTAGGACTTTGATATTCTAGTGATTGGAATTGATCTGTTTAGTATTAATGTTGAAAATATGGAACAATTGTAATATTTAACTCATCTATATATTTACGATATTTTGAGTTATGTTCCTTTTAGCATGTTTACATCCATGAATATGTTTATTATTCTAAATGTCCATAGTCGGTCATATTTGTGGGAACAAATATGAACGTAAGAATATTATGAACTTGGATTAGTGGATATTCATAAGGCATGAATATAGAGCAATTGGTTGCTGCCAAGGTTCATAGATATTCATGGGATATGAATATTGGACTGACCCCCGACTCAAATCTTACAACATGGAATCTTATTGATTGATCATAAGTAAATTTGAGTAAAGGCGAATATCATTTGGTATCCTCCAACCTGAGATACATATTGGGTTTTGATATTCACCAAGTGTTATACCTTGAGCTAGTTCTTCGCTGCTCTGAAATAATGGTCAGTACGTAAGGCTATGTTTAGGTATGACATAAGGTGATTGTGAGAAACGTATGTAGTCAAGATGGAATTTGTTCCTCTTATTCGTTGAGAGCAAGATGTCTAAGGCCTGATTAAGTTAAATCAACAAGGAATGATCATTTTGTGTCCTTGGATTTAACATGACATCTGTAACAAAAGGATAAATGATTGATTCACCTAAATCATTTCAAGTTGGATACTTGAAGGGGATGATGTTATTGAATGGCTTCTAAGTCATGGGTATTATGGGTAGTAAACCGTTGTTAGGCGGTGTTTACGGCTTGCATCAATCTTATATGAATCTTGTGCAAGTGGGAGATTGTTGGATTCTTTATGCCCAAGACACATAGAATATTTATGTGGTTAGTACGTCATGATCCAAGTCGGGTCATACCCAATAACAAGTTTAGCAAACACCAATTAATATTTAATTGATGATATGATCATGCAATTAAATATCAACACCAACTTAGAAAATGGGTTTTCTAAATAAATTGCATATGAGATAGAACAACTTATAAGGATATTTTCTAAATAAATAACATTAGATAATATAATTGTGTGTGTATGAGTTATAGAATTAAAAGTTAATTTTATAAACTCAACTAGTAACAAGTTTTAAGGGGTTTTAAAGTTTTAAGGGGGAAACCCCCTTTTGAATACACAATTCAGCCGCCCCCTTGAATGGGGTGTGGGGCCTTTTGGTCTTGTGATTTGCAATCTAGAAAACACACACTCCATCTCTTCTCTCTCATACATGCAAAAGGCCACCAAGAACAAGATTTTTTCTCTCATCTTCAAGAAGAAACAAGCTGAAAAATTCGGATTTTTCAGCATTCTTGGTTCGGTTTTGGTGTTCAAATCCTAGCAACAAGGAGTTTGCATGATGCTTGTGGGTATGGATGCTTGAGGACACCTCTCCTTGGTGTTTTGGCTGTCCAAGAACATCATCATCTTCATCAAAAGGCTCGATTTCCAGCAGCTCTACAAAGGTGGTTTGTACAACTTGTTTTGGTTGTTATTTGTTCTTGATAGCTAGTCCATTCACATATATTTGATCCTATGCTTTTGTGTTTGTTGAAACAAAGTTATGAACTTTTATTTTTCAGATTATATACATATTATTAAAGCTTTAATCCGCTGCATTTTCATGTTTAAATGGTTAAACAACTTTGATTTTGAGTCCAACAAACCCAACAAATTTCAGTTCTTTTATTCAGTTTGATTCATCATTTTCAAAACTTCTCAACTTTTAGGGTTCAAACGTCCGAACAGACTAGAACCGTCTGACCTAGTTTGAGTCTAAAACTTGAAATTTAATGAATTATTCACTGAACTTACACTCGCAAATCACTGATATACACTTTCGAATAAGAATATTTCAGGAACACTTGACGATTTTGAGTGAAATGGGTGAAAATGAAGCGACAGTGTTTAAGTGTTTGAGGCTGTGGGTTGTGAATGAATGGAAAAATGAGAAGTGTTCTTTATATACTAAGTGTAGAATTTAAGACGGATAAGCGTTGTTTAGACGTTTGGGGTTAGACGCATGACAACTGTTCAGCCACTTGGGAACTGTTTAGACGGTTCTGAACTGTTAAGCCGGTTGAGAACTGTTCAGCCGGTTGAGCACTGTTCAGTCGCATGTATCTATAGAAACGTCCAACACTTGGCTTAATTTTACACAAACCGTCTAGTACTGTGTAGACGCATAGGAATATTGAGCCGTCTAACACTTAACCAATTTGCATGATTTCTCAGACGGTTGACAACTGTTCAGACGTATGGTTTTATGAGAACCGTCTAAACACTTGTACAAATTTACCTAAGTTCTCAGACGGTTGACAACTGTTCAAACGCATGGGTTTATGAGAACTGTCTAAACACTTGTATAAATTCTGAAAACTCTTCATACACCTAAAAAGGACTTATAGTCATTGCTTAGACGCATGATGTTCAAAACACTTGCATTGTTCACATCTTTCATCCAAACACTGTTTAGACTTATTAGCACTGTTCATGTACTAATATTCAAACAATTGTTAGCATTTTGATTTTTTTCCCACAAAATTACATTTTGACCCTCAATTTTCACTTATAGCATTTTAACCCCTTTTATTTTAAATTAAATTTTCAAAATTAATTTTCCCTTCATTTTAGTCTCAAAATAAACAAATTGTCTTGTTTTCAACAATTGTAAAAAAGCTTTTCCACATGCACATTTATATAGGTTCATTTTATCATCATCAAAATTTTACATTATCAACCACACACATACTTTGAACATATAGCATCATCCTTTTAATTCAACATTTTTATTTTTATTTTCTAAGAAAACTCTTATATTTATTAATTTGATAGGATCAAATGTATAGATCTGTGATGATATTAGCTAACAATTCAATAAAAAAACACAAGCAAAGTAATCAAATCAAAGCACAATATCAACAAAATTCAAAGAGTTTATTGATAATAGCAAAGACAATTACAATGTGTGTAAGTAGCAGATTCGTCTATTCGTATCTCTAACCTACACACGTCTAAGCTATATATACTACCAATAAACAGAAAAAGGAACTAACTAATTACAAGACTAGTCCTATACTATTACAAAAAGATAAAAAGAAACATAAAGACAAAATGTTAACCTTTAAAGAAGTACTAACAATACTTCCCCTAAGATTGACATTGTCTTCGGTCTTCAAAATCTTTAGTCTTTGGACATTTGTTGTCTTTTTCTTCTTTTGTCTTCTTATCTTCATCTGGTCTTCTGTCTTTATCTGCTAATTGTGGTTCAATTCATGTTTATGATGATAAAACACAACTGAAAACCACGATATTTCAATTGAATTGCTAATCAATCAAAGAATTAAGTGAATTTTGAGTTTTCAAAGTTCAACAAAAACTCAATTCACTCAACCAACAGCTCTCATACCATTTGATAGGATCAAATGTATAGATCTGTAATATTATTAGCTAACAATTCAATGAAAACACAATCAAAGTAATCAAATCAACACACAATATCAACAAATTCAAAGAGTTTATTGATAATAGCAAAGACAATTACAATGTGTGTAAGTAGCAGATTCGCCTATTTGTATCTCTAACCTACACATGTCTAAGCTATATATACTACCGATAAACAGAAAAGGGAACTAACTAATTACAAGACTAGTCCCTATACTATTACAAAAAAACAAAAAGACACATAAAGACAAAATGTTAATCTTTATAGAAGTACTAACAGCCTTAACTCCAAAAGAATGAGAGGTCTAGTCACGGAGTTCGGAGAAAACACTCACGAAGTGAGAACCCGCTTTGGGCGGATGTGGATTACTCGATACGGAGATCTAGGGGGACAGATTATAGATAAAGCTCATAAAACTCAATATTCCATTCATCCTGGTGCTACCAAGATGTATCAAGACATGAAGAATGACTATTGGTGGTCGGGTATGAAGCGTGACGTGGTGAAGTACGTGAGCAAGTGCCTTACTTTCTTGCAAGTAAAGGCAGAACATCCAAAACCATACGGGAAGATCAAACCATTAGATATACCTAAGTGGAAGTAGGAGCACATCACCATGGATTTTATTACCAAGCTACCTCGTACGGCAAGGGGGAGCGATACCATTTGGGTGATAGTTGATCGACTGACGAAGAGTGCTCACTTTCTACCAATCCACGAGACAAATTTATCTGAGAGGTTGGCCTATCTGTTTATCAAAGAGATCATAGCTCGTCATGGTGTGTCGGTGTCTATCGTGTCGGATCGTGACACTCGGCTTACATCGAAGTTTTAGAAGAGATTTCATGATGCGATGGGGATGAAGCTACACATTAGCATGGCTTATCATCCTCAGATAGATGGTCAGTCTGAAAGGACAATCCAGATGCTTAAGGATATGCTTCGAGCAAGTGTGATCGATTTTGGAGGAAGTTGGGATGATCACTTACCGTTAGCTGAGTTCTCGTACAACAACAGTTATCATGCCAGCATTAGCATGCCACCTTACGAGATGCTATATAGTAGGAGGTGTAGGGCACCCATATGTTGGGGTGATATTGGGCAGAAAGAGTTAGGAAGCCTTGAAGTGATCGAGGCAACAACTGAAAAGATAGAAAGTATCAAATCCTTTATGAAGGCGGCGAAGGACAGACAAAAGTTATATGCCGACAAGAGGCGTAGACCGATCAAATTCAAGGTGGGCGCCCGAGTTATGTTGAAGGTCTCACCTTGGAAAGGAATCATTTGGTTCTGAAAGTGGGGCAAGCTAAGCCCAAGATATATAGGACCTTTCCGAATCGTCGCACGAGTATGAGAGGTGGCCTATCGGTTAGAATGGCCAGATGAGTTAAGTGGAATTCAGCCCATATTCCACGTATCTCATCTGAGAAAGTGCTTAGCTGATGAATATATGAATGTATCACTGGACGATATCGAAGTGGATGAACGGCTCAATTATGTAGAGCAGCCAGTGGCAATCATTGATCGGAAGGAGAAGAGGTTGAGGAATAAAGTGGTTCCACTGGTGCGTGTGCAGTGGAAATACCGAAAGGGTTCGGAGTCTACGTGGGAGACTGAAGAAGATGTGAGATAACATTACCCATAGTTGTTTGAAGAGTGATGGGATTCGGGGACGGAACCTCTTTAAGGGGGATGGACTTTTAATACCCGAATATTTTGTCATGTAAAAAGGACAAGAAAAAGAAAATAAATGAGAAAGAAAAGAAGGCTATTTTGTGAGAAAAGGGTAAGAGGCCAAAGAGGAGGGGTATAAAGTGTAAAAAGGACAAAATAATAATATTATTTTGTTTAAAGTTGGTATGGCCACCCACATCTTCTACATACATCAACTATCTCGGCTTTTAGAGGGAGAGAGCAGGAGATCTTCGACATTTAGAGAGAGAAAGCTGAAAAATTCGGCAAAGGAAAGCAAATATAGCATAATTGGGTTCGGTTTTAAGGATTTTTGACCATATAACCGAATTCTACATGTTCTTATGTGTGTGTATGTGTTCGGCTTATGTGTTTTGGACATACCTAGGTGTTAGAATTCTCTGAAAAGTTCAAGTTGAAGAGATTAAGCTTGAAAGCAGAAAAGGTGAGTTTCTTGACCCCGTTTTCTACATGTTTTATAAATTCTTTGGTATGTGTAACCATTTGTATATATACTTCCATGTTGGTATTTTATGGTTGTGCATACTAAGTTAATGCTTAGGATGGTTGTATAAGGTTTAGAACATGTTAAGGATGAGTTTGGGACTAAAAAATATGTTAGAAACATTTATGTTGGTGTTCATGCGCCCAAACAGTGCCCATGCGTCCAAACAGTGCCCATGCGCCTAGTTAATTGCATTAGAAAAAGTTTAGGTAAGGTCATGCGCCCAAACAGGGCCCATGCGCCTGCATTTATGACTTAGAAAGTCTGAGTGTAGGATGATGCGCCCGAACAGTAGTCCATGCACCCAGAAATACATTAGAAATTTTTAAGTAAAGTCTCATGCGCCTAAATAGTGTCCATGCGCCGTAGAGGCTCATGCGCCTAAGTGCTAAAACAGTTAAGTATTGACTCATGCGCCTGCATAGTGGAGAAACGCCCAAACAGTCCTCAAGCGCCCAAATAGTGTCCATGCGCCGAAACATTAGAAAATTTTCTGAATTTTTGGGAAAACCAGAATTTTATGGTTTGGCCCTAGTTTGACTTACGGACTGTTTTGGACTATTCTAAGCATGAATATGTGAGGGTTTATGCTTAGAACATGTATGATGTGATGATGAATGTGTGATATGTATATAAGAATAAAGTGTTATCTTTTAATGATTTTCAAAACATATATATATATATATATATATATATTTATATTTATATATATACATTATAATATATGTTAAGTATTATGTTATGACTTTACGTAGTATATTGAATGTATGAATTAACGTAAAGTATAACGTAACGAAGTGAAAGATAATAATGATGCGAAGTGAAACGTAATAAAAGAAAGTAAAGGCTTGCAAGCAAAAAGAAAAAAGGATCACAACTCTTTAAGAGTTGTCAGCTCAACTGTGTGTATAATAGCGTGTGATTTTGGCTAACCCATGAGGGTTCACACACAGGGGATCAGTCTTGGTGACTAAATCCATAGTACAAAATGGGATTCTTGTCATTCGACCCCAGGCTTTGTGCCAAGATATGATACGGCTTTGTACCAGATAGAAATGAGGCTTTGTGCCCGGAATGGTGGCTTCAGGCCACGGGCTTTGTGCCAATTAGTAATGGGGCTTCGTGCCTGAAATGGTGGTTTCGGATCATGATGGGGGAAAAGCTTGATAGGATCTAGAATCAGTATGAAACGAGCGAAATGATAAAGTTTGAAACGAACGATAACGAACGATGAAGATAAAGTACAAAACGGAGGATATGATAAAGTACGAAATGAATGAAATGATAAAGTATGAAACGAACGAATACGTGCGATAATGAATGAACATGTGTGAAAGTAAAGAAAGTCTCTTTTATAAAAGGAGCATTTTATGTATGAAATGCATAAGGTATTTCAAATACACTAAAGCTAGAACTCACTTAGCAACACTGACTTTTATGCATTTTCAGTTGGCAGGTAACGATTGCTGAGGATGGCACGCAGGGAGGCTACTCGATAGGGCAAGATTAGCATCCATTCACACATGTTATTATAGTTGTTTTGTAATACGTGCAATAAAATCAAAATTAAGGCAGAATCAAAATCAAATATTTACAATAGAATAATTGTCTGCAGTGAGATCATATCAGTTAAGATCAGCACATTAAAATAAAATAAAATGTGAATAGTCATAGACAATGAATAAATCCTATTCAAGTGTGTCCCAGGTCAGTGATATGACAGCAAAGGAGAAACAAGATTTAAGGACAGAAAATGAGTATTTTTGACAAAAAGATCTGTTGGGTTTTATAGCAAGTAAATCAGAGCTAGTTTACCATTTAAACTATAAAACGCAGCGGATATAAGGTTTAAACATATGGTTACCAATCTGAAATATTTACCATTTTAAGCCATAAACAAAACCCAAAAACATGGATCATATATATACATATATATGTGAAATAGTGTGCTATCAAACTATAAAACAACCATAGGGAGTTCGTGAAAACAACCTTTCTTGAACAAGATGTTGTAGATGGATAAGATGAAGGATATGATGTTCTTGAATGTATAGCCTCCAAAAGGGAAAGCCTCAACTTGTGATACCCACAAGCTCTTCCAAACACCTAGCTAGTTAGGGAGCTCAACACCAAAATCTCTACAAATGCACCTTCAAGAATCCAAAAATTTCAGCCTTGTTTGAGCCTCTAGTCCGAAAATTTCAAACTTGTTTGAGAGAGTTCTTGCTTGAGTGTGTGTGAGAGAAAAGTGTGAAATGATGGAAGAGTGCAAGGGTGATTAAAGTCTTGTGTGAACCAAGACTAATAATGAGTTTCCAATACCCACATGGGGCAGCCGAAACTTGATTCAAAATGGGTTCCCCCCATTTTGAAACTTTTATAAAATTTTACTCTTTCAAACCTTAGTTTATAAAATTAAAACCTATTTTTAATTTTATAACATTAACACACTTTTATTTGTTATTATTTAACCAACTTAAATAATGAAAATAATTTCTCATGAACAAATTATCCATATAATGTTGTTCCATCACAAAAGCAATGTTTTAGAAAACCCATTTTCTAAATAGGTGTCAATATTTATTTGTATGATCTCATCAACATATAAATATTTATTGGTGTTTGTATAGATTGTTATTGGGTATGACCCGACTTGGATCATAACGTACTAACCACATCAATCTTGTAGGTGTCTTGGGCATATATGATCCAACAATCTCCCACTTTCATAAGATTCATAGAAGATTGATGCAAGCAGTAAATACCGCCTAACAACGGTTTACTACCCTTAATACGTATGACTAAGTGCCATTCAATAACATCATCCTCTTCAAGTACCATACTCGAAATGTTTTAGGTGAATCAATCATCTATCCTATTGTCACAGATGTCATGTTAAATCCCAGAGACCCAGAGTGATCATTCTCCACTGATTTAACTTTATCAGGCCTTAGACATCTTACTCTTAACGAATAAGAGGGACAGATACCATCTTGACTACATACGTCTCTCATAATTGCCTTATATCATACCTGAACTCAGACTTATGTACTACCATGTTTCAGAACAGCGAAGAACTAAGTCAAAGTATAACATTTGGTAAATATCAAGACCCAATATGTATCTCAGGTCAGAGGATACCAAATGATGTTCGCCTTTACTCAAAATTACTTATGATCAATCAAGAAGATTCCATGTAGTAATGTTTGAGATACACTTCAGTCCAATATTTGCATCCCACAAATGTCTATGAACTTTGGCAGCAACCTTTTGCTCTAAATTCATCCATATGAATATCTACCAATCCAAGTTCATAATAGTTTTACCTTCATACTTGTTCCCATAAGTATGAACAACTACGGATGTTCTGAGTAAATAATTTACTCATGGAGTTTAAACATGCAAAATATGAATATTAGTTGAATCATTATAACCAAATAATTCATTCAAGTAATAAAGGGTTACAATATCTCAATACAGAAATTAAAGATCATATCCAGTCACTAGAATATTGAAGTCCCATGGCACAAGTACGACTTTCATGCTTTGCCTTTTCAAGAAGCTTCGTCAGTGGATCTGCAATGTTTTGATCCGTGTGAACTTTGCGAATACATATCTTTCCCTTTTCAACTTCATCCCTTATGTAGTTGAATCTTCGTTCAATGTGCCTAGTCTTTTGATGTGCACGGGGTTCCTTGATTTGGGCAATCACACCCTTGTTATCACAAAGAATTTCTAGGGGGTCCTGAATGGAAGGGACCACCCCTAGATCGGCAATGACTTTAACCATGCAGCTTCCTGAGTTGCTAATGAAGCGACGATGTATTCTGACTCTGTAGTTGATAATGCCACCACATCTTTCTTAGAGCTCTTCCAAGAGATCTCTCCTCCATTCAAGATGAAAATGCACCCCGATTATGATCATGAATCATCCCGATCAGTTTGAAAACTCGTATCCGTGTAACCCTTTACTACGAGTTCCTCCTCACCAGATCTATAGATTAGGAACATATCTTTAGTCCTCCTTAGGTAGCTAAGTATGTTCTTAACAGCCATCCAATGACTGCTTCCAGGATTTTGTTGGTATCGGCTTGTCATGCTCAAAGCGCATGACACGTCCGGTCTAATGCACATCATTGCATACATGATGGATCCTATAGCAGACGCGTACAGGATTCCCTTCATTTTGTCTTGCTCATCCTTTGAGCTTGGACATTGAGTCTTACTCAATATCATTCCTCTTTGTATAGGAACGGTACCTTTCTTAGAGTTTCCATCTTGAACCTTTTCAAGATCTTGTCAATGTATACACTTTGATTTAAACCTATCAACCGCCATGATCTATTCCTATAGATCTTTATTCCTAAAATATAGGTGGCTTCACCAAGATCCTTAATGGAGAAACAGTTTCCAAGCCAGGCTTTTACACCTTCCATCGTTGGAATGTCATTTCCAAATAGTAGGATGTCATCGACATATAATACAAGGAAGGTGGTGATGCTCCCACAGTCTTCTTATATACACATGCTTCATCAGTGTTTTTGATGAACCCAAATTTGATTGCTTCTTCATCAAAACGGTGTTTCTAACTCCTTGATGCTTGCTTCAATCCAAAGATTGTTTTCTTTAACTTGCATACTTTGTTAGGATGTTTTGAGTTGACAAAACCTTCATTTTGAACCATATAGACATCTTCCTCAAGATATCCATTTAGAAAAGTGGTTTTGACATTCATTTGCCAAATCTCATAATCATAATGAGCAGCTATGGCAAACAATATCCTAATAGACTTTAGCATTGCAACCGGTGAGAAGGTCTCGTCATAATCAACCCCTTGAGTTTGAGTGAAACCTTTTGCTACAAGTCCAACTTTATAAGTATCCAAGTTTCCATGCATATCGGTTTTTTTCTTGAAAACCCACTTACTTCCAACTATCTTGGAGTTAAGAAGTGGTTCAACCAAGTCCCACACTTGGTTGTCATACATGGATTGCATCTTAATGTTCATGGCTTCAAGCCATTTGTCACAATCCAAATTGGACATTGCATCATGATAGGTGGTTGGTTCATCGGAATCTACCGCATAGCATCCATCTACGAAAAATCCATATCTTTTAGGTGGATTACTAATTCTACCAGATCTGCGAACGTTTTGTGTACATTGATCAACCACTTGATCATACCCAACATCCTCATGTTGAGTGCTAGTGTCAACCAAACGTGTATCGGTTTGTGGTTCTTGATCCTCCTCAAGATGCACGGTTCTACTTCTAGTTCTTTCCGTAAGGAACATACCTTCTAAGAACTCAGCCTTCTTGGAAACAAACTCCTTTTGTTCCAATGGGTCATAGAAATAATATCCCATGGAATCTATAGGATATCCAATGAAGATACACTTACTGGAATGGCTTTCTAGCTTGTTTGAGGTGGGAGTCTTAACATAAGCCTCACAACCCCACACCTTTAATTATGAAAGTGATGGAACCCTTCTATGCCATATTTCAAAGGGTGTCGTTTCCACTTTCTTAGTTGGTGCTATATTCAAGATATGGGTCGTATAGAGCAAAGCGAAACCCCAAAATGATAGAGGCAGTGAGCTTGGGATGAAGAAGTATGGTAGATGTGGGAGGGAGTACACTGGTGAATGTAAGTGAGGAGTGAGTGTGTGCTTCAAGTGTGGAAAGCCCGGTCATGTGGTGAAGATGTGTGGGGTTATACGGTGTTATAATCGTGGCGAGGAAGGCCATCTGAGCAGGGATTTCAAGAAGCCAAGGGCCAAGAATGCTATGGTAAAGAAGAGGACGGAAGAAGGAGGGAAGAGGGCAAGTGCTAGAGCCTTCACGATGACCCGAGAGGAGGCAAGAGTGGACCCCGATGTTGTGTCAGGTATGTTTCTAGTAATCCAAATTTGTGCCTCTGTATTATTTGATTCTAGTGCTAGTAGGATCTTCATTTCTGCAGCTTTCTGTGCTAAGTTGCCTATTACTAGTTGAAGTATTGATGAACCATTCGATGTAGAATTGGTATTGGTAAGTATACTAAAATTTCTAATATGATAGAAGACTACGACATAGAACTAGAAGGCCATAGGTTTTCTACTAAACTATTTGTGATTCCCCTAGGCAGATTTGATGTAGTATTAGGGATGGATTGGTTAGCGACCTATGAGGGGAATATTATGTGTCGCAAGAAGATGATTCGATTAATTGCACCTGATGGAAGTTCGGGATGGTCTATGGTGATCGCGTCACTAAGGTTCCAAAGGTGATTTTGATGGGGTGGCAGAAATATGCATGACATGTGGATGTAGTGCCTTCCTGGCTTACATAAGGGATGTGGACGTGTCAGTACCATAAGTGTCTGATGTACCAGTTATGTGTGACTTTCCTGACATGTTCCCAGAAGATTTACCAGGTGTGCCACCAGACCGCGAGATCGAGTTTCAAATTGATTTGATGCCCGGTGCTCAACTCCTTACCAAAGCACCATATCGATTAACTCCGACCGAGATGAAAGAACTAGTGGTTCATCTACAGGAGTTGATGGATAAATGGTTCATCCGACTGAGCATCTCTCCTTGGGGTGCTCCGGTCTTGTTTGTTAAGAAAAAGGACGGTAGTATGAGGATGTGCATAGACTACCGGGAGTTAAACAAGTTAACTGTGAAGAACCGATATCCCTTAGTGAGAATTGATGACTTGTTTGATCAGCTCCAAGGTGGTAGTTGGTTCTTAAGGATAGATCTTTGATCTGGCTACCATCAGTTGAAGGTGAAGGAGCAAGACATTCCTAAGACAACTTTTCGCATGCGTTATGGACACTACGAGGTTCTCGTTATGTCTTTTGGTTTAACTAACACGCCAGATGCCTTTATGGATTTGATGAACCAAGTATGCTGGCCAATGTTAGATAAATCAGTGATTGTGTTTATTGACAATATCCGGGTTTATTCAAAAATGAGGAAGAGCATGCTGGCTACATACGCGGAGTATTGGAGACACTTAGAGGAGAGAAGTTGTACGCTAAGTTCTCTAAGTGTGCTTTCTGGTTGCGCGAAGTTCAATTTTGGGTCCCGTGGTAAATGCTGAAGGAATCATGGTGGACCCTGCAAAGGTTGAGCCAGTGATGCAATGGAAGTCTCCAAAGACGTCATCCGAGATTCAAAATTTCTTGGGATTGGCGGGCTACTACAGAAGATTCATCCAAGACCTTTCCAAGATAGACTCACCCTTAACTAAGTTGACTCGCAAGGATGTGAAGTTTGTGTGGGGTGGAGAACAGGAGGATGCTTTCAAGGAGTTTAAGGCAAGATTAACTCAAGCTCACGTCTTAACATTACCCGAAGGGAGTGAAGACTTAGTGGTATACCTGTATGCTTCTTATGCGGGACTGCGTTACGTGTTGATGCAACGTGGAAGGGTAATAGCCTACGTGTCCTGACCGCTGAAAACCCACAAAGTCAACTATCCCAGCCATGATTTATAGCTAGCGGCTGTGGTTTCGCAATAAATATTTGGAGGCACTATCTTCACGGACCACAAAAGCTTAAAGTATTTCTTTGAGCAAAAAGATCGTAATATGAGGTAGATGAGGTGGTTAGAGTTAATCAAGGATTACAATAGTGAGATCCACTACCATCCGGGTAAAGCCAAAGTAGTGGCTGATGCCATCAGCCGAAAGGAGAGACCCGAGCCGATCCGAGTGAAAGCTTATCAACTAGTGATGACCTCTGACGTGATGACCAGGTTAAAGAATTTCAAAATGAGGCATTGAAAGAAGAGCGCCTTAACTTTGAAAGGATGAGAGGTCTAGTCTCGGAGTTGGGATAAAATACACATGGAGTTAGAACCCGCTTCGGGCGGATGTGGATCCCTCGTTACGGAGACATGAAGAAAGATTACTGGTGACCGGGAATGAAGCGCGATGTAGTGGAGTATGTGAGTAAGTGCCTTACTTGTTTGCAAGTGAAGGCAGAGCATCAGAAGCCATACGGGAAGATGTAACCATTGGATATACCCGAGTGGAAGTGGGAGCATATTACCATGGACTTCATAATGAAACTACCTTATACTGCGAGGGGTTATGATACCATTTGGGTGATAGTTGATCATCTGAAAAAGAGAGGTCACTTCCTACCGATCTGCGAGACATACTCATATGAGAGGCTAGTGGATCTGTTCATCAAGGAGATTATAGTTTGTCATGGTGTGTCAGTATCTATCGTGTCAGACCGTGACACCCAGTTCACATCAAAGTTTTGGAAAAGATTTCATGAAACGTGGGGATGAGGCTACACATTAGCACAACTTACCATCCTCAGACAGATGATCAGTCTGAGAGGATGATTCACACGCTCAAGGATATGATCCGAGCATGCGTGATCGACTATGGAGGAAGTTGGGATGATACAACAACAGTTATCATGCCACATTGGCATGCCACCATATGAGATGCTATACGATAGGAGGTGTAGGATGCCCGTATGTTGGGGAGACAGTGGGCCGAAGAAGTTTGGAAGTATCGAGGTGATTGAAGCTATGACGGAAAAGTTAGAAAGGATCAAAGCCTTTATGAAGACGGCCAAGGATAGACAGAAGTCGTATGCCGACAAACGGCGTAGACCGATTGAGTTCAACGTGGCTGATAGAGTTATGTTGAAGGTCTCACCTTGGAAGGGGATCATCCGATTCAGGAAAAGGGGTAAGCTGAGCCCGAGATACATAGGGCCTTTTTGACTCATCACACGAGTAGGAGAGGTAGCCTATCGATTAGAACTGCTTGATGAGTTAAGTGGAATTCATCCGACATTCCTTGTATCTCATCTGAGAAAGTGCTTAGCTGATGAAGATATGATTGTACCACTAGAGGACATTGAGGTGGATGAACGATTTAAATATGTAGAGCAACCAGTGCAATCATCGATCGAAAATAGAAGAGGCTGAAGAATAAAGTGGTTCCACTTGTGCGTGTGTAGTGGAAACACCGAAAGGGTTCTGAGTCTATGTGGGAGACTGAGGAAGAAATGAGACAACATTACCCACATTTGTGACGGGTTTGCTAGAACACAAAATCCAAGTTTAACCATTTAAACTTTCAGAAAACGCAGTGGATATGTAGCTTTTAAAACCGATTTTAAAGGCTGAAAATTTCATGTTCTTAGTGATGTTTTAAGATGAAAACAAACCCAAATCAAAAGGATCATTATATGTGAACAATCAAGCTATGAACAATATGTTAATGAGCATAAAATCACAGCTACATAGAGTTGTGAACAACTACCTTTCTGCAGCAAAAAAAGGACAAAGGTTGAATGATGCTCCAAAACGACCAAGACATCAAGTAAGAAATCCTCAAGTGTTTATACCCCAAGCCTTGAAGCAAAAACCCTTCTTGTTAGGGAGAAATAACACCAAGAAACCTAAACAAAAACCCCTTCTTCTGCTGCCAAAATCCGAGAGCAAAGAGAGAGATGGAGAGAGTGTTTTGTTTTTCTTTGTTGCATGTATGAATGATGAGATTGATGGAGTGTTTTACTAGTAAAGACTTGTAAGTTTCAAGGACACAAAGGTCCAATAGGATGCAAGAAAGGTGGCGGCCAAAGCACTCAAATTTTAAGAGTTTCCCTCTTAAAATTATCACACATTATAAAGTTACAAGTCTTCTAACTAGATATTTTATATACAACTAACCTTTTAATTGTATAATCTATGTACTCCCATTATTAATTTGTAATGTCATCTAACTTATATAAATAACATTACAAATAATATCATTGAACAAAATATCCTAATAAATTGTTCCATCTCATATGCAACTTGTTTAGAAAACCCATATTCTAAATTGGTGTAAATATTTAATTGCATGATCATATCATCAACTAAATATTAATTGGTGTTTGCTAAGCTTGTTATTGGGTATAACCCGACTTGGATCATAACGTACTAACCACATCAATATTCTAAGTGTCTTGGGCACACAGAATCCTACAATCTCCCACTTGCCCAAGATTCATAGAAGATTGATGCAAGCAGTAAATACCGCCTAACAATGGTTCACTACCCTTAATACGCATGACTTGTAGCCATTCAATAACATCATCCCTTTCAAGTACCCTACTTGAAATGATTTAGGTGAATCAATCATCTATCCTTTTGTTACAGATGTCATGTTAAATCCAAGAACACAGAATGATCATTTCTTGTTGATTTAACTTATCAGGCCTTTGACAACTAACTCTCATCGATTAAGATGAACAAATTCCATCTTGACTACATACGTTTCTCACAAACACCTCGTGTTATATCTGAACATACCCTTATGTACTGTCCACTATTTCAGGACAGTGAAGAATTAGCTCAAGGTATAATACTTGGTGAATATCAAAACCCAATATGTATCTCAGGTCGGAGGATACCAAATGACATTCGCCTTTACTCAAATTTACTTATGATCAATCAATAAGATTCCATGTAGTAAAATTTGAGATGCGGGTTAGTCCAATATTTGTATCCCACAAATATCTATGAACCTTGGTAGCAACCCATTGCTCTATATTCATCCTTATTAATATCAACCAATCCAAGTTCATAATAATCTTACCTTCATACTTGTTCCCACAAGTCTGAACGACTACGGACATTTAGAGTAAACATTTTACTCATGGATTAAACATGCTAAATTGGAACATTAATTGAAAAGTTATAACCAAATAATTTTATTCAAATAATAAAGAGTTCCACATATCCAAATACAAAATTCACAGATCAAATCCAATCACTAGAATATCGAAGTCCCATGGCACAAGTATGACCTTCATGCTTTGCCTTTTCAAGGAGCTTCGTGAGAGGATCCACAATGTTTTGATCCGTGTGAACTTTGCGAATACATATCTTTCCCTTTTCAACTTCATCTCTTATGTAGTTGAATCTCCGCTCAATGTGCCTAGTCTTTTGATGAGCACGGGGTTCCTTGATTTGAGCAATCGTACCCTCGTTATCACAAAAGATCTCTAGGGGGTCTTGAATGGTAGGGACAACCCTAGATCGGCAATGAATTTCTTCAACCATGCAGCTTCTTGAACTGCTAATGAGGCGGTGACGTATTCTGATTCTGTAGTTGATAGAGCCACCACATCCTGCTTGGAGCTCTTCTAAGAGACCGCTCCTCCATTCAGAATGAAAATGTATCCCGATTGTGACCATGAATCATCACGATCGGTTTGGAAACTCGCATCCGTGTAACCTTTTACTATGAGTTCCTCATCACCAGATCCATAGATTAGGAACATATCTCTTGTCCTCCTTAGGTACTTGAGTATGTTCTTAACAGCCATCCAATGACCGTTTCCAGGATTTTGCTGGTATCAGCTTGTCATGCTTAAGGCACATGACACGTCAGGTCGAGTGCATATCATCACATACATGATGGATCCAATAGCAAATGCGTATGGGATTGCCTTCATTTTATCTTGCTCATCCTTTGAGCTTGGACATTGAGTCGTACTCAATATAGTTCCTCTTTGAATAGGTACAGTACCTTTCTTAGAGTTCTCCATCTTGAACCTTTTCAAGATTTTATCAATATATGCACTTTGATTAAACCAATCAACCGCCTTGATCTATATCTATAGATCTTTATTCCCAGAATATAGGCGGCTTCACCAAGATCCTTAATGGAAAAGCAACTTCCAAGCCAGGTTTTTACACCTTCCAAGGTTAGAATGTCGTTTCCAAATAGTAGTATGTCATCAACATACAATACTAGGAAAGTTATTGTGCTCCCACTAGCCTTCTTATACACACAAGCCTCATCAGCGTTTTTGATGAAGCCAAATTTTTTACTTCCTCATCAAAACGGTGATTCCATCTTCTCGATGCTTGCTTCAATCCATAGATTGATTTCTTTAACTTGCATACTTTATTAGGATTTTTTGGATCAACAAAACCTTCAGGCTGAACCATATAGACATCTTCCTCAAGATATCCATTTAGGAAAGCGGTTTTGACGTCCATTTGCCAAATCTCATAATCATAATGAGCAGCTATGGCAAATAATATCCTTATAGACTTTAGCATCGCAACAGGTGAGAAGGTTTCATCATAATCAACCCCTTGAGTTTGAGTGAAACCCTTTGCTACAAGTCTAGCTTTATAAGTATCCAAGTTTCCATGCATATCGGTTTTCTTCTTAAAAACCCACTTACTTCCAACTACCTTGGAATTAAGAGGTGGTACAACAAGTTCCCAAACTTGGTTGTCATACATGGATTGCATCTCAACGTTCATGGCTTCTAGCCATTTGTCACAATCCAAATTGGACATTGCATTGTGTTATGTGGTCGATTCATCTGAATCTACCACATAGAATCCATCCATGAAAAATCCATATCTTTCAGGTGGATTACTAGTTCTACCATTTCTGCGAACGTCTTGTGTGTATTGATCAACCCCTTGATCATTCTCAACATCCTCATGTTGAGTGCTAGTTTCTACCAAGCGTGCATCGGGTTGTGGTTCTTGATCCTCTTCAAGATCCCTTGTTCTACTGCCAGCTCCTTCCATAAGGAACTTTGCTTCTAAGAACTCACCCTTTCTGGCAACAAACACCTTTTGTTACAGTGGATCATAGAAATAATATCCCATATCATCTCTAGGATATCCAACAAAGATACACTTGGTGGATCGGACTTCCAATTTGTTTGGGGTGGGAGTCTTAACATAAGCCTCACATCCCCAAACCCTTAAGTATGATAGGGATGGAACTCTTCCATGCCATATCTCAAAAGGTGTCCTTTCCACCTTTTTGGTTGGGGCCATATTTAGAATACGGGCCGCGGAGAGCAAAGCGAACCCCAAAATGATAGAGGTAATGTGCTTCTAGCCATCATAGATCGGACCATATCCAATAAGGTTCGATTCCTCCTCTCAGACACACCATTATGTTGTGGTGTTCCAGGTGGGGTGAGTTGTGAGACAATCTCACAACTCCTAAGATGATCTTGAAAAACATCACTTAGGTATTCACCTCCTCTATCGGTACGGAGAATCTTAATTGACTTATTGAGTTGATTTTCTACTTCATTCTTGAAGATTTTGAACATTTCAAAAGCTTCATCTTTGTGCCTTAATAAGTACACATACCCATAGCGACTATAGTCGTCGGCAAAGGTAATGAAGTATCTTTCACCATTCCTAGTCATTGTTTTAAAAGGACCACATACATCCGAATGTATGATTCCTAATAAATCTTTTGCCCTTTCGGTAGTTCCACTAAAGGGTGCCTTAGTCATCTTACCTTGTAAACAAGATTCACAAACATCAAATGAATCACATTCATTTGTTTTTAAAAGACCATTCTTTTGAAGTGTTTGTAAATATTTCTTGTTTATATGACCAAGACGACAATGCCAAAGATAGGTATCACTCAAGTCCAACTTGAGTTTCTTGGTGTTAGTTTGGTACAATGAACTATTTAAAGTATTTTCATGAACCAATTCATAAATACCATTGATTGGAATAGCTTTAAAATAGAACATACCATTTATAGAAACATGAATATCATTTTCAATAAAGGATAATACATAATCATAATGTCTTAATTGGGATACAGAAATAATGTTCCTAGTCAAACTAGGAGCATACAAAACATTCTTCAAAATAACTTCCAAACCACTTGGAAGTCTTAGGATGTAGTCCCCACGAGCTTCAACTAAGACTTTAGTTCCATTGCCCATGAAGAGGCTAACATCCCCTTGATTGAAGTCCCTACTTCTTGTGAACTCCTGCAACAAATTGCAAATATGAGTTCCACATCCGGTATCCAATACCCATGTGTTACAAGATGTAACATTAAGATCAATATGAATCATGTATATTGTACCTGAGGTCTGCCCGGCATCCCTCTTCGCTTTCAACTCTTGGAGATGGACAGGACAATTCCTTGCCCAATGTCCTATCTCCCCACACTTGAAGCATGGGTCATTAGTAGCAACCTTTTGCTTCTTCTCTTGTGGTTTGGGTGGTACCCTTACCACCCCTTTCCCCTTTCCCGAAATAGGTCCCTTACCCTTGGCGACCTTTGCCTTGGGTGCGGGATGAGGCCTTTTGTTGTTCCCACCTTCATTGATGGTGAGAACGGGTAATACCCTTTTACCCATGGCCGCCTCAGCCATTTTGAGCATTGGGTGAAGCTCACCAATGCTTTTGTCCCATGCATTCATGTTGTAATTCAACACGAATGTCTCGAACTTCTTGGTTAGGCCATTTAGGATCAAATCCGTGGCCAATTCCTTCAAGACGGGACAATTTAGCCTCTCGAGGCGGTCAATATGACTTTTCATCTTAAGTACATAAGATGAAACAGATGGGTTGTCGTCCATACGACATGCATGGAGTGCTCGAACCATTTTGAAGCGCTTAACCCTTGCTTGCTGTTGGAACGTTTCCTTCAGCTGGGTTATCATGTCATAAGCTCCGTGATGTTCATACTCCTTTTGGAGATCCGGAGTCATGCTCGCTAGCATGAGACAAGACACTTGGACAGAGTCCTCAGTGTATTTAAGCCAATCGTTGTAGGCCTCCACATCATCCTCAGTAGGTTGATCAGGGATAGGGTCGTCTAAAACATATGACCTTCTCTCTTGCTTGAGAACGATTCTCAAGTTTCGATACCAATCAATAAAGTTGTTATGATTTAGACGTTCCTTTTGGAGGATCGCTCTTAATGATTGGTTGGACGCACATGACAGGGAACAGATCTCTCCTTCAACAATTCCAGAACTTTGATGGAGGGCCTGTCCAATTTGGAGGTGAGGGCGGAGGATATATTTCTGGCAGAGGAAGTATATCCAATGGCAGAATAAACATTGACAAAGTTCACTTTGTCAAACAGCTTGAACACAATCTGTTAAGTGTTTCTCAATTCTGTGACCAGAAGCATCAGATGCTTTTCACAGAACATGAGTGCATTATCCTCAAACCAGGGATGACAATTCCTCCGGAATTGGTGCTTCTCAGATCTCCCAGGAAAGGGGATATGTACAAGCTAGATATGAACAATGCTTCTCCTATGAGTGAAGTATCATGCTTTCTTTCCAAAGCTGATAGTGATGAGTCAACACTATGGCATAAACGCATGTGTCATGTGAATTTTAAAACAATGAATAAATTGGCTAAAAATAACTTGGTACATGGTTTGCCTAAAAAGGAATTTTTCTGCAAAGATAACTGTGTTGCATGCCTAAAAGGGAAACAACACAGATCATCTCATAAATCCAAATGTGTTAACTCTATCACTACTCCATTACACTTATTGCACATGGATCTCTTTGGTCCCACAAGTATAATGAGCATTGGAAGGAAATTATACTGCCTTGTGATCGTTGATGATTTTACAAGATTTACATGGGTATTCTTTTTAAGAAGTAAAGATGAAACTGCTGAAACTTTAAAATCTTTTATTCTTAAAATAGAAAATCAAATTGATCACAAGGTTAAGATTATTAGAAGTGATCAAGGGACTGAGTTTAAGAATTTCGTTCTTGACTCATTCTGTGACTCAAAAGGGATTGCCAGACAATATAGTGCTCCCAGAACTCCTCAACAAAACGGTGTTGCTAAGAGGAGGAATAGGACACTTATTGAGGCTGCTCGGAGTATGTTAGCTGATTCAAAGCTGCCTCTAACATTCTGGGCAGAGGCAGTCAGCACTGCATGCTATGTGCAGAACAGGGTTCTTGTAGTGAAGCCCCATGGAAAAACCCCTTATGAGTTATGGAACAAGAGGCCACCGTTCATTGGCTTTCTAAGGTCCTTTGGCTGCAGGTGTACCATACTTAACACAAAGGAAAACTTGGCAAAGTTTGCTGAGAAGTCGGATGATGCTATCTTCATTGGATACTCTTCTAGCTCCAAAGCTTATAGAGTATACAATATCAAGAATCAACAATTTGAGGAGTTATCCAACATAGTTGTTAATGAGCACACTCCTTGTGTTAGGGGGAATGGACCTGAGTATATCTTTGATTTATAATTGTTTCCAAACTATTCTAAACCATCTTGTGAGAATGTTTCAGCTGGAACAGGTGCTCAAAGTGATGCTGATGCTGATGCAGGTCAACTATATGAGCTTCCCAGACCTATTCCAAATTCTCCAAGAGCTGAAGGGCAACAAGCTTCAACTATTCACAGATCTGACAGTGTAACTATCTCCAGAAATAGTGAAGCTTCAACAAGTGAATCACTTGATCAACCTCAAAGTTCCTCAGGTGATCCACTACAACACCAGGTTGAGGGAAGTGGTATTCTGAAGGAACAGGCAACTGTTAATACTACTTCACAACCAACCATTGATGATGTTTCTCAATCATTCAATCAGTCCTCATTGAATGACTCTGAAGCAGCAGTTGGACAGAGTGATCCAGTTCCTGATCAGAATGTGTCTAACCTAGACTTATCTCTGCAACTGGAAGTGATTCCTCGTCTTAGGATTCACAACACTCATCCAACTGAGAACATCATAGGGAATGTCTCTGAGGGTGTGAGAACAAGAGGACAAACTCATCATGGGAATGTCTGCTTGTACTCATGCTTCCTGTCTCAGATGGAACCAAAGAAGGTAGAAGATGCCTTAAAGGATAGTAGTTGGGTTAAATCGATGCAGGAGGAGCTGCTTCAATTCAGAAGACAAAAGGTCTGGAATCTATACCCACTACCATCTGGTCAAGTACCCATAGGCACAAAATGGGTATTCAGGAACAAGAAAGATGATAGAGGCTTGATTATCAAGAACAAGGAAAGGCTAGTAGTTCAAGGATACACCCAGGAGGAAGGAATCGATTATACTGATGTCTTTGCACCTGTTGCAAGACTTGAGGCAGTCAGGATCTTCCTTGCTTATGCTGCATCCAAGAACTTCACAGTCTACCAACTTGATGTCAAGTGTGCTTTTCTATATGGGGATATAGATAGGGAAATCTATGTATGTCAACCTCCAGGATTTGAAGACCCACAGCACCCCAACTACGTGTGCAAACTGGATAAAGCTCTATATGAGCTGCACCAAGCACCTAGGCTGTGGTATGAGACCTTGTCTCAGTTTCTCCTGAAGAATGGATACACTAGAGGTACCATTGACAAGACTCTTTTCATCAAAAAGAGTGGAGAAGACATTTTGCTTGTACAAGTCTACGTTGATGACATCATATTTGGTTCTTCAAACGACCAAATGTGCAAGGACTTTGAAAGCATTATGAAGCAGAAGTTTGAGATGAGTTCCATGGGAAAAATAGACTTTTTCCTTGGAATCCAGGTGAAACAGATGAAGGAAGGGTTCTTCATAATTCAATCTAAGTATGTCTCAGACATCTTAGAAAGATTTGAAATGAAGGACTGTAAATCCGCCAAGACACCCATACCCAGAAACCATAATCTTTGCCCTGACCTTGAGGGGGAGGATACTGATCAACATCAGTATAGAGCAATCATTGGTTCTCTCATGTATCTCACTGCAAGTAGACCAGATATCATGTTTGCCACATGCATTTGTGCAAGATATCAGGCTGCTCCAAAGGTGTCTCACCTAGCTGCTGCAAAGAGAATCCTCAGATACCTCAAAGGAGCACCTAAACTAGGTCTCTGGTATCCAAGAAATAGTGATTTCAATCTCTATGGATACTCTGACAGTGACTATGGTGGCTGCAACATTGACAAGAAATCAACATCAGGAGGATGTCAATTTCTTGGTGGAAGGATTATCTCATGGCAATGCAAGAAACAATCCTGTGTCTCTACATCAACTGCTGAAGCTGAATACATTGCTGCTGCTAGCTGCTGTGCTCAACTGCTATGGATTCAAAATCAGATGTTAGACTATGGATTCAACTTCATGACTACTCCTATCCATATTGACAACAACAGTGCTATCTCCATTACTGAGAATCCGGTAAAGCACTCCAAGACAAAGCATATTGATATCAGGTATCATTTCATTAGAGACATTCATGAGAAACAGCTGATAAAGTTAATCAAAGTTGACTCAAATGAACAATATGCTGATTTGTTCACAAAGGCATTTGATGAACAAAGATTTAAGTATCTCATATCAGCAATTGGGATGATAAACATTGAATAACTACCTCTTTTGAAAACCTTTTTAATATGAGAAGTCTTGTGTCAATACAATTTAAGCCCAGTTACAAGAGATCTTTAAATTATTCCAAGTGTAAATTCCTTTCGAAGAGGAATTAACTCTCGGAAGATATTCTTGAATATCTTCCGAAGCCAAATTCCTCAATGGAAATTTTCTTCTCGGAAGAGTTTTTGGTCTCGGAAGAAGCGATTGATCTTACATCATATCTACTTCCGAAACTTATACAACTCTCCATTCGGAAAGACAACTTTACCTTCGGAAGCAATGCCTTGCTTCGGAAGATAAAGTGTCTTCAAAGGACAATTTCACCCTCGGAAGCAATATCATGCTTCGGAAGAGAAATTGCCTTCGGAAGAAAATTACCTTCGGAAATGTTTTACCCTCGGAAGTAAAGGTTTTTATATGTAACGGATATCTTTTGGGCCCCACTCTGTAAAAAGTAAAGATTTTGTTGATGATGGTCAGATTATTTAAAATTATCCTTGCCGCCACTATCATTTCTCCGCCGTAAACCACCATACCACCCATAGTAACCCCAAAACAGTTACCCTATTACCACCACTACCACTATTCACCCCTTTTAAATAATCTTGACTGATCAATTTCATCTTCTTTTACCACTTTACAGCCCTAACTGTTCCCTTCACCGTCAAACCCTCAAACTCACCCCAAATTTCAAGCTTACCTTTTCTTCAATGGCGCTAAACCCTCAGCACAACCAAGTCGCATTACTTGACTCGTCAAGGGATGCCGACTTCACCCAAATCATCACCTTTCTCACCGAATCCACCTATCTCACTGCACTAACAGTTAACCCCACCGTATACTCCAACCATATGTCAGAATTTTGGAGCAACGGTGAAACTGCAGTACTGAATGGGGTTCGAGTCCTGAGAACCCGAGTTTGTGGCCTAGAGTTGGTCATCAATGAACAGCTCATCAGGGAGCATCTCGAGCTTCACGATGATGGGGCTCCTACTGAGTTCCCCAAGGAAGACTTGGAAGGCACCTATATCCTCATGGGATATGGAGGCGATGTCAGCAGGTCTACAGTATACAAGTTCAACTTCTCTTACCATTGGAAGTTCCTGCTGCACATTGTCCTACATTGCATCTCCAACAAATCAGGGGGTTGGGATCAAATCCCATATGAACTAGGATGCCTAGTTCATGGGTTGGTGAGAGGCCTCAGATTCAACTACTCATGATTTGTGTTGAACAACCTAATCACCAATCTGAGCAGGGATACATTCTTCATGTATCCCCGATTTCTTCAACACATAATCAACTGTGAGATGAAACCAATCAAGCTTGTCTGCGCAGCTGCTCTTCCTGTTCCACACATGAGGCCTACCATCTTCAAGACACTAAAGAAGATGTCCACCAACTTCACTGGACGGTACACTCCATTACCTCCAGAGATGACTGAGCGCATAGCTCCTGGTGACATCCCTGTTGTCCCCACAGGTGATGAACCCACACCAGCAACATCCACCATAATACCAAAACCTTCTTTACCCATCAAAGCTACATATCAGAGACGCCCCAAACGAACCCTTGTTCAATCTACTCTGATTGAACAAGCTCCTTCTGTTCACACCCAAAGGACTAGAGTGGAATCATGGGCTCCCACTCAGTCCGAGGTCACACCATCCTTCACATTTGACCTCAATGTGGGTTTTGAGCCTCCTCAGTCTCAAACCCCTGAGCCCGAACCCCAAGCCTTAAGCCCACAGGGTGAGTCTTTACACTTCCCTGTGCAGCCTTCTAGGGACAGCCCCACCATAGGCTCAATGCCTGTAGACATTGATCAAGGTCCCGGGTCAGTAGGACTAACCACCCTCTCTTTCACAGACCTTTTACTCCGAACTGATGAAGAGATTACATCTCTCCATGGCCATGAAGTTGATCTACAACACCTACTGAAAGATCAACAGAGCCAAGAGGGATCCCTTGTCTCTAGCCCCCATCAGAAGCCAGCTACTGAGGTGAGTCCCACTGATGTGGAGGGGACTCATGTAGGCTCAGCTGCCACTACTCAGAGTCTCTCATTGAGCTCTCAGGACAGTGGTAACATCATTAGGACTGAGTCTACGGCAACTTTGCCCATTGACATCTCTGACAGAGATGACTCTGAGCAAAGGAAACCCGGGTGCCAAGAAACCACATCTGGTGGTGAGAGTGAGCATACTAGGTATGTTATCTTATCTCCCCGTGATTCTTCTTATGAAGATGAGGGAAGTATGCAACTAACACTTCAGTACTTGCTTTCTAAGGTCTCCAACCTGGAATCACAGGTGAGGATCTTAGAGTCAAGGACTGCCACTCAACAACTTGAGATTAACAACCTCAAGGCTAAACTAGCTGAGAAACAGACGGAGAGGTCTGTTAGGCATGTACCAATTCGGGTCTCAATGACTTCTTCCTCTAGCTCATCTAGCTCTCAAGATGATGCTACCAAAAAGGGGGAGAAAGTTCAGAGATAAACATCTGAGGAACCACAGACCCAATTCATTTCTTCCCAAATCATTACACTACCTGAGTCATCTCAATCCTTTCTAGAGATTGACTCAAGGATGCTTCAAGATCTCTACAGACTTTTCACAAAGTTTGTATTGAGATCATCCCTAGAACAACCCAGCCCCGACACCACACTTGCATACTTTGGGGCTGAGGAGCTTCAAAGACTGACTGCACCTTCTACCACTGTGGAGGAAGTTGGTCAACCTATGGTCTTCATGGAACCTGAGATTAGCTTCGAAGGGGAAATGGGGACTAATGGCCCAGCGATTGAAACAGATGGGACAGAACTTGCAGCAGTCTCATCTTCCGAAGCTCTAGCTGAAGCTTCCGAAGCTTACATGGAAGCCTCGGAAGAACAAGACAAGTCTTCCGAGGCCGAAATAGAAGCTGCGGAAGGCTTATTTCAGATGTCCGAGGAACTGACCATCACAGATGTCATTGCTGAAATAGCATCTGAGGTGAGAAGGGAGGACACTTCTGAAATTCCTCCAACCCAAGCACCAGCTGAACTTCTCTCTCAATCACAACCCTCCATCCAAGAACCACCACAGTCAAGCACTGCTAAAGACAAAGGAAAGAGGAAATTGACTGCGGAAGAGCTTCAGGAGGAGGAGAGGATTGAGAAGGCCAAAAAGAAATGTAGGTTTCCTACTGAAAAGCTGCTAGCTGCTAGTTCTAAGGCAGCTGCAGCCAATCAGGAAGAAATCAACCTGAAGAGAAGAACAACACTCATTGACCAGCTCATCAGTCTAGGAGCTGTCAATGAGGAGATACTCCTGCTACCACTAGAGGAGTTGGTGACTTTGAAGAGGTCAACCAGGCTACAACAAGAAAGGGAAGCCAGGTTGGCCTTGGAGAAGGAAGAAGAAGAGCAGAGGGAGGCAGCCCTGAAGATGAGAGAGGATAGGATCAAATTCCTACTCTCAAGAGGCTTCAGTCTTCCTGAACTGTCTCCACATGACAATGACATGATCCTGCTGCTCCACAATAAAGAGCAGTATCAAATGGAGAAGGAAAGGAAGAAGGCTGCTAGGGAGAAGTTGAAGGTGAAGAGAAAGAGGGAAGAAGAGAAGAAGGTCACTGCCACCAAGAAGTCAACTGACAAAGCCTGGATGAAGGACTATCTCCGGGCTCATGGCTTCTCTGGTAGGCAGGTGGGACCTATGTCTGAAAGGACACTCCAGCGGATAGTCAGTGAAATTAAAGCTGACATCCGTTTGGGGAAGAGAAGGGAGATGTATAGGAGGATGAAAGGAATGGTCTTCACCCCAGCCACTCAACCAGAACCAACCCCTTTTCCCATTAAAACCGAACCCACTGATGAAACCTTCACCCCTCCACCCACAACTCTACCCAAGCCTACCACATCACCTCAACCACCCAAACTACCCATCCTAAAACCAAAACACAACCCAAAACCACTAAACCTAAGCCTACCCAACAACAACCAAGACCATCCCCTCAGCCTCCTCAACATCTCTCCTTTGAGGAAATAAAGGAGTTCAAGACGAGGCTCATCAACTGCACTACTTTGAGCAGCATCTCCTGTGAGGGAGAGCTTATCAACATCACCTATGTTGATAACTCTTCAAGCTCCCTCACCCTAGGCCAATTTCTTGAGTTGCCTAGAGACACTTTGGGCCAGGCTGCAAGACTTCTTGGTCTCAACTCCGATATCCTCAATGCTGAGGAGAAGAGACTAAGAAGGAGACTGGTGACTCTGCTGGATACCAGGAAATAGGACAGGATTTCTGGTCAATCTCCTGGACCTAGAAATGCTATAATCCAGTGGAGGTTCGATGAACCTTCTCACAACTTTGTTGTGGAAAGGGAGAATGGTGAAACCAACAGGCTCAACGCCACTTCTCTATTGCATCTCAGCAGATTCGACCTTGCTGAGCTTGCAGAGAAGCCATTCTCCAATCCCTCCAACTCTGAGACTGCTGCACACATCAGAAACCATATCAGTGGTCTCCACTTGGCTGAACGAAGTATAAGAGCCAAGATTGAAGAAGAGTTGAAGCTGAAAAGAGTGGAAGACAAGGAAAGATCAACCACCAAAGGCACAACCTTTCTAAAGATGGTGGAAGGTCCTGAATTGGAACAAATAGTTCGATGGGAATATGACTATACTTCCCATCAACTAACTCTTTTCAGAGGGCCACAACAGAGGGTACACATAATCCAAGGTAACAGAGTAGAGGTTCTGTCCACCAAGGATCTGTACAAGATTCTCAGAACCACAGCAGGAAAGAATGAAGACACTGATAAACACTTACTTTCCTTGGTGCTGAGAGCTTTGAGAAGAAGAGAGAAGTGAAGTTTTGGTAGCATCAGCCTAGGGGGATTTTGTTGGATCATGATAAGGCTGGTGCAACCAAAATCACTTCATAGTCAATTTTTGGTACTACATTCAAAGGCTTCCGAAGCTGAGAAGAGATCTTCCGAGAGTCTGATGAAAGAGCTTCTGAAGACAAAGTCTGAAAGAGCTTCCGAAGACAAAGTCTGATGAAAAAGCTTCTGAAGACAAAGTCTGAAGGAGATTCCGAAGACAAAGTCTGAAAGAGCTTCCGAAGACAAAGTCTGATGAAAGAGCTGAAGACAAAGCCTGCTTCCGAAGACAAAGAAGACTCCAAGCCTCGGAAGAAGCAGTCTTCCGAAGTATAAGTGGCTTCGGAAGAAGTTATTCTTCCGAAGTACTTTATCCTTCGGAAGACATTGCTATGTCCAGCAGATAAAAGTATGGTCCCTGACAGTCCGCTGCAGACCTCTGATACAACATGGCATCTTCCTAAAGAGCCATGTTGTTGACCATACTTTATTCTATTGTTCACCTTTTTATGATAGTACATGTTACCAACTTTAGTTGGTGACAAAAGGTAAGTCAGGGACATGTCCTGACTACCAACTTTCAGACAAAATGTCTGAAAGACCTCACCTAGAGTCTTGTAGTATAGATGTAAGGTTAGAGGTGTCCAGCTGGTATCAAAGTATATCCGGCTGTAGGTAGTATTATATATATCTTCTCCCTGTAACTCTTTAGATAAGCGATTTGAGTCCAAGTGTCTTGTAATCCTTTGAGTTGAGAAGCAATATATAAAAGTACCTTGAAAATTTATTTGCTATGTTAAATTTTCTTACTGCTTGTTACTTGATATATTGTGATCAACTCTTCATAAGACTGCTTGCTGAGTGTTGATTCACAGTGAGTTGAGAGAAAACCACCCACTTATTTGATCCTGCACAAGTGATTATCAATAGAATATTGTATTCTGTGATGAATTCATCGTTAGATGATTTGTCATAACATAGATCAAAATGGTGAGAGCTCCAGGTCTATACTCACGTATAACAAAGGAGATGACCATTTAATCATGTGCCGATGAGAGCTCTAGGTCAGTACTACCGTACAGCAAAGGAGATCATCACTCCAGGTCAGTACTTCCGTACAGCAGAGGAGATTAGCATAAACACAAGACACATAAATACACTAATCATGGCTCAAAGATATGGCTTAAATGATTTGTATCATGGTGGGAGAAAGATCAATTCTCAATCCAATTTTTGTCGGGACTTAGTTTTCGTGCAGGCCAAAATGATTGGGTAAATCCCAGACATCCTTAAGCATATATTTTAATTTAAATCACTATGTTGCTGTCTACTTTATTCTTCAGGCTGAGTCTACCAAGCATATCATTAAAGAATCTGTTTGTTTTTCTATTATTTGCAATTAAAAATAAGATGTGAATCATAACAGCATCAATTACTATCATTTCTCAATTGAAGATGCAAGTCACGTAAAAACAAGCATTTCAAGAAGATATACAATCATTTCTCAGTCATCTCGAATCAAGTTCCCAGTTCTCTTTTCATTTCTATTCATTTATTTAATTTTGAATTTAATCTCCCCCTAAATTTTTATTTTAGCAAACCTATTTTTGTTTTTTTTTCTAATTTTGTTAATTTTTTTTATGTTTTTTTAATATTTTTAAGACTGTACAAAAATAGAAATTTACCAAAAAAGGTCTTCCAAACTACACTGATATGAAGATAAGAAATGAATTCTTAAGAAATGTGCAGTGACTGTGAAGTGAGAACTGTGAGAATGCAGATAAAAATCCAGATTGTGGATATAATACGATGACCTTAACCTCTTTGTTCCGCCTCAAATTAGAATTAGGAACAATCACTGTCAGTAAACCGGATTACTAACAGTCCTCCTGAATTGTTCCTGCACTCATAAACAGATTAGTTAGAAAGAGGAATCCAGGCCATCGTAGTCCTGGAAGTTCCTTTTTCATCAAGATAAGTAACAAGCTTCTGCACACAACCGTTTAAACAATCAGGGATTGCTATATCCTTCTTTATAATTTGCCAAATTTGTTTTGGTTCAATTAACTTGGATTTGAATGAATTAAATTTGGAAATCATTTTTTGTTTAAGACAATAAGAAAAATAATTTGGTTGTGAACCTTTGGTCATTCTCATCTTTGAATCATGTGAAACCGGCTTCATATGAAAAGGTTTGGATGGAGGGTTCTTCATCCAACCATTCAAAGATGTGTGCTTTTTACCTCTTGAAATAAAAAAGCAACCCGTGTTGTCTTTATCGTCTGGAACTTTCCTCTGAACCTGAGGGCACTTCTTTAGCACGTGACCTTCTTTTCCACATCTAAAACAAGCCTTGAAAGGCTTTTGGTTCTTTGTAGTCCCGTTGTCATCAGGAGAGGGTGGATCCTCCTTTAAGGTTGTTGTAGCTTGTTGACAACCTTGAATCTTCGTCTTTTGGATATCAGGAGAGTGAACCTTTTGAGGCTTTGTCGACGTGGTTTTTAAACTGGTCTGTGATTTGAAGTGTGATGTTTGAGGAGATGAAATCGGAGCATTCTCCCAAGAACCCTTTTGCATGACTGGTGACTTGGCACACTTTGAGGTAGATTTGTGACAAGCTTGATGGATAGCAGATAAAGATGGTGAGTGCTTTTGCTGAGTTTTGGGGGAATTACTGATTTGTTTAGCAGTTGGGGATGAGATCCAGATAGGTCTTGAATCAGCTTTTGGAAGCTTTTGAGACTTGACAATTTCAGGAGATATCTTGACCTGTGATGAACCAACACGCTCCTCTGTGTTTGATTCATCATCTTAGCTTATCCTGTCTCGTATACACAAATCTGCTTCCAAAGGATCTTGATTGACACATCCTATATTGTCAGCTTCGGTTATAGGATTTTGATTGCCTGACGATTCAACAGTTGTTCCTTCTTTGACAAACCTGACAGGAACAAACAAAGGAATGTTACCTGTTTTGAATTTGTTGAAGAAGGTTGGAGAAGCAACTGATATTGATTTTGGAGCATCAGAGGTAGAATCATCATTAATCTTCTTATCAGACCCCTGCCTGAGAAATCCCAAACCTACAGGAGAATCTTGCATATCTCTAACCTCTTTAAGATTAACGTTGCTCAAACCTGCATTTAAACTATTAGTTTCTGCAGCTTCAATCAAATCGTTAGATGGATGAGGTTGAGGCATAGGAGAGTAACAATGGGTGCTAGGAGGGGGATAGACATATGGGTTTTCACCACAACCCACTCCCGTTTTAATCCTAGCTCCCCTCTGTTTACACAGTAGCTCTTCATGTTTCATTCCAGATATGGTCCATCTATCAAGCATTGTTTTAAGCTTGCTTGTTTCAAATTCAGCCAATGTGACTCTTTCGTTCAAAAGATTAATTTCAACATTTCTTTCAAGAAGAGTTCGTTTTAAATGATCATTTTCTTTTAAAGCTTCATTTAATTTTATGAAATACTTGGCTTCATTCTTTTTAAGTTCCGTGTTTATGGTGGTTAAATCCTTTTGGTTATCTAAAAGTAACCTATTAGCTTTATACACACCAAATAAACGGATTTTACAAGCAGAAGAACACATATCCTGAACTGTCTCGTATGGAAGATCAAGGATGAATCTTTCAGCACCAAGAGCCTTCTCACAGTTGCAAACTTTGGTATTTCGCTTCCATTCATCTTCCTTCTCAGCATCACAAACTTCAGCATTCAACTCAGCTCCATCTTTACCCATTGATGTCTGCTTAAGCTCCTCTTGTACCTTTTCTGTTCCAGGTTTTGGTAAGCCATTGGAATTGGTGCCAGAATCTGATCTCTCTTCTGGTTTCTTTCTGGAGTTTGAAGTGATTGTTGGAGTTGGATATGTCGCTTCATAGTACTCATAACGTTTGATATCCAACTTAATTTGTTTCAGTTTATTGACCACCTCCATCAGTTTGTAATCCTGAAAATTTCTATCTCGTTTAATCGACTTGCCGTGTGAACTCCATTCTGGTGGGAGAGAATCAAGCAATCTCAGAACTTGTTCATGATTTCGCAATTGAGCATCAAACTTCTTCATATTGCTTGCCACCAATAGAAAACGATCAACAAAATCAGACATCTTTTCATTCTTTAAAGATGCAAAATTATCAAACCGCTATTGTGCAATTCTGAGATCGTCAGATTCGAAGGATTTATACTGTTCTGCAAAAGCCATTTTTTTATCTGTTAATTATTTTGAACAATTAAATGCCCCAAAAATATTTTTCCCAAAAATTGTAAAATAATTCTCCCCCGTGAATTTTTTTTAATGCCCCGCTAGAAAATCTTAGCAACTGGGGTCAATTAATCCCAATTTGTCAATTTTCTGTGATTTTTATTTTTATTTTTTTTATTTTTATTTTAAAACTCTTTGTTTAAACCTAAATTGACTGCTCTCTCTCTATGACTTTTAACACACACTAACATCTCCAAATAACCACAACTTTTTCTTTCACCCACTCAAAACTCTCTCTGACTTCCAACACACTCTTAAACACACACAAACTCCTTTTTTCTTTTCCACACTCAAAATTCTCTCTGACTTCAAACTCACACACACACACTTCACTTCAAACTTTTGTTTCTTCTTCTTCCTCCTCTGAACATCCTGCCAGAAGAAGACCCAACTCGATGGTTGTTGGGTTCATGATGAAGGTTGCGGCAGTGGTGAGGCTGATAGGGAAGGTTTCACGGTGGGGCTGTGGTCGCCAGCCGTGAGAGCGCTGGTCAAAAGGTGGTCGCGCGACGGTGAGGGTTGAGTAGGTGGTGGTGGTCGCGTGGTGGTGGGGTTAATGGTGGTGCGCACGACGAAGGGGTTGTGCGAACGGGGCGACGGTTGTGAGGCGGCGGGTGGTGCTGGTTCGCTATGGGTGAGATTGATGGTGTAGGGGAGATGGGGCTGCAGAGGTTAGGGTTACAGTGGCAAGGGTCGCGGTGGTGAGGGTCGCTGACTGCGAGTTCACGGTAGGGGTGATGGCTATGTGATGGTGGTTGCGCGGTGGAGCTGGTCGGCGGAGGTGAAGATGAAGGTGGAGAAGGGTGCGTTGGAGTGGTAATGAGGAAGATCGAGATGGAGAGGTAGGGATATACAGCAGATCCACGGGTTGCAGCAGTCGGACCTTCTCCGGTGACTTCTTCAACCAAAAACCCCAACTTTCTTCTACCTTTCTTTTCTTTTTGGTTCAATAGAGGTTGGTGAGTGGGTTGGGGTTGAGAATGGTGTTGTATCGGGTTTGTCTGTGGGTGGTGGTTTGGGGTTTCCAGTGGTGATGGTGGTGGCTGCGAATATGGTTCTTGGTTGTGGTTGTTGTGGGTTACTTAGGTTAGATTCACAGGTTAAACCTGTAATTTCGCAGCAAGTTTTTTTTTTTTAAATTCCGCTGAAAATTTTGTTTTAATTTCGCAGGTTCATTGATGATTTTGACAGCAATTTCGCTGGAATTTTCGCTAGAAAATGTGAACTTTCATTCAAGATAATGCTAAATTCGCAGCTTGATGTTTTGAAGATTTGAAGATCCTCAAGAACACCAAGAACACACACACTAGTGTGTGTGAGAGAAATTTCAGATCTAAAGATTTTCTTTGAATTTTGTTGTACAAACAGTGATGTAGATTCAATATACGTTGATTATAGTGATAGATCTGATGTTGTTGATGTTGAATTTGTAGGAATTTTAACTCAGATCTGGTTTCTCCCTCTAGAAACCCACCAGATCTACTTTCTCTCTCTAAAAACCTAACTTTCTCTCTCTACAAATCTGATAATGAACTTCAAAATCAGCAACTACTCTTCCTAAAAACTGATTCAAATGGCTCTAATACCATATTGTTGGTCCCAAGCAACACTTGAATCATGAATTTAATGAAGATTTTGGATCAAACACCATAAAATAAGATGAACAAAGATGAACACCAAGAACAATGAATAAAAACCCTTGTTTGATCTATAAATGTGATTACAAAATGATTTAAAAGTGGAAACCCTAATCGCTAGCTCCTCCAAGCTTGAAACCCTAATTGTCATACTTTACTATTTATAGTAAATGATAATTTACTAATGACACTTAGGACCCAAAACTATGACAATAAGAAATTACAATTAAAAACCCAAAATGTCTAAAAAACAAGATTAAATATATTTTGTTGACACAAAATATATTTATAAACAATAAACATCCTGGAAGAATATATCTTCAACGTCTTGTCTCTAATCTTCGTCCCAAACGCGACGTTTGACTTTTCCCTTGACTTTGACCGTTGACGTTGACTTTGTTGACTTTAACTGTGTTGATAATATTAGACTATCTTTCAGACCCAACATAGAAAGTTACATCTAATGTAACTGTGTGCATTACTGAGATAAACTAAGTCTAATCCATGAGTATGGCCTAATCGTATGACCAATCGCATGATTGGACCATGAGTATGGACCTGATGCACAACTGGAGCATCAGCATGACCCAATCGCATGATTGGCAGCATGAGTATGCTTAATCGCACAATTGGCAAGATCAGTATGATCCAATCGCACGATTAGGAAGGCGTCTAGGTCATTTATGCGATTGGACTTTAGTCGCACGTCTGAACCATGCGTATGGGTCCAATCGCATGACTGAAATCCCTGAGGGTTTAAAAAGAGGCTCAATCGATAGGGACCTCTTCACTTGTTTTAAATCCTCTGAAAAACTAGCAAACTAAGGGACACCTTTTCAAAAAAATTTTCTATGATCTAGTGCAATATCTTGTTCACTAACTATTATGCATTGAATTAAGGTACATCCAAGATGAAATCGCATTGCACTGGGGTGCTTTATCGGTTATTCACCCAAAAATATGTGTCATTATAAACACCAACAAAGAACTCATTAAATTGAACACTAAATAAGCTTGAAAGTGAAATTAAAATACAACTGGTGTTCTAAGGAGTCTTGGCGCGTCAAATGAGATAAATATTTTATTGATTGTTGCTTATTTGAATTAAAATTCATATCTTATGGACGTGCTCACTACGTATACGACTGGACATCCGGATGAACTTCAATCGCACGATTGAATCATACGCATGTTTCAATCGCACGATTGAACCAATCGGTACTTCACTCGTACGAATAGATCAATCTGATGTCAAAGTGTGCAACAATGCTCAGTCAAATGCTCAATCGTACGACTGAGTTCATTCGTATGGTCCAATAGTACGATTGAACCAGTAGCATGTGATCAGTTTCAAATTCAAATATTCTTATGCATTGAACTGATCTAACTTGTTGATTGGGTGTTTGTGGTTTGTGGTACAATGAAATGGTCGAGCGGTGGACGATGATCACCAAGCACAACATTTGTGCTTATCTAAACACGATGTCTATGAATGTTGCTAAGTTCGTGGGAATCATCAAATTCCTAAACCGATCCAGGATTTTTAGAGCTATCTCTACTGCATGTACACCATACAGATCTCTACAGTAACCAATCTGGGAGAATGCCTTGGTAGATCATTATGTTGAGCCATACCGAATCAGAAGCTTGATATTCGGTAAGGAGATTGATGTTGGTGAAGATGACCTGAGAAGGGTGTTGGGTCTGGAGAATATGGGGAGCATCCGACCAAACTACATCCCCTAGTTGTGCGGGGCTGCTTTCTGAGGATTAAGTATGCCGGTGACATCAATGCCAGAGTGCTTAACAAAAGCAACATGTGCCCACCGTTCAAGTATTTAGCTCATGTGGTTCTTAAGTGGATTGCTTCACTACGTGGTGAGTTCGATGAGCCAAGTTATCAGATTCTGAAAGCTTTTGTGGTGCTAGTTCTGAACCATCCGTTCAGCTTCTCGAAGATGTTCTTCAACTATATGAAGGAGAACATTGAGATGAAAAGGAAGGAAAGCTTTTCCATATATCCTAGATTCCTGCAGATAGTGATCAATGAGAAGCTTCCCAATCTACCAAAGAACAAAGATGACGAGGTCATATTAGAGGTGATGGATGACACTACATTGGGCAGGATGAAAGTGTACAGGGGAAAGCCATAGAAGCCTCCAGTTCGAAGATTGTTTGGCCATCTGGCAAGAGTTGGTTATGTTGCACCAACAGGAAGAAGATGGCGCCATGATGATAGTGATTCAGATGTAGAGAATGTGGTGATTCCAGATGATAATCAGGACGATGATGATGATGACCAGGATGAAGGTCAAGGAGGTGGTGGTGAAGACTCAAGTCAATCCCGATCGTTTGAAACATCCACTGCAGAACCACCTCCTTAGTAGGGAGGCTCATCTGTTGCTGGAGGTTCTGGGCAGTCTTCTGTCAACCCAGACTTCCCGATCATTGAGGACTTAGGAAACTTTAACTTGGGAGTTGAATCAGAAGACTCTAGGGAAGAACCTCTTGTTAGACAGGTAGGAGGGAAGTGGGTTGCCAGTGAAAGAGGCAAAGAGTTGGTTGGTGTGTGTCAGACGAAATCAACAGGGGAGGATATAAGGAATCTTATCCATCCTACACACCTAAACAGCCAATCTCCAAAGGTAAGGAACCTGCAGCTATTGGGAAGAGAAGGAAAAAAATGGCAATCCCTTACTAGAAGAAGGGGAAGCGCTAGACGTTGGTGCTGATGAGCTCTCCCATGACCTCTCAAACCTTTTCAGCTACATCCATTACTACTGCTACAATCTCACCTACTACCACCATCTCACCCACTATCATACCAATGCCCATACCAGCCTCACCCAAAATAGCCATAACTACAACTCCCAAACCTTGCCCATTCCCGCACCTTTATACACAACCTCAACCACGAACCCATCCATCTCACAAGCTGGCACCTCAACCCATTAAGTTCCCACATTTCAAAGATCTCCCTTACCCAAAGTTGGTCTGGAGGAACACCTCGCTAGCCTTAACAAGTTGGTACTTAAGCTGTTAGTTGCCGATGACCTCAAATCCAACCAGATCATCCAACTGACGTCAGAGAATGAAGCTCAAGGTCAACAGATTGCCTAACTTACTGAGACAAATGGGGCAAATGAGCTTGCCTTGGTTAGGGCACATGAGGCTTTTCAAACTCAGAATCAACTTCTGTTAGCATCAACTGAGACGATTCACGAGTTAGAGAAGAAAAACAAGAAGATCATGTTAAGAATGAAAGGAAGGAAGCATGAAAAATTAAAGATCAAAGGATATGGAGACAATGATGATGATGATAAATCAGGGGATGATGAGTTTGAAGATAAGAATGATGAGGAAGACATAGATGAGACAGATGTGGAGAAGGACAAAGATGATGATGATGATGAAGATCAACCGGAGGATGAAGGCAAAGCTCCAGCAACACATCAATTTGATAAAGAAAGAAGAACAAAAAGAACCAAGATCAAGGAGCTTCATCCACAGCTCCTCAAGACAAGGGTCATCAAGATAAAGATACAAGTAATGATTAACATGTTTATGTAATTTGAACTTATATGTATTGAAATGTATTAAATTAATGAAAATGAATGTCGAGGTATATGAAATGCTATGCTGTCTATTAAACTTTGCTATGTTGATCATTCTACCTAGCAGATAAATCTCACCGGGTCAATGAACACGATGTTGCACCAATCCAGCAAATCAAGTCACAGTTTACTATGATTCTTGATTTGCAGGGGATTGTCAAGAAATTAGTAAGTTATGCACCTGAAGAGGGGGAGATCATCCATGACTTATCAGATGAATAGCTTGCAGAGATGTTCAGACTAAACCTCGATGAGATCATCAGAGACGCACCAGAAGTTGATGTTATTAGCGATGAGGAATTGTACGGTGTACATAAGGTGGAAATAGAGGATGTCACATCTAATTATTATCTACAATACACTAATGATGATGGAGAATTCATACCTGATTTAGGTGAGATTTTTGACAGTGAAACCTTCGACAAGGTAAATAAGAAGGTCACTGAGAAAGAATCGACTGAGAAGACAGCTCAAGCCGATGATGCCGATGTGCAGCAGAGAAAATCTGAGTAGGCTGCATGTCTGGCTGAGATTAAAAACCAATTTATACTTTGTAGATATGAACAATAATTTATAAGGGCCAATGATGTAAGTGAGGGAGTGGTTAATGGGTTGACCTTGTCTATTAAGTGATCCAGGTTCAAATCTCACCCTTCCCATTTAACTTCTGCATCATCTAGGTGAGGGTTTGGCTCGGGGTTTCATCCCGGGTTTGATTCGGATGGGGGGCGAGGACCTCCAAAGCTGAATGCCTACACGAAGTTGTATAAAGTTAGATGGCATCAGAAGGTGCTAGGGAAAATAATCAGCTGGGCTTATTTTGAGGACTTAAACGTTTATCCTATCAAAAGAGAGAAGGGGATCGAGTACTGCAGACATCCTCATGATCTGAAGACTCTTTCAGGTTTTGAGTTGAACAGACTAGCATGTTTAAATCTACTGTATGTAGACTCAATATAGATTTCAAGATGGTTTGAAAGGGCCTTGAAGAAGGAATATCACACGAAGTGGGTGAACTTCAAACCTCAACAACCGAGGAGGTATGTGAGCAAAACAGAAGTAGATCCGATTTCAAGAAGACCAAAAGTTATTCTGAAATGGAAACACCCCAGGACCATGACAAAGATTCCATTGAGGAAAATTCCATAGGACTTCACGCCTCACTTTAAGTGGTGGTATTATGACTGGAGGACAAGTGAAGCCGTTATTGTACTGAATCGGAAAGGAAAGATTGAGGCGATCAGGGTGTTTGACCCAATGTGGCTTACCAACTTGTCAGAAAATGATGTCTACATGTTATACAAGTGGCCACTATTCTATGATACTCTAGATATTATGCAAGCTTTATAATTCCAGCATGTGATCCGGCTGTGTTTCGCGCTTGAGATCCATGCTGATATTACAAACGAAGACAAGTTCAAGAAGTTTGCTGAATTTTTGAAGAATGTTAGACGATAGAGTGAACTAGGTCCAAGGGGGAGTTTGTTGATACATGATGTCCCTAGTTCATTGTACTTAAATGCTTATGTCTTTCATTCTTACGTATGTGTAATACAATAGTATTTTAGTTATGTGATATGTGTTTGAATGTTTATTTACTATTGAATGTGTCATATTCTTATATCATTTATAAATATACACCTGAATGAATGTTATATATGGTTTGTAGTAGTTATTCATAGTTCTGAGTTAATAATGATTCAAGAATGTGTTTGACTTAGTCTTATGGGTATTCATGCTAATGGACCATGCTTGTGGACCAGTCGCACGGCTAAACCAGGTGATTGGCTCAGTCGCATGACTGAGTCATGAGACTGGCTCAGTCGCACGAATGAATTGTATGGCTCAGTCGTATGACTGTACACTACAACCTATAAATACCACATAATTCGTGGAAAAACATAACACTTCAAATTATTTCATACCCTAGCCATCCAGAGAGATCTATCACGTCCATCCAAGTTCACAGTTCGTCCCGGATCGTTTTCTACCCATTCTTAACGTTGTTCTATCATTAGATTGATTCGGGTTTACATTCTTACTAATTAGATCGCTAATCAAATAGGATTCCACACTATTTGATTACGTTTCACATTGAATCAGTTAGTACTCCATACGAACACGGTCCTAACACCCAATAGTCCGCATGCGCCTGGAATATTTGCCAAAATATTCTAAGTATTGGCCCATGCTCTCATATAGTGGTCATGCGCCCAGATCTTCCCCAGTCGCCTAAGTGGAGGTCATGCTCCTGAACAGTACCTCATGCGCTTAAGTTCCCCATGCACCCATTCTCAAATGCCCAAGTGTTGGGCTCATGCGCCCAAGCAGTGCCCATGCGCCTGGATTTTCCCATGCGCCTAACTTTCCCATGTGCCTAAGGACCCATGCGCTTGCATAGTGCTCAGGTGCCTACATAGTGCTCATGCGCCTAGAACACTTAGAAAAGTTTCTGTAATTTTGGGAAAAATAGAAATTTTAGGATTTGACCCAGGATTGTTTCGATTTGTTTATTTCATACACGTTTATGGCATGTTTTGTGTTTATTTCATACACGTTTATGTGACTTTACGAGGTGTGATTATACTCATATACTTAAATTATTATCATTAAAGAAAATGAAATATTAATGATTAATTCAAATTGGAACATAATATGAATGAAAAGTCTGGTAAACAAAATTTAAGGAAAATCACAACCCATTGAGGGTTGTCAGCTCAATTGTGTGTCTTATAGCATCCGATCTTGGCTAACCCATGAAGGTTCACACGCAGGGGGATCAATCTTGGTGATTGATTCATAAGCATGAAACGGGATCCTTATCACTTAACCCCGAGACTGAGGTGGCTTTGTGCCCAATAATGGGGTATAATTATGAAAGGATCTAGAAATAGTGAAAGATAATGAAAAAGTACAAAACGAATGAATGCGTACAATAATCAAAGATAATAAGAGTATACCTTGCGGTAAGTCCAATGAATGCTCACGTATAAAAGTAAAGGAAGTATTATATGAAAAGGGTATTTTCGTATGCAAATCATACAAGGTACTTTTAATGCTTTTAAAACTAGAACTCACTCAGCAATGCTGACTTTTATGCATTTTCAGTTGGCAGGTAGTTATTGCTAAGGATGGCACGGGGAGGAAGTTACTCGTCGGGGCAAGACTGACATCTGTTCATGCTTAATGATTTTGTTGTATTGTAATACAACTAATTGATTATTTTATAACCCTAACTTACAACGTTGTAGTTAATTTTTGTTAACTTAATTTTTCTGCAACATTTTATGAAATGTGTGTTGTTTTATATAGTAATGATATGATTGTCCAACTATGAGGTCTCCAGGAACAGGGTCTTACATGAGAAGTCTGTTACCATTCAAGTGGACCCAAGGATGCTTAATGACCTTAACATATTTTAACCAAATTTCTAAAAAGCTCCTCCCTTGAACAACCCTTTCCTGATGTAGCCATTTCCTACTTTGGAGCTGAAGAGCTTCAAAGGCTGAGTGCACCACCTACATCTGAGGATGAAGTTGGTCAACCTAAGGTCTCTTTTGAACCTGGCATTACCTTTGAAGGGGAAATACAGACTGATGGCCCAGCAACCAACTTAGAAGGAACATGTAGTGCAGTTCAAATTACTTTTGAAGTAGAAATCCAAGACGCAGAAGGAATAATTGAACTATCTTCCTTGTCCGATGACCTGTTCATCATAGAGTCCATTATTGATCTAGCCTCTGAGGTAAACAGTGAGGATTTCCTTACAACTCCTCTATCTCATTCACCACAAGGTCAACCCCACTCTCCCCAACCTAAATCCTTTAAACCGAAGTCTCTAAAGGCTGATTCTTCCTCTAAGTCCTAAGGGGAAGACGAAGCTTACTGCTGAAGAGTTTCTAGAGGAGGAAAGGTTGGAAAAGTTAAAGAACAAAGGAAGAGTTTACACTATGAACTTGCAGGCTGTAAGTAGCAAAGCAGCAGCAACCGTCCAAGAAAGCATCAACAATCAAAGGAGAGTAGAGGTCATAGACAGACTCATTAGCCTGGGAGTAGAAAATGAAGAAATAATTCTACTCCCACTTGATGAACTTGTGAAGATAGAGAAGGAAACCTTGCTACAAAAAGAAAAGGAGGAGGCAATAAAGTTGGCCATAGAGGAGGAAAAGAGGAAAAAGGAAGGAGGAGGAATTGGAGAAGGAGAGGTAGGAGAGAATAGCCTTCCTCTACACCACAGGCTATTGTCAGAAAGAGCTAACACCTTATGATAATGATACGATCTTGTTTCTTTTCTTCAAAGAAAAATATCAAATCAATAAAGAGAGGAAGAGGGCTGCTAGGGAGAAGCTGAAGGAGAATAAGAAGAAGCAGAAGAAGAAGGAGGAAGAGGCACAACTTGCTACTGCAAATAAGGTGGGAGATAAGGAGTGGATGAAAGCCTATCTCAAATCCCATGGCTTCACCGGCAGGCAAGTGGGTCCCATGTCTGAGAAAACCCTACAGCGACATGTTAGTGACATCAAGGCTGACATTCACTTAGGAAGAAGGAAGGACGTAACTCAAAGGCAAAGTGTTTAGAGGATGGCACCCAAACCAACACCTAAACCACAACGTACAAACCTATGCGCACACCTTTTTCCTTCCCTCTCAAAACTGAACCAACAACTGAACCTTACACCCCTGAACCCACACCATTAGCCTTACCTACACCTTCACACACTTCTTCTCAACAACCACCAGCACCACCTATCCTTAAACCCAAGACACAACCCCGAACCCAATCACTACCCAAACCATCTTCTGAATCATCTAAGCCCCTATACTTTGAAGAATTCAGGGAGTTCAAAAGGAAGCTCACCAACTTCATAACATTAAGCGATATCTATTATGAAGAAGAGTCTATTAAGCTGAAATACATTAATGGCTCTTCTTGTTACCTCATAAGAGATGCATTCCTTGATCTGCCAAGGGGAACACTAGACCAAGCTCTCCAAATTGTTTCAACCAACTCAGACCCACTTAAAGAGGAAGAGAAGATGTTGTGAAGGAGACCGGTGACTATGCTAGACAACAAGAAAGGGGATAAGCTACAACTAAGCCCCTCAATCCTAGAAGGCAAATTTTCCAATGGAGGTTCGATGAACCTTCACACAGCTTTGCCTTGGAAAGGGAGAATGGTCAAGTGAACAAACTTGATACATCAACTCTGCTATACTCTAGCAGATTTGACATTATTATGTTGGCAGAGAAACCATTCTCCAGTCCTTCCAACTCTCAGATTGCTACTCATATCAGGAATCATCTGAGCAATCTTCATCTTGGTGAGCTTACAAAGAAAGAAAAGACTGAAGAAGAGTTGAAAATGAGAGTAAAGACAGAAGAAGGTGCAACCACAAAGGAAGAACATTCCTAGAGATGGTTGAAGGCCTAACTTCGGATCCTATAGTTAGATGGGAATATGACTACAATTTCCATGAACTAACTCTCTTCCGAAGGACACAACAAAGGGTGTATGTCATTCAGAGCAATAGATTAGATTTACTATCTACGAATGAGCTGTACAAGCTCCTCACCACCATATCAGGGAAGAACAAAGAGACAGACAAATTTTATGCTTTCCTTGGTGCTGAAGACTCTGAGGAGTAGAAGGAAGTGAAGTTTCAGTAGCATCAGCCTAGGGGGAGTTTGTTGGATCATATAAGGCTGGTGCAACAAAAACAATACTTAGAAGATTTTGATGTAAAACTGAAGTGGTCTTCCAAAGACAAAGCTGCTTTTTTAAAGACAAGTCAAAGATCTTTTTAAGCTCAAGTGTGAAAAACTTCCGAAGGTAGAACTAAGTGTTCCTAGACTAAGTAGTTGTCATTTAAAGTATATGAATAACTTCCGAAGATATAACTAAGTCTTTCGATACAAAATAGTGCTCCTCCCGAAGTATACAAACTTAGAAGATCCAAGACAAAGTCTTCCAAAGTACAAAGTCATGAAGACTCGGAAGAAGTTGATTCTTCCGAAGTACAGATGGCCTCAGAAGAACTTATTCGTTCAAAGCCATTTAGCTTCGGAAGAACTAACTAAGAACCGGTGACATAAGTATGGGTTGTTTGACATCCACCGCAACCTCTGATATACTGCATGGCACTTTCCAATGCCCATGTAGCTAACCATACTTTAATCCACTATTCACCCTTTATCAGTTAGCATAGTTGCCACTTGTAGTTGGTGACAAACGGTAAGTCATGGACTTGTCATGACTACCTAATCTAGGATAGTATTTTATCTTAGATGCTTTACTTCTAGCAATGTAGTATTTGTCTCGTTGTAGATTCTAGCTGGTCATCCAAGTATAACCTGCTGTAGATAATAGTATATATAGTTGTTATTGTAACTCATCGATCTATGCTTGTAAGAGTCTTGTAATACTGAGTTGAGAAGTAATATATACAAGAATGTTGAAAACTATTCTTATGTTCATTAACTTATTATATTACTTGTGAACATAGTTAGAGATTCTGCTTTAACAAACCAAGTGAGATCAAGCGAGTTTGTGAGATAAACTTGTGTTGTGACACCAACACCAATCCTACACATAATATGCATCAAAATATACATTATAACTATGAAAAATAATCTTAAAAATATAACTAACAAATCTCCTCTAGTTTAAACATTTCCTTGTCCATAAGGAAGTCCAGAATAAGAATAAACCAAGGACATAAAACAAATAAGACAAAATGAAAACACATGCTAGCGTGATTAGGGCGTTGGCAGACCTATGCTCGTCCCGCATAAGAGATATGAACATAAAATCATCTTATTATGCTAATTGTTTTTCAATTTCCACGCATAAATGAGGTTTTTAAGATTTTTATAAACACAAGCACCCAATTTGCTAGTTATGATCCTTTAACACTTAAGTTCTGGACTTATCATTTCATATTAATTAATCTATGTTAAGTTAGTCATTTAAGTATGTCATTAGATTTCTTTACATAGTGGAGACCTTTCTAACTTCAATAACTATAGAGACCAATGACTGATTTTTTTTCTCCATTTTTTCCTTTTATTTTTCCTTCCTTTTTTATTTATTTTTTTTGTTTATTTTTCATATCAAATTTGTTCAGCTCTCAACCTATTATTTCTAGGTTTTAGTCTTCATGTGATCAGATTAGCATTAGGCACACATGAATATTAGGCAATTTATCATGGTCAATCCAAAACAAGGAGCAGTAGCATAAGGGATTATATTTGTCATTTATTACTATCAACCTTTTAGCATGCAACCTATTATTAACATAAAAAAATTAATATCATTTTTCATGATACTCTAAAAAATCTTTTCGGGACAATCCAATTATGCCATTTTTTGTTTTTTTTTGTTTTTGTTTGTAAATGCAACTAATGTACTAGCTAAATGTAATGCATGAAATAATAATACTATAATTAGATAGGAAAATAAAGTAAAATATACCTCTGCCCAAGCTTGAAATCTAGCTCAGTGTTCGGGGCTTGAATAAGAGAGTGAAATGAATCTACTTTGGTGATAGACGTTGGCAAGTGGTGGTCAAAGGAATGAAGGAAGGGTGTGGTCTTGAAGTTGAGATTGGAAAAGAAGCCAAGTCGTTATTATGGTTAGAGGATGTTGTGAGCCTTTTTTTAACTCAGAAAGCTTACGTGGTCGTGTCTGACTTACAAAACAATCGTAATGCGGGCGTTTCCCAATTCTATATTTTTTTCATTACTGACACGACCGTTTTATTTTTATTTAGAGTTTTTGACATGGCCGTTTCAAACTTCTATTTGACAAAAAACAAAACAAAAGAATTTAAAAATTATTAATCATGAAATAAAATGAAAATAAATATAAAAATAAAAGGATAAAGAAAATACGGGTTGCCTCTCGCTTAGTGCCTTTCTTTTACGTATTTAGGTATACTTTCTAAAATCTCATTTAGTCTGGTGCAAGCTCTATCAAGACCTCCCTAAGCTTAAACTTTTTAATATGTCATTTTGTTGTATCCTTATCAATAATTTTGTTTTGACAATAAAGCCGAAACATCAAGGTTAGATAACTTAATGCATTCAACAATTAGTGATTTAATTATATTTAAATAGTTTAAGGATGAGATATCACTTGGATAATGCATTGCATCATTTATGTTGAAATTGATCATCTCCCCATCAACCTCCATAAAAGTGTGCAATTATAAACTTCAACTTTAGCTCTAGCAGTTTTCAAAAATAGTCTTCTTAACAAGATAGAACCTGAATTATATTTAAAAGTTAGTGATTTAATTATATTTAAATAGTTTAAGGATGGTATATCACTTGGGTAACGCATTGCATCATCTACGTTGCAATGGATTACCTCCCCCTCAAACTCCATAGGAAGTGTACCATTATAAACTTCAATTTTAGCTCTAGAAGTTATTAAAAATGGTCATCCTAACAAGATAGAACTTGCACTTAGAGAGTCGTCATCCTCAATATCTAACACATAAAAATTAGATAGGAACACTAGATCATGCACTTGAACCAACAAATCCTCTAATACACCTTTTAGGGTGTACTATAGACTTATCGGCTAATTGAATGACTACCACAGTTCTCTTCAACGGTCCAACATTAAGTGTTTTAAAAATTAAGTATGGTAGGACGTTAATAAAGGCTCCAAGGTCAAGCATTGCTCGAGGAATACTAACATTCCTTAATTTACAAGGAACGGTTAAAACACCTGGATCCTTGCACTTTGGGGTAATATTTTCTGTAAAACAACAAAATCATTTTCACTTACCTTTATCATTTCATTACCTTTTAGCTTTTTCTTTGATGTGCAAAGAGTTAGGTTTGTTGGACCATAAACATAGTTGTTTAACCATTTAAACAAGAAAAACGTAGCGGAATAAGAGCTTAATGTCATGTTTTATAATCTAAAAATTAAAGTATATAACTTTGTCTCAACAAACCCAAGAACATAAGATCATTTATATGTGTAAGAACTAACCATCAAGAAGAGTAAAACAACCAAAATATGCACAAAAGATACAACCTTTGCACAGCTATCAAAAACGTGATATTGTTGAAGATGGAGATGTCCTTGAATGGCCAAAACAACAAGGATAGGTGTCCTCAAGCATCCATACCCACAAGCCTCAAGCAAGCACCCTTTTGCTAGGATTTTGACACCAAGATATCACCAACAAGAGCTGGAAATCCGATTTTCAGCTTGTATTTTCTTCAAACAGGTAGAGAGAAAATGTTCTTGGTGATGGTTTGCATGTATGAGAGAGAGAAGGGTTGAGTGTGAGTCTTTTTAGTGTGTATCTAGTGCCAAGACAAAATAAATCCATCCAAGACAAGGGGCGGCCGAATGGTTGGGTAAAAGGGGTTTCCCCCAAAAACATTTTGTCAATAATTTAAAACAAGTCACTAATTAAGTTATAAATTAACCCCATTTAATTTTATAACTCTTACACACTTTATTACTTTATGTTATTCAACTAATTTAAATAACATTTCAAATAATACCCATGAACAAAATATCCCTATAAGTTGTTCTATCTCATATGCAACTTATTTAGAAAACCCATTTTCTAAATTAGTGTAATTATTTAATTGCATGATCATATCATCAATTAAATAATAATTGGTGTTTGCTAAGCTTGTTATTGGGTATGAACCGACTTGGATCATGACGTACTAACCACATCAATGTTCTATGCGTCTTGGGCATAAAGAATCCAACAATCTCCCACTTGCACAAGATTCATAGAAGATTGATGGAAGTAGTAAATACCGCCTAACAACTGTTTACTACCCTTAATACGCATGACTAAAGCCATTCAATAACAACATTCCCTTCATGTATCCAACTTGAAATAATTTAGGTGAATCAATCATTTATCCTTTTGCTACAGATGTCATGTTAAATCCAAGGACACAGAATGATCATTCCTTGTTGATTTAACTTAATCAGGCCTTAGACCTCTTGCTCTCAACGAATAAGAGGAACAAATTCCATCTTGACTACATACATTTCTCACAATCACCTCATGTCACACCTGAACATAGCCTTATGTACTGCCCATTATTTCAGACCAGTGAAGAACTAGCTCAAGGTATAACACTTTGGTGAATATCAAAACCCAATATGTATCTCAGGTCAGAGGATACCAAATGATATTCGCCTTTACTAAAATTTACTTATGATGTAGTAAAATTTTAGACACGGGTTAGTCCAACATTCGTATCCCACGAATATCTATGAACCTTGCAAGCAACCAATTGCTCTATATTCATGCCTTATGAATATCCACCAATCCATGTTCATAATAGTCTTACGTTCATATTTGCTCACACAAATATGATCGAATACGGACATTTAGAATAATAAACATATTCATGGATGTATACATGCTAAAAATGAATATAACTCAAAATATCACAAATACATATGAAAGAGTTAAATATTACATTGTTCCAAGCTTTTAAATACTAAACAGGTCAATTCCAATCACTAGAATATCGAAGTCCTAAGGCACAAGTATGACCTTCAAGCTTTGCCCTTTCAAGGAGCTTCGTGAGTGGATCCGTAATGTTTTGATCGGTGTAAACTTTACAAATACATATCTTTCCCTTTTCAACTTCATCCCATATGTAGTTGAATTTCCGCTCAATGTGTCTAGTATTTTGATGTGCACGGGGTTCCTTGATTTGTGCAATCGCACCCTCGTTATTACAAAAGATTTTTTGGGGGTCTTGAATGGTAGAGACCAGCCCTAGATCGGTGATAAATTTCTTTATCCATGCAGCTTCCTGGGTTACTAATGAGGCGGATATGTATTCGGATTCTATGGTGGACAATGCTACCACGTCTTGTTTTGAACTCTTCCAGGACATTGCTCCTCCATTCATATTGAAGACATACCCCGACTGTGATCGAGAATCATCTCGATCAGTTTGGAAACTCGCATCCGTGTAACCCTTTACAACGAGCTCCTCTTCATCAGATCCGTATATTAGAAACATATCCTTAGTTCTCCTAAGGTATTTCAATATACTTTTAATAGCCATCCAATGGCTATTACCTGGATTCTGCTGATATCTGCTTGTCATGCTTAACGCGCATGACACGTCCGGTCTAGTGCATATCATCGCATACATGATGGATCCTATAGCAGACGTATATGGGATGTCCTTCATTCGTTCTTGCTCATCCTTTGAGCTTGGACATTGAGATGTACTCAATATTGTCCCTCTTTGAATAGGTACCATACCTTTCTTAGAATTTTCCATCTTGAACCTTTTCAAGATTTTATCAATATACGCACTTTGGTTTAGACCTATCAACCGCCTCGATCTATCCCTATAGATTCCTAAAATATAGGCGGCCTCACCGAGATCTTTTATGGAAAAACAACTTCCAAGCCAGGTTTTAACACCTTCCATGGTTGGAATATGATTTTTAAATAGTAGTATGTCATCAACATACAATACTAAGAATGTAATTATGCTCCCACAAGCCTTTTTATACACACAAGCCTCATCTGCGTTCTTGATGAAACCAAATTTCTTGATTTCCTTATCAAAACATTGATTCCAACTTCTCGATGCTTGTTTTAACCCATAGATTGATCTTTTTAACTTTCATACTTTATTAGGATGTTTTGGATCGATAAAACCATCAGACTGAACCATATGGACAGTCTCTTCGAGATGTCTCTTAAGAAAAACGGTTTTGACATCCATTTGCCAAATCTCATAGTCATAATGATTAGCTATGGCAAACAATATCCTAATTGACTTTAGCATTGCCACAGGCAAGAAGGTTTCATCATAATCAACCCCTTGAGTTTGAGTGAAATCTTTTGCTACAAGTATTGCCTTGTAAGTATCCAAGTTTCCATGCATGTCCGTTTTCTTCTTGAAAACCTACTTGCATCCAACCGGTTTGGAGTAAGGTGGAAAGTCAACCAATTCCCAAACTTGGTTGTCATAAATGGATTGCATCTCTACGTTCATAGCTTCCAGCCATTTGTCACAATCTGAATTGGACATTGCATCATGGTATGTAGTTGGCTCATTGGAGTCAACCACATAGCATCCATTCATGAAAAATCCTTATCTTTCAGGTGGAATGTTAACTCTACCAGATCTGCGAACGTTTTGAGTGTATCGATCAACCTCTTGATCATCATCAACAACCTCCTGTTGATTACTAGTGTCAACCAAACATGTATTGGCTTGTGGATCTTGATCCTTATCAAATTCTACTGTTCTGTACGTCATTCCTTCCATAAGGAACTTGGCTTCCAAGAACTCTGCCTTTCGGGCAATAAATACTTTTTGCTCTGTTGGATCAAAGAAGTAGTATCCAATACAGTCTTTGGGATATCCAACAAATATACACTTAGTAGATCGACTTTCCAACTTGTTTTGGGTGTTTTGCTTAACATAAGCTTCACAACCCCATACCTTTAAATATGATAGCGATGGAACTCTTCCATGCCATATTTCAAAAGGTGTCGAATCCACTTTCTCGGTCGGGGCCATATTCAAAATACGAGCCGCGGAGAGTAATGCAAAACCCCAAAATGATAGAGGTAGTGAGCTTACAGGCATCATAGATCGAACCACATCCAATAGGGTTCGGTTTCTCCTTTCGGACACACCATTATGTTGTGGTGTTCCAGGTGGAGTAAGTTGTGAGACGATCCCACAACTTCTTAGATGATCCTGAAAAGCCTCACTTAGGTATTCACCTCCTTTATCTGAACGAAGAACTTTGATAGTTTTGTTGAGTTGATTTTCTACTTCATTCTTGAAGTTTTTGAACATTTCAAAAGTTTCATGTTTATGTGCCATCCAGTACACATAACCATAACGACTATAATCATCGGTAAAGGTAATGAAGTACCTTTCACCATTTCTAGTCATTGTCTTAAAAGGACCACATAGATCCGAATGTATGATTCCCAATAAGTCTTTTGCCCTCTCGTTAGCACCACTAAAGGGCGACTTGGTCATCTTACCTTGTAAACAAGATTCACACTTATCAAATGAACCATTTTCATTTGTTTTCAACAGACCATTCTTTTAAAGTGCTTGAATCCGATTCTTGTTTATGTGACCAAGATGACAATGCCAAAGATATGAATCACTTAAACCCGTTTTAAGTTTCTTGATGGTTGTTTGGTATAATGAGTTATTAAAGGATGAATCTGTTGGGTTTGTTGGACCTAAACAATGTTGTTTAACCATTTTAAACAAGAAAACGCAGCGGAATATGAACTTAATTTCGTATTCTATAATCTGAAAATTAAAGTTCATAATATTATTTCAACAAACCCAAAGACAAAGGATCATATATATGTGTGAATAGATTAGTTATCAAGAAGCAAACAAACAACCAAAATCAACACAATGAACTACCTTATTCATGCCGTCAAAACCGTGGATGCATGCTGTTAAAACCGTGGATGTATGATGAAGATCCAGCGCTTGGAGCGCCCCTATGGATGCTTGGAGCGCCCCTATGGACGCTTGGAGCGCCCTTCTGCAGCATGGAGCGCCCCTCCTGCAGCTTGGAGCGCCCCTCCTGCAGCTTGGAGCGTTCCTGATACCGAGGCTGCTTTTGGATGGCCAAAACATCAACAATAGATGTTCTCAAGTGTTCCCACAAGCCCTTTTAGCAACACCCATTTGCTAGGATTTGTACACAAAAATCGTCCAAGAACAAGCTGAAATCGAATTCCAGCCGTGAACTATCATGAAGCTGCTGGAACTTTTGTTTCAGCAATGAAGAATCGACTTAAGCTGCTGGAACCTTTTTTCAGCAATGAAGAATCGACTTCTTGATGAAGAACACACCCTTGGTCATCAATTTTGTATGAGAGAAAAGCTGGATTAAGTGTGTGTGTATTTTCTAGGGAGAGTATTGTTCCAAGAACATGAAAGGAAGAATGGAGAGTGGCTCCAAGGGGCGGCCGACCCCCTTTTAGTCTTTAGAGATTCCCCTTTAAAAAAAAAAAAAAAAAAACTCTTTCAAATATCATAAGAGTTTTCTTTTTAGAAAATACCATACATAACTAACCTTTTAATTATATATAATATGCACACACTTTTATTATCTAATGTTATTTAACTAAATTAAACAACATTACAAATAATATCCATGAACAAAATATCCTCATAAGTTGTTCTTTTCACATGCAACTTATTTAGAAAACCCATTTTCTAAATTGGTGTAATTATTTAATTGCATAATCATATCATCAATTGAATATTAGTTGGTGTTTGCTAAGCTTGTTATTGGGTATGACCCGACTTGGATCACAACGTACTAACCACATCAATGTTCTATGTGTCTTGGGCATACAGAATCCAACAATCTCCCACTTGCACAAGATACATAGAAGATTGATGCAAGCAGTAAATACCGCCTAACAACGGTTTACTACCCTTAATACGCATGACTTAAAAGCCATTCAATAACATCATCCCCTTCAAATATCCAACTTGAAATGATTTAGGTGAATCAATCATTTATCCTTTTGTTACAGATGTCATGTTAAATCCAAGGACACAGAATGATCATTCCTTGTTGATTTAACTTAATCAGGCCTTAGACATCATACTCTCAACGAATAAGAGGAACAAATCCCATCTTGACTACATACGTTTCTCACAATCACCTTATGTCATACCTGAACATAGCCTTATGTACTGACAATTATTTCATATCAGTGAAGAACTAGCTCAAGGTATAAAACTTGGTGAATATCAAAACCCAATATGTATCTCAGGTCGGAGGATACCAAATGATATTCGCCTTTACTCAAATTTACTTATGATCAATCAATAAGATTCCATGTAGTAAGATTTGAGATGCGGGTCAGTCCAATATTCGTATCCCACGAATATCTATGAACCTTGGCAGCAACCAATTGCTCTATATTCATGCCTTATGAATATCCACCAATCCAAGTTCATAATAGTCTTACATTCATATTTGTTCCCACAAATATGACCGACTACGGACATTTAGAATAATAAAATTATTCATGGATGTAAACATGCTAAAAGGAACATCACTTAAAATATCGTAAACACATAGATAAGTTAAGTATTACTATTGTTCCATATTAATAATATTAACACTAAACAGATCAATTCCAATCACTAGAATATCGAAGTCCCAAGGCACAAGTATGACTTTCATGCTTTGCCCTTTCAAGGAGCTTCGTGAGTGGATCCGCAATGTTTTGATCGGAGTGAGCTTTGCGAATACATATCTTTCCCTTTTCAACTTCATCCCTTATGTAGTTGAATTTCCGCTCATTGTACCTAATCTTTTGATGTGCGCGGGGTTCCTTGATTTGAACAATCGCACCCTTGTCATGACAAAAGATTTCTAAGGGGTCTTGAATGGTAGAGACCATCCTTAGATTGGTGATAAACCTTTTTATCCATGCAGCTTCCCAAGCTGCTAATGAGGCGGCTATGTATTCGAGTTCTGTAGTGGACAATGCTACCCTATTCATAATGGAGACGTACCCCGATTGTGATCGAGGATCATCTCGATCAGTTTTGAAACTAGCATTCGTGTAACCCTTTACAACTAGTTCCTCTTCATCAGATCCGTATATTAGAAACAGATCTTTAGTCCTCCTAAGGTATTCCAATATACATTCAACAGCCATCCAATGGCTGTTTACTTGGATTCTGCTGATATCTACTTGTCATGCTTAATGCGCATGACACGTCCAGTCTAGTGCATATTATCGCATACGTGATGGATCCTATAGCAGACGCATATGGGATGTCCTTCATACGATGTTGCTCATCCTTTGAGCTTGGACATGGAGATGCACTCAATATTGTCCCTCTTCGAACAGGTACTATACCTTTCTTAGAGTTTTCCATCTTGAACCTTTTCAACATTTTATCAATGTATGCACTTTGGTTTAACCCTATCAACCGCCTCGATCTATCCCTATAGATCTTTATTTCCAAAATATAGACGGCTTCACGGAGATTCCTTTGGAAAAACAATTTCCAAGTGTAGTATGTCGTTAACATACAATACTAAGAACGTAATTACACTCCCACTAGCCCCTTGATACACACAATCCTTGTCAGCGTTCTTGATGAAACCCAATTTCTTGATCTTTTCATCAAAACGTTGATTCCAACTTCTCGATGCTTGTCTCAATCCATAGACTGATATCTTTAACTTGTATACTTTATCAGGATGACTTTAGCATTGCGATTGGCGAGAAGGTTTCATCATAATCAATCCTTTGACTTAGAGTGAAACCTTTTGCTACAAGTCATACCTTGTAAGTATCCAAGTTTCCATGCATGTCAGTTTTCTTCTTGAAAACCCACTTGCATCCAACCGGTTTGGAGTTAAGTGAAGAGTCAACCAATTCCCAAACTTGGTTGTCATATATGGATTGCATCTTTACGTTCATGGCTCCTAGCCATATGTCACAATCCGAATTGGACATTGTTTCATGGTATGTAGTTGGCTCTTCGGAGTCAACAACGTAGTATCCATCTATGAAGAATCCACATCTTTCATGTGGAATGCTAACTTTACCAGATCTGCGAACGTTATGTGTGTATTGATCAACCTCTTGATCATGATCAACAACCTCTTGTTGATTGCTAGTGTCAACCAAACGTGTATCGGCTTGTGGATCTTGATCCTCATCAAATTCCACTGTTCTATGCGTCATTCCTTCCATAAGGAACTTGGCTTCCAAGAACTCTGCCTTTTGAGCAATGAATCCCTTTTGCTCTGTTGGATCAAAGAAGTAGTATCCTATACAGTCCTTTTGGATATCCAACACATATACACTTAGTGAATCGACTTTCAGTTGGTTTGGGTGTTAAGTTTAACATAAGCTTCATAACCCATAATTTTAAATATGATAGCAATGGAACTATTCCATTTCATATTTTAAAAGGCGTCGAATCCACTTTCTTGGTTCGGACCATATTCAAAATATGAGCCGCGGAGAGTAGTGTGAAACCCCAAAATTATAGAGGTAGTGAGCTTATAGCCATCATAGGTCGAACCATATCCAATAGGGTTCGATCTCCTTTCAGACACATCATTATGTTATGGTATTCTGTGAGGAGTAAGTTGTGAGACAATCTTACAACTTCCTAGATGATCCCTAAAAGTTTCACATAGGTATTCACTTTTAATACAAGGTATCCTATGGTATTCCCACCTTAAGTCATAAGTTCCCTCAAAATGGTTAGGTGACCTTTATCCCATTAAGAGTTTCCAAATGACTTAAGTGTTGTGCAAAAGGACGGTGTTAAACTTGTTTGAAAAAGGGATTTTTAGTTTTCATTGATTCTAGTTTGAAAACTCTATTTACCTTGTATTTGTATGCTTTCAAATACAAGGTATCCTATGGTTCACTTTTAATAAAACCTCTTTTATTAAATCATTAATCCTTTTAATAACCTTTTATTAATCTCTTAATGATTAGGAACAATAAAATTCAGCTTGTTAAGTTTGTTAATTAGTTTGTTATGCACATCCAAATGTCAAATAACAATCATACAACAAACAACCAAACAAGCACAATCATACAAACATATGTGCATAACTATAGCCACTAAATAGACTACACTTGTTTGCCATCACAAGTGTTGTCATAAAGTCTTTCCTAAGGGTTCAACACAACACAAATGATGAGGTCTTCAAAGACTCCCACTTGAACTTGCATCCAAATGCTTCAAGTCCGTCCTTTGTGTCTTCCTTTTGTGCTTCCTTCCCGAGCATCTTCTTTTACAAAATATATATCCTAATACATATTTTCTAGTAAAAGAAAAAGAATACTCCTAATCTATTTATTACATGGCCAAATGAATAAACAAATTACAATCCAAATAGAAACACCAAAAGGATTATTACAACCCATAAAGAATGAATACAACCAACATGACAAGATTACAATCAACCAAATCCAAAACACACATGGTCAAGGCTATGTTATGCACTAATATATGTATCCACATACATAATTTCAAGAACCAAATGAACCCCATTTGACCCTAAATTTTCAGCCAACACAAACTAAGAATTTAGGGTCTTTTTGTCCAAACAAAAACCAATCAACCAAATTGATATCTTTCCTTTCAAGACCCAATCATAAGCATGCATGATTACAACCTTGAAAGGTTGGGGTATCATCAAATCATCACAAAACAGCCCTAATAAGGTTGTTAAAGCCATATAAAACCAATTTTACAAGAACACATGAAACTAGTCATCCACATATCCGGCTCTAGATGCCATTGTTGGGTTTGTTGGACCTAAACAATGTTGTTTAACCATTTTAAACAAGAAAACGCAGCAGAATATGAACTTAATTTCGTATTCTATAATCTGAAAATTAAAGTTCATAATATTATTTCAACAAACCCAAAGAGAAAGGATCATATATAAATGTGAATAGATTAGTTATCAAGAAGCAAACAAACAACCAAAATCAACACAATGAACTACCTTATTCATGCTGTCAAAACCGTGGATGCATGCTGTTAAAACCGTGGATGTATGATGAAGATCCAGCGCTTGGAGCGCCCCTATGGACGCTTGGAGCGCCCTTCTTGCAGCTTGGAGCGCCCCTCCTGCAGCTTGGAGCGCCCCTCCTGCAGCTTGGAGCGTTCCTGATGCCGAGGCTGCTTTTGGATGGCCAAAACATCAACAATAGATGTTCTCAAGTGTTCATACCCACAAGCCCTTTTAGCAACACCCATTTGCTAGGATTTGTACACAAAAATCGTCCAAGAACAAGCTGAAATCGAATTCCAGCCGTGAACTATCATGAAGCTGCTGGAACTTTTGTTTCAGCAATGAAGAATCGACTTAAGCTGCTGGAACCTTTTTTCAGCAATGAAGAATCGACTTCTTGATGAAGAACACACCCTTGGTCATCGATTTTGCATGAGAGAAAAGCTGGATTAAGTGTGTGTGTATTTTCTAGGGAGAGTATTGTTCCAAGAACATGAAAGGAAGAATGGAGAGTGGCTCCAAGGGGCGGCCGACCCCCTTTTAGTCTTTAGAGATTCCCCTTTAAAAAAAAAAAAACTCTTTCAAATATCATAAGAGTTTTCTTTTTAGAAAATACCATACATAACTAACCTTTTAATTATATATAATATGCACACACTTTTATTATCTAATGTTATTTAACTAAATTAAACAACATTACAAATAATATCCATGAACAAAATATCCTCATAAGTTGTTCTTTTCACATGCAACTTATTTAGAAAACCCATTTTCTAAATTGGTGTAATTATTTAATTGCATGATCATATCATCAATTAAATATTAGTTGGTGTTTGCTAAGCTTGTTATTGGGTATGACCCGACTTGGATCACAACGTACTAACCACATCAATGTTCTATGTGCCTTGGGCATACAGAATCCAACAGAATCATCATGAACCAATTCATAGATACCATTAGAAGGCATAGCCTTGAAATAAAAAATATCATCCATACAAACATAAATACCATTGTTTTCAAACTTTAAATCATAACCACATTATGGAAACATAAATTATGTTCCTAGTCAAACTTGGAGCATGCAAAATGTTTTTAAGAACAACTTCCAAACCATTTGAAAGTTTCAAAATATAGTCTCCCTGGGCTTCGACATCAACTTTTACTCTGTTGCCTATGTAGAGACTTGTGTCTCCCTTCTTGAAGTGCTTATTTCTTTTGAACCCCTGCAACAAATTGCAAATATGAGTTCCATATCCAGTATCCAATACCCATGTGTTTGAAGAAATAACATTTTAACCAATGTGAATCATGAAAATGGTACCTGAGGTTTGCCCAGCATCCCTCTTGTTCCTCAACTGTTTGAGATAGGTTGGACAATTTCTTTTCCAATGTCCTATCTCACCATACTCAAAGCATGGATCGTTCTCCGTTACCTTAGGCTTCTTAAGCTTAGGCTTTGGACGTTCCGCTCTAACCTTCCCTTTCCCCTTCCCTTTGACGTACCCCTTTCCTTTGGCAACATTTGCCTTGGGATCGGGGAATGGCCTTTTCTTATAGCCTCCCTCATTGATCGAGAGAACAGGTAAAACCTTTCTACCCATACCCACCTCAGCGGTTTTGAGCATTGCGTGAAGCTCACCAATGCTCTTGTCCCATCCGTTCATATTGTAATTCATTATGAACGTCTCAAACTTTTTAGTTAGCCCATTAAGGATCAAATCCGTTGCCAACTCCTTAGAAACGGGACAGTTAAGCCTCTCGAGGCGATCAATGTGGCTTTTCATCCTGAGTACATAAGATGATACCGGTTAGGTTTCTTCCATATGACATGCGTGAAGCGCTCGAACCGTTTCGAAGCGCTCTACCCTAGCTTGTTGAAGGAACATTTCCTTCAACTAGGTAATCATGTCATATGCCCCATGATGCTCCAAATCCTTTTGGAGTTCGGGAATCATAGTTCCCAACATGAGGCAAGAAACCTGCATGGAATCCTCAGTGTACTGAAGCCAGTCGCTATAGGCCTCAACAACCTCGGGGTCGGGTTGGTCAAGAATGGGATCGTCTAGGACATAGGACTTTTTCTCTTGCTTGAGAACGATTCACAAGTTTCAAAACCAGTCCATGAAATTATTGTGGTTAAGACGATCCCTCTCTAAGATAATTCTCAGCGATAGGGTATGGACAGTTGGGGTGGTAGCGTTATTGTTTGCGGCCATTTCTACAAAATTTACAAAGTTCATATTAGTATTTTTGAAAAATTATGTTTTAATCATTAATACCCTTTAATGTCTTATAGACAATTAATAATTAAAACCTACATCTAACGATTACATTTAAATGATGGTTAGGTGACCTTTATCCCATTATTTAAATTAACAAGGTAGTCAACATTTGACTATTTACAACCTTTTGCACTTTCTAGCCTTATGGGATCGGTTAAACATCTTATGTTTAGTTGGCATGTATAATCCCATCAACACCATTGTACGCCATGCTTCGGTTGCCCTATGCACATGGTTTCTAATTTAAGTCGTCCTACATACACGCACGTGTGAGTTTATACATACAAGTGGTTAGTTGACCTTTATCCCACAAGTACGTTAAGCCCACCTCAAAAACACAAGTTCCGTAAAAGTGGTTAGGTGACCTTTATCCCACAAATAGTTCTCTAGTGATTCGAGTGTCGTGTAAAAGGATGGTGTTAAACTTGTTTCCAAAGGGATTTTTGTTTTCATTAATTCTAGTTTTGAAAACTCTAGGTACCTTATATTCACATGCTTTCAAATACAAGGTACCCTATGGTTCATTTTTAATAAAACCTCTTTTATTAAAATCATTAATCAATTTAATAACCTTTTATTAACTAATTAATGATAAAGAACCATCAATTTGCAGCTTGTTAAGTTTGTTAATAAGTTTGTTATGCATATCCAAATATCAACCAACAACCATACAACAAACAACCAAACAAGCATAATCATAAAAACATAAGTGCATAACTGTAGCCACTAAGTTGACTACACTTGTTTGCCATCACAAGTGTTGTCATAAGGTCTTTCCTAAGGGTTAAATAATGACACATCATATGTGTCCATGAACTCCCACATGAATCCACATCCAAAACTTCAAGTGTCCATGCCTTTTATGTCCATCTTTGGGTCTTCATCTTGTGCATCTTTCTTTTACAAAATTATATCCTAATACAATTTTCTAATAAAAGAAATGCACCTAATCTATTTATTACATAACCAAATGAATAAATAATTATAACCCAAATTACAAACACAAATATTACAACCCTTTTATGAATCAAAACCAACATGACAAATCACAATCAACCAAAACCAAACACATAAGGCCAAGGCTATGTTATGCACCAAAATATGAAATATATTCAACATCCAAGAACAACAATGAATCCCTTATTTTAGCCCTAAAATTTCAGCCAACATGAACTCCAATTTTAAGGTTTGTCCAAACAACACAATCAACCATTTGATGTAATTCTTTCAAGGTTTATACTTAATCAGGCTAGATTAAACCATGAAACATATGGGATTCATTATATCATCACAAAACAGCCCCTTTTAGGTTGTTAAAACCCTATAAAACCAATTTTACAAGGACTATTGAAGCTAGTTATCCACATATCCGGCTCTAGATGCCAATGTTGGGTTTGTTGGACCATAAACATAGTTGTTTAACTATTTAAACAAGAAAAACGCAGCGGAATGAGAGCTTAATGTCATGTTTTATAATCTGAAAATTAAAGTATATAACTTTGTCTCAACAAACCCAAGAACATAGGATCGTTTATATGTGTAAGAACTAACCATCAAGAAGAGTAAAACAACCAAAATATGCACAAAAGATACAACCTTTGTAGAGCTGTCAAAAACATGATATTATTGAAGATGGAGATGTACTTTAATAGCCAAAAGACCAAGGATAGGTGTCCTCAAGCATCCATACCCACAAGCCTCAAGCAAGCACCCTTTTGCTAGGATTTTGACACCAAGATATCACCAACAAGAGCTGGAAATCCGATTTTCAGCTTGTATTTTCTTCAAAAAGGTAGAGAGAAAATGTTCTTGGTGATGGTTTGCATGTCTGAGAGAGAGAGAAGGGTTGAGTGTGAGTCTTTTTAGTGTGTATCTAGTACCAAGACAAAATAAATCCATCCGAGACAAGGGGCGGCTGAATGGTTGGGTTAAAGGTGTGTTCCCCCCAAAACATTTTGTCAACAATTTAAAACAAGTCACTAGTTAAGTTATAAAATTAACCCCTTTTAATTTTATAACTCTTACACACTTTATTACTTTATGTTATTCAACTAATTTAAATAACATTTCAAATAATACCCTTGAACCAAATTTCCCTATAAGTTGTTCTATCTCATATGCAACTTATTTAGAAAACCCATTTTCTAAATTGGTGTAATTATTTAATTGCATGATCATATCATCAATTAAATAATAATTGGTGTTTGCTAAGCATGTTATTGGGTATGACCTGACATGGATACTAACCACACCAATGTTTTGTGTCTTGGGCATAAGGAATCCAACACAAAGCCCCTTTAAAAATTTAGCATATCGTGGAACTTGTTTAATAGCATCAAGAAGTGGAAAGTTTAACTCTACCTTCCAGGAAGTCTTCATTATTTCTTGTTCTTCCAATTCTCTTTGTGTGCTTCTTAGTCTCGAAGGGAATGGAGGGGGAGAAGTAAGTCTCTTATTATTTTTAATTAGCCTTGATGCTTTATTCTTTTGATCCTGCTTCTTTGTATCAACGACCTCTTCCTTCTTGTCTACTTCCATGTATTGTCGTGGCCTTTACAACTCTCCTCACTTCTCAAAGTAATAACAGAAATATCATGCTTAGGATTGTCTCGGTTTGAGCGGGTAGTTTACCTTGAGATTCTATCTTACAAAATTGGCAAGTTAAGTCATTTATTGCTCTAAGTTCTGAATGCTACCTTTTGTCTCTTGTTGGAATATGTGCGTGCTGGTCGCTAAATTCTTGGCAATGTCTTCCAAATACAGTCCCAAGCTCCTTTGTTATTGTTGTTGTTGAGACTGAAAGTTTTTTTTATGGTTTTTCATCTTAAATGGGGGTATTTGGTGGAATAGAATAGGCCTTTGTTGGTTGCTAACATTGGGTGCTTATCTTCAATTTTGATTATTTCAGGTTTATACATATGGGCTTGAATTTTATCTCATGTAACTTGCTATTGCTTGTGTCTCTTCTATATCTTCTTAAAGTATGGGACACATATCAGTCGGGTGTCCAAATTGTAGGCATATTCGACAAGCTAGAAGTTTTGACTCAACTTCCTTGCCTCTTGCGAGTTGCATTATAGCTTTAGTCAATTTGGCACGTTGACTTTCAATATGAGTGGTACTTACTTCGTTGACCGCCTCTGATACATCAACATACCATCCATCTTCTTATGTGGAATGTTTGCTATCTTCAGCTATAGAGGTTATCAAGGCTCTGATTTGAGTTGGTGTTTTGTCAAGTAAAGCTCCCCTACTAGAGGCATTTATCAAACATCTCTCTAGTGGTGCTAACCCTTCATAGAAGTATTGAAGTAGTTAATGTTTCAAGATGCCATGTTGTGGGCATTGAGCACGTAGCTTTTTGAATCTTTCCAAGTAGGTATGCAAAGCTTCTCTTTTTGCTTGTTTAATCTTGATGATCTCCTTACTGTTGGATTCTGTATGCCCAAGACACATAGAACATTGATGTGGTTAGTACGTTGTGATCCAAGTCGGGTCATACCCAATAACAAGCTTAGCAAACACCAATTAATATTTAATTGATGATATGATCATGCAATTAAATAATTACACCAATTTAGAAAATAGGATTTCTAAATAAATTGTATGTGAGAAAGAACAAATTATGAGGATAGTTTGTTCATGGATATTATTTGTTATGTTGTTTAAATTAGTTAAGCAACATCAAATAATAATAGTGTGTGTGCATATTATGTGTAATTAAAAGGTTAATTATATTAAAACATTTTAAATAAAAACTTAGAAGGGGTTTTTAAAAGGGGAAAACCCTAAAAAGGGTTGTTGGTATTCACGGCCGCAAGGACCTTTGCCCTTTCTCTCCCTTTTCTTGTTTTGAAACAAAACTCCTCTCTAAGAACACACACATCTGATCTAGACTTCTCTCACATGCAAAATCGATCACCAAGACTAGTGTTTCTCATCTTGAAGACGGATTTCATGAATGAAACAAAGTTCCAGCAGCTTTGTGGTGGTTCACGGCTGGAACTCGTTTCCAGCAGCTTTCTTGGTGTGATTTGGTGTTCAAATCCTAGCAAATATGGTGTTGCTAAAGGGGCTTGTGGGTATGATTGCTTGAGAACACCTCCTCTTGGTGTTTTGGCCACTCAAGAACATCATCATCTTGATTCAATCCACGATTTCAGCAGCTTATGAAAGGAGCGCTCCAAGCTGCCATAAGGGCGCTCCAAGCTGCCATAAGGGCGCTCCAAGCTGCCATAAGGGCGCTCCAAGCGCTGGTTTAACAGCATGCACCACCGTTTTGACAGCATGAATAAGGTAGTATGTATCACTTGTTTGGGTTGTTATATATTGGTCATAACTAGTTCAAACACATATATAAGATCCTTGCATTCTTGGGTTTGTTGTGGACATGCAATGAACTATAATTTTCAGATTTCAAATGGTTGATGTTTGATGTTAATCCGCTGCGTTTTCAAGTTTAAAATGGTTAAACAACATTGTTTAGGTCCAACAAACCCAACAATGGCATCTAGAGCCGGATATGTGGATGACTAGTTTCATATGTTCTTGTATATTTGGATATATAAGGTTTAACAACCTCATTAGGGCTGTTTTGTGATGATTTGATGATACCCCAACCTTTCAAGGTTGTAATCATGCATGCTTATGATTGGATCTTGAAAGGAAGATATCAAATTGGTTGATTGTGTTTTTGTTTGGACAATAGACCCTAAATTCTTAGTTTGTGTTGGCTGAAATTTAGGGTCAAATGGGGTTCATTTTGGTTCTTGAAATGATGTATGTGGATACATATATTAGTGCATAACATAGCATTGACCATGTGTGTTTTGGATTTGGTTGATTGTAATCTTGTCATGTTGCTTGTATTCATTCTTTATGGGTTGTAATAATCCTTTTGGTGTTTCTATTTGGGTTGTAATTTGTTTATTCATTTGGCAATGTAATAAATAGATTAGGAGTATTTTTTCTTTTACTAGAAAATATGTATTAGGATATATATTTTGTAAAAGAAGATGCTCGGGAAGGAAGCACAAAAGGAAGACACAAAGGATGGACTTGAAGCATTTGGATGCAAGTTCAAGTGGGAGTTTTTGAAGACCTCATCATTTGTGTTGTGTTGAACCCTTAGGAATGACCTTATGACAACACTTGTGATGGCAAACAAGTGTAGTCAACTTAGTGGCTATAGTTATGCACATATGTTTGTATGATTGTACTTGTTTGGTTGTTTGTTGTATGATTGTTATTTGACATTTGGATGTGCATAACAAACTAATAAACAAACTTAACAAGCTGAATTTTATGGTTCCTAATCATTAAGTGATTAATAAAAGGTTATTAAAGGATTAATGATTTAATAAAAGAGGTTTTATTAAAAGTGAACCATAGGATACCTTGTATTTGAAAGCATGCAAATACAAGGTAAATAGAGTTTTCAAACTAGAATCAATGAAAACTAAAAATCCCTTTTTCAAACAAGTTTAACACCGTCCTTTTGCACAACACTTAAGTCATTTGGAAACTCTTAATGGGATAAAGGTCACCTAACCATTTTGAGGGAACTTATGACTTAAGGTGGGAATACCACATTGGTGGGATAAAGGTCACCTAACCACTTGTGTTGGTAAACTCACATGTGTGTGCAAGTAGGGTAACTTGATTTGCAAACCATGTTGAATGGATCACCTAAAATATGGTTTCCAAATGGTGTTGATGGGATTAACATGCCGACTTTGCATATGATGTTTAAAGTCGATCCCATACCGCTAGAAGTTGCAAAAGGTTGCAATTGTCAAATGTTGACTACCTTGTTAATTTGAATAATGGGATAAAGGTCACCTAACCATTATTTGAATGTAACGTTGGATTCTAGATTTTAATTATTAATTGTCTATGAGACATAAAGGGTATTAATAATTAAAATAAAATTTTTCAGAAATACTAAAAAGAACTTTGTAAAATTTGTAGAATGACCGCAAACAATAATGCTACCACCCAGACCGTCCATACCCTATCACTGAGAACTATTTTAGAGAGGGATCGTCTCTACCATAATAACCTTATGGACTGGTCTCGAAACTTGAGAATTGTTCTCAAGCAAGAGCAAAGGCAAATGCCCTTGACGATCCTATTCCTAACCAACCCGACCCCGACGATGTTTAGGCCGCCTCGAGAGGCTTAGCTGTCCTGTCTCAAAGAAGTTGGCCAAGGATTTGATCCTTAATGGCCTAACTAAATGTTTGAGACATTCATAATGAATTGCAATATGAATGGATAGGACAAGAGCATTGGTGAGTTTCACGCAATGCTCACAACAGCTAAGGCAGGGATGGGTAGAAAGGTTCTACCTATTCTCTAGATCAATAAAGAAAGGCCATTCCCGATCCCAAGGCAAATGTTGCCAAAGGAGAAGGGCACATCAAAGGCAATGGGTAAGGGTAGATCAAAGCGGAACCTCCAAAACCTAAGCTTATGAAGCTTAAGGTAACCGAAAACGATCCATGCTTTGAGTATGGTGAGATAGGTCATTTGAAAGGGATTCATCCAACCTATCTCAATGAGTTGAGAAATAAAAGGGATGTTGGGCAAACCTTAAGTATAACTTTCATAATCCATATTAACTTAGGTGTTATTTCCTAAAAGCACATGGGTAATTGGATACCTCATATGGAACTCACTATTGCAATTTGTTGCAAGGGTTCAAAAGAAATAAGCACTTTAAGAAAGGAGACTATGTTTTGAAACTTTCAAAAGGTTTGGAAGTTGTTCTTCAAAACATGTTATATGCTCCTAGTTTGACTAGGAACATGATTTAAGTTTCCCTTTTAAAATGATATGGTTATGATTTAAAGTGAGTAAATGATGGTATTTATGTTTATATGGATGATGTATATTATTTCAAGGCTATGCCTTCTAATGATATTTATGAATTGGTTCATGATGATTCGTCCTATAATAACACATTATACCTATCATACACCAAGAGACTTAAAATGGTTTAAGTGACTCTTATTCTTGTCATTGTCATCTTAGTCACATAAACAAGAAACTGATTTAAACACTTTAAAAGAATGGTCTTTTGACAACAGATGAATATTGTTCATTTGATTAGTGTGAATCTTGTTTACAAGGCAAGATGACCAACACGCCCTTTAGTGGTACTAATAAGAGGGCAAAAGACTTATTAGGAGTCATACATTTGGATGTATGTGGTCCTTTTAAGAAAATGACAAGGTATGATGAAACTTACTTCATTACCTTAACCGACGATTATAGTCACTATGGTTATGTGTACTTGATGGCACATAAACATGAAGAATTTGAAATGTTCAAAAACTTCAAGAATGAAGTAAGAAATCAACTCGATAGAACTACCAAAGTTCTCCGTTTAGATAGAGAAGGTGAATACCTAAGTGAAACTTTTAGGGATCATCTAGGAAGTTGTAAGATTGTCTCACAACTTACTCCTCACAGAATACCATAACATAATGGTGTGTCTGTAAGGAGATCGAACCCTATTGGATATAGTTCGACCTATGATGGATATAAGCTCACTACCTCTATAATTTTGGGGTTTTCGCACTACTCTCCGCGGCTCATATTTTGAATATGGCCCAAACCAAGAAAGTGGATTCGACGCCTTTTGAAATATGGAATGGAATAGTTCCATCGCTATCATATTTAAAATTATGGGTCATGAAGCTTATGTTAAGCTTAACACCCAAACCAACTGAAAGTCGGTTCACTAAGTGTATATTTGTTGGATATTCAAAAGGACTGTAAAGGATACTACTTCTTTGATCCAACAGAGCAAAAGTTTTTCATTGCTCAAAAGGCAGTGTTCTTGGAAGCCAAGTTCCTTATGGAAGGAATGACGCATAGAACAGTGGAATTTGATGAGGATCAAGATCCACAAGCCGATACACTTTTGGTTGACACTAGCAATCAATAAGAGGTTGTTGATCATGATCAAGAGGTTGATCAATACACACAAAACGTTCGCTGATCTGGTAAAGTTAGCATTTCACATGAAAGATGTGGATTTTTCATAGATGGATACTACGTTGTTGACTCCGAAGAGCCAACTACATACCATGATGCAATGTCCAATTCGGATTGTGACATGTGGCTAGGAGCCATGAACGTAGAGATGCAATCCATGCATGACAACCAAGTTTGGGAATTGGTTGACTCTTCACTTAACTCCAAACCGGTTGGATGCAAGTGGGTTTTCAAGAAGAAAACTGACATGCATGAAAACTTGGATACTTACAAGGCAAGACTTGTAGCAGAAGGTTTCACTCTAAGTCAAAGGGCTGATTATGACAAAACCTTCTCGCCAATCGCAATGCTAAAGTCATCCTGATAAAGTATGCAAGTTAAAGATATCAGTCTATGGATTGAGACAAGCATCGAGAAATTAGAATCAACGTTTTGATGAAAAGATCAAGAAATTGGGTTTCATCAAGAACGCTAACGAGGATTGTGTGTATCAAGGGGCTAGTGGGAGTGTAATTACGTTCTTAGTATTGTATGTTGATGACATACTACACTTGGAAATTGTTTTTCCAAAAGGGATCTCCGTGAAGCCGTCTATATTTTGGAAATAAAGATCTATAGGGATAGATCGAGGCGGTTGATAGGGTTAAACCAAAGTGCATACATTGATAAAATCTTGAAAAGGTTCAAGATGGTAAACTCTAAGAAAGGTATAGTACCTATTCAAAGAGGGACAATATTGAGTGCATCTCAATGTCCAAGCATAAAGGATGAGCAACATCGTATGAAGGACATCCCATATGCGTCTGCTATAGGATCCATCATATATGCGATGATATGCACTAGACTGGACGAGTCATGCGTGTTAAGCATGACAAATAGATATCAGCAGAATCCAAGAAACATCCATTGGATGGTTGTTGAAAGTATATTGGAATACCATAGGAGGACTAAGGATCTGTTTCTAATATATGGATCTGATGAAGAGGAACTAGTTGTAAAGGGTTACACGAATGCTAGTTTCCAAACTGATCGAGATGATCCTCGATCACAATCGGGGTACGTCTCCATTATGAATAGGGTAGCATTGTCCACTACAGAATTCGAATACATAGCCGCCTCATTAGCAGCTTGGGAAGCTGCATGGATAAAAAGGTTTATCACCAATCTAAGGATGGTCTCTACCATTCAAGACCCCTTAGAAATCTTTTGTCATGACGAGGGTGCGATTGTTCAAATCATGGAACCCCGTGCACATCAAAAGATTAGGTACAATGAGCGGAAATCCAACTACATAAGGGATGAAGTTGAAAAGGGAAAGATATGTATTCGCAAAGTTCACTTTGATCAAAACATTGCGGATCCACTCACGAAGCTCCTTGAAAGGGCAAAGCATGAAAGTCATACTTGTGCCCCAGGACTTCGATATTCTAGTGATTGGAATTGATCTGTTTAGTATTAATATTATTAATATGGAACAATTGTAATACTTAACTTATCTATGCATTTACGATATTTTAAGTGATGTTCCCTTTTAGCATGTTTACATCCATGAATAATTTTATTATTCTAAATGTCCGTAGTCGGTCATATTTGTGGGAACAAATATGAATGTAAGACTATTATGAACTTGGATTGGTGGATATTCATAAGGCATGAATATAGAGCAATTGGTTGCTGCCAAGGTTCATAGATATTCGTGGGATACGAATATTGGAATGACCCGCATCTCAAGTCTTACTACATGGAATCTTATTGATTGATCATAAGTAAATTTGAGTAAAGGCGAATATCATTTGGTATCCTCCGACCTGAGATACCTATTGGGTTTTGATATTCACCAAGTGTTATACCTTGAGCTAGTTCTTCACTGATATGAAATAATTGTCAGTACATAAGGCTATGTTCAGGTATGACATAAGGTGATTGTGAGAAACGTATGTAGCCAAGATGGGATTTGTTCCTCTTATTCGTTGAGAGTATCATGTCTAAGGCCTGATTAAGTTAAATCAACAAGGAATGATCATTCTATGTCCTTGGATTTAACATGACATCTGTAACAAAAGGATAAATGATTGATTCACCTAAATCATTTCAAGTTGGATACTTGAAGGGGATGATGTTATTGAATGGCTTCTAAGTCATGCGTATTAAGGGTAGTAAACCGTTGTTAGGCGGTATTTACTACTTGCATCAATCTTCTATGTATCTTGTGCAAGTGGGAGATTGTTGGATTCTGTATGCCCAAGACACATAGAACATTGATGTGGTTAGTACGTTGTGATTCAAGTCGGGTCATACCCAATAACAAGCTTAGCAAACACCAATTAATATTTAATTGATGATATGATCATGCAATTAAATAATTACACCAATTTAGAAAATGGGTTTTCTAAATAAATTGTATGTGAGAAAGAACAAATTATGAGGATAGTTTGTTCATGGATATTATTTGTTATGTTGTTTAAATTAGTTAAGCAACATCAAATAATAATAGTGTGTGTGCATATTATGTGTAATTAAAAGGTTAATTATATTAAAACATTTTAAATAAAAACTTAGAAGGGGTTTTTAAAAGGAGAAAACCCTAAAAAGGGTTGTTGGTATTCACGGCCGCAAGGGCCTTTGCCCTTTCTCTCCCTTTTCTTGTTTTGAAACAAAACTCCTCTCTAAGAACACACACATCTGATCTAGACTTCTCTCACATGCAAAATCGATCACCAAGACTAGTGTTCCTCATCTTGAAGACGGATTTCATGAATGAAACAAAGTTCCAGCAGCTTTGTGGTGGTTCACGGCTGGAACTCGTTTCCAGCAGCTTTCTTGGTGTGATTTGGTGTTCAAATCCTAGCAAATATGGTGTTGCTAAAGGGGCTTGTGGGTATGATTGCTTGAGAACACCTCCTCTTGGTGTTTTGGCCACTCAAGAACATCATCATCTTGATTCAATCCACGATTTCAGCAGCTTATGAAAGGAGCGCTCCAAGCTGCCATAAGGGCGCTCCAAGCTGCCATAAGGGCGCTCCAAGCTGCCATAAGGGCGCTCCAAGCGCTGGTTTAACAGCATGCACCACCGTTTTGACAGCATGAATAAGGTAGTATGTATCACTTGTTTGGGTTGTTATATATTGGTCATAACTAGTTCAAACACATATATAAGATCCTTGCATTCTTGGGTTTGTTGTGGACATGCAATGAACTATAATTTTCAGATTTCAAATGGTTGATGTTTGATGTTAATCCGCTGCGTTTTCAAGTTTAAAATGGTTAAACAACATTGTTTAGGTCCAACAAACCCAACACTTACGTAGATTAAAAGATTTGACTTTCGGGAAGTACATGTCTTAGAATAGTTTTGCAAGATCGTTCCATGTGTTTACCGACGCCGATGGTAGGTAATATAACCCTTCTTTAGCCGAATCTTGCATTCCGAAGGGAAATGCCCTAAGCTTGATTGGTGTTCAGTAACGTTGTGTGGCTTCATTCTGGAACACATATGTAAGGCCCCGTTTCTGGGCACCTCACAGTTGGTCATTCATTGCACATAAAACTTATAATTTTCATTACATTACATTACATAGAGGTCGTTGCAGCGGAAACATTAAAAACATCATCTTTCTTTTAAGAGGATTCCTTATGTAATCCTGTTTATCCGAATCCTCTACAAACGTCATTTTGTTTTATAAATGCATGCAACGTAATACGTTTGCCCATTAAAAATATCTCCTACCATATTACATTGCAAAACATTAGACAAAAGAATGCCATCCAAAAGAGCTGAGTAGCCGCCTCGTACCATCCACAGCAACACTACCTGTCAACTGGAAACACAAAAAAAGTCAGCATTGCTGAGTGAGTTATAGCTTTATAATAAAACATACTTTCTTTCATTAAATTCGTTCTTACATACATGCGATCACACAACATACGTCCACATAGATAATATTATTATTATCTTCATCATTCATTCATTAGCTTTCGTTCATGTACCGTTCATTGTTAACATTCACATTCTTTCATAACTCTCTCTTTTGTTTGTACGTCTCTTACTTACATTCATACATTCATTACATTCATTCGTACGTGCGTTACGTTCATTCATACGTTCATTACATTCGTTCGTACGTTCATTACTTCTGGTGACATGTATAATACCCCGAACATTGTGCACTACTGCTGGTGTTGGACCTGTGGTAATGAATCACGAACATTGTGCACTAGTGCTGATCCAGTCACCTAGGGTAGGTACATGCACCACTTATCTTTCCTCATTCATTTTGGATCAATGCCATGTGCTATACCCTGAACATTGTGCACTACTGCTGGTGCTGGACCTGTGGTAATTAATCACGAACATTGTGCACAAGTGCTGATCCAGTCACCTAGGGTAAGCAGCAAGGATCCCGTACATATGGTCAATCACAAAGATTGGACCCCAGTGTGCATCTGTCGTGGTAGCTAACCCGCACACCGTTGAGCTAATACCTTCATTGGGTGTGCACCTCCATACATTTGCTTGCAAGTCTTTTCTTACTTTCATTCATTCGTTCGTTAATGAATGCATTCATTAATTACGTTCCTCTTTTATTATCTTTCACTTTACGTTACATAATACTTTCGTTTCATTCGTTAATCATAACACGTAAAGTCACGGAAAGATAAACATGTATCGAAAAAAGGAACATCAACATTTACAAGTCGTTAGTCATCAGCATTATATGGGGCTACATCATCCTTAACATACATACATAATGCATATACCTGCAATACTATCGTCATCGTGCCCAACATAACTTCTAAGCCTCGACAGTTATCGCACATGTGCCTACGGGAGCTATCACATCATTACTTACCCTTACTCTTTTCCTGAAGGCCAGTAATTGGACTACATCTCTCCTCGTACACCACAGCCCTATTTGGTCGTTTGGGCATGCTTCAGTCGCATGGCCTCCATGGGACTGGACATCATGCGATTGGGCACCTATGCGAATGAATATCCAATTCTGCGAATGGACTCTCAATTGTGCGAATGAATACTAGGCGATTGGACAGCATGCGAATGGACTCAATGCGGATGAGCACTTATGCGTCTAGGCTCTCAGTCGTGCGATTGAGCACCTAGGTGAGTGAGCATCTATGCGACTGGACCTCCAGTCATGCAATTGAACCTCAGTCGTGCGATTGAGTCTCAGTCATCCCTCAGTCAGCCGATTGGCCCTTCAGTCGCCTAGCCCTAACTGGGCAGCGACTGGAGTTCATCCCGAACTACAGCCGCGACATACGGCCTTCAAACCCTTCTAAACTCATTCTAAGCCCAAATCAACCCTCCTAAACCTTAGGGAATCATACTATGATATCTTACAAGCATCTACAAGTCCAAAATCACACTCTAAACACAGTACACACAATTACACCCAAATGGGTCATACACACACATTTCCAAAAACGGGTTTATATGTGTTCCAGCCCTAGAATCAGTTGAAAACAAGTAAATGAGGGGTCCTAGAACTCACATAAACAAGAAGAAGATGAAGAGCTTCATTTGGACTAGTTACTCGATGAGTTTTGAGCCCGAATCACCACTTTTGTCTCTTTTTCTCTTCTTTCCCTCTTCTTTCACTCTTCTCTTCTTTTTGGCTGAGTTTTGCAAGTGTGGGGAGGGGGAGATGGATGCCCTCTCCCTTAAAGCTGCAGTTCAGTCGCCTGAACTCCAGTCTTATGGGCACTTCGATCGCCCGAACACCATGCGACTGGATCTTCAGTCGCCTTAGCTCTATGCGACTGGACACTCCAGTCGCATGACACTCTCCAATCAAATTTCTAGGCGTTACAAGTCCACCCCCTTATTCAGGTTTCATCCCCGAAACCTGTTATTCCTCGAACAAATGTGGGTAATGCTGTCTCATTACTTCTTCGGTTTCCCACGTTGACTCGGATCCTTTCCTGTGCTGCCACTGTACACGTACAAGAGGAACCGCTTTATATCTCAGCCTCTTCTCCTTTCGATCGAAGATCGCCACTGGTTAGTCCACATAATTGAGCTGTTCGTCTACCTCGATATCCTCTAGTGGAACAGTCATATCCTCATCTGCCAAACACTTCCTTAGATGAGATATGTGGAACGTCGGGTGAATTCCACTTAACTCATCTGGTAACTCCAACCTATAGGCCACCTCTCCTACTCGAGCAATGATTCGGAAAGGGCCTATATACCTCGGGCTCAACTTGCCCCGCTTTCTAAACCGAATGATACCCTTCCAAGGGAGACCTTCAACATAACCTAGTCACCCACCTGGAACTCAATCGGTCTGCGTCGTTTATCAGCATAAGGCTTCTGTCTGTCTTTGGCTGCCTTCATGTAGGCCTTGATCTTTTCAAGCTTTTCAGTCGTAACCTTGATCACTTTGACGCTCCCCAATTCCTTCTGACCAATATCACCCCAACAAACGGGTGTCCTGCATCTCCTACCTTATAGCATCTCCGACTGATCATCAGTTTGGGGATGATAAGCCGTGCTAATATGTAACCTCGTCCCCATCGCATCATGGAATTTTCTCCAGAATTTGGATGTAAACCAGGTGTCGCGATCAGACACAATCGACACCGGCACACCATGATGGGTCCCAATCTCCTTGATGAAAAGATCGGCCAACCTCTCGGATGAATACGTCTCGCGCATCGGTAGGAAGTGAGAACTCTTCGTCAAGCGGTCAACGATCACCCATATAGCATCATACCCTTTCGGAGTACGCGGCAACTTCGTAATGAAATCCATGGTGATGTGCTCCCACTTCCATTCCGGTATATCCAAAGGTTGAATCTTCCATACAGCTTTTGGTGCTCGGCCTTCACTTGCAAACAAGTAAGGCACTTACTCACATACTCCACCACGTCACGCTTCATACCCGACCACCAATAATCTTTCTTCATGTCTTGATATATCTTTGAAGCACCGGGATGAATAGAGTATCGAGTCTTGTGAGCTTCATCCATAATCTTCACTCATAGATCCCCAAGACGAGGAATCCACATACGTCCAAACCGGGTTCTAACACCAAATTTGTTTCACCCAACTCTGCGACCAGACCTCTCATTATTTCGGAGTTAAGATGATCTTCTTTCAGGGCCTCATCTTGGAACTCTTTGACTTGCTTCATCACATCCGAGGTCATAATCGGCTGGTACACCTTTACCCGAATCGACTCGGGCCTCTCGTTTTGGTTAAGGGCATCCGCCACCACATTGGCTTTGCCCGGATGGTAATGGATCTCGCAATTATAATCCTTTATAAGCTCCAACCATCGCCTTTGCCTCATATTCAAATCCTTCTGCTCGAAGAAGTACTTCAAGCTCTTGTGGTCGGTGAAGATGGTGCACTTCGTCCCGTAGAGATAGTGCCTCCAAATTTTTAATGCAAAGACCACAGGTGCTAGCTCCAAGTCATGAGTAGGATAGTTAACCTCATGAGCTTTCAACTGTCGGGATGCATAGGCTATAACTTTTCCCCTCTGCATTAACACGCACCCTAATCCCGAATAGGAAGCATCAGAATAAACCACCAGATCTTCACTTCCATCGGGTAATGACAATACAGGAGCTTGGGTCAACCTCGCCCTCAATTCTTCGAACGCCTTCCCTTGAGCTTGACCTCATACTAACTTTACATTTTTCCGGGTCAACTTTGTTAGTGGAGAAGCGATTTTGGAGAAGTCTTGAATGAATCTTCTGTAATAGCCCACCAAACCCAACAAACTGCGGATCTCGGATGGCGTCTTTGGAGACTTCCATTGCATCACCGCTTCCACCTTTGCCGGATCCACCATAATCCCCTCCGGATTCACCACGTGACCCAAGAACTGAACTTCGCGCAACCAGTACGTGCACTTGGAGAACTTGGCGTACAGTTTCTCCCTTCTCAACGTCTCTAACACTTCCCGAATGTGACCGGCATGCTCTATCTCGCTCCTCGAATAAATCAGGATATCATCGATAAACACAATCACTGATTTATCCAACATCGGCCGACACACTAGGTTCATCAGATCCATAAAAGCAGCTGGCGCATTGGTCAAACCAAAGGACATGACAAGGAACTCGTAGTGACCGTAACACATGCGAAAAGCTGTCTTAGGGACATCCTGCTCTTTCACCTTTAGTTGATGGTAGCCCGATCGAAGATCTACCTTGAAAACCAACTGGCACCCTGAAGTTGATCAAACAAATCATTGATTCTCGGCAAGGGGTATCGATTCTTTACCGTCAACTTGTTCAGCTCATGGTAGTCGATACACATCCTCATGCTACTGTCTTTCTTCTTTACAAATAGGACCGGAGCACCCCAAGGTGAGATACTCGATCTAATGAACCCCTTATCTAGCAGCTCTTGCAACTGCTCCATCAACTCTTTCATTTCCGTCGGAGCCAATCGATACGGTGCTTTGGCAACAGGTTGGGCGCCTAGTATCAGATCAATCTTAAACTCAATCTCTCGGTCAGGTGGCACTCCCGATAAGTCTTCGGGAAACACATCTGGAATGTCACACACAACCGGGACATCGGATAGTTGTGGTGTTGGCGTTTCCACATCCATTACATAACATAAGTAGGCGCTACATCCACGCCTCATACATTTTCCCGCCACCGCCATTGAGATCACCTTCGGGATCGTCGTGACCCGATCCCTATAAAGAGTTATCGAACTCCCGTCAGGCGCTATCAGACGAATCATCTTCTTTTGACACACTATATTCGCCTCGAAGTCCACCAACCAATCAATCCCAAGCAACAAATCAAAACCACCTAAGGTCATCGCAAATGGTCTAACCGGAAATTTGTGGCCGTCTAATTCCACATCACAGCCCTCTATCACTTCGGAAATCCTGGTAGACTTACCTATCGCTATTTCTACATCAAATGGTACGTCAACACGTCTACTACTAACAGGTAGTTTGGCACAGAAAGCAGTAGAAATAAAACTCCTACTGGCACCCGAATCAAATAATACAGAGGCTAAAGTTTGGTTCACCAGAAACGTACCGGACACAACATCAGGGTCCATCCTAGCCTCCTCCTGTGTCATCGTGAATGCCCTGGCGCTTGCCCTCAGTCCTTTAATCCCTGTCTTCTTCACGCCGGAACCCTCAGCCCTCGGCTTCTTACATTCTTTATTCATATAACCACTTTCCCCACAGTTGAAGCACCTCATGCCCCTACACTCTCTACCCATATGACCAGGCTTTCCACACTTGAAACAGATGTTTAACCCTAGTCTACACTCCCCGCTATGCTCCTTCCCACATTTACTACACCTTTTCAGTCCCGTACCCGGTGTGGCTACATGACGGTCATCCACCCGTGCCTTCTTGCTGCTCGTCGAGGCATTACCCCGACCAAACCTCTTTCTATTCCAATTCCTGTCACCACCACCGTTCCTACTACCCTCAGCAACCACCACCACAACCCGTTCATCATACAACCTTCCTGCGAAGTCCACCACTGACCTAAAAGTGCTCGGTCGGGCGGCGATCATATGCCTGCGAATATCCGCCGGCAAATCCTGAACATACCTCTTGATCTTTCGCGATAGAGGTGTCACCTGGTCCGGCACCAGACGTGCCATTTTGTTAAACTTTGTGGTGTACTGTTGGTGGGTCATCGTCCCCGCCTCCAGCTGCAGGAACTCTCTCTCAACTTTATCCATCTCGCGATTAGGATAGAACTCTTCGATCACCAACCTTTTCAGCTCGGACCACTTCATTCTCCCAATGGCCCTGCTACCCTCGGCTTGTACTATGTTGTCCCACCAGCATAGAGCCGAATCCATGAAAGAGTGGGTAGCGAACTTCACATTTTGGTCCTCCCGGCACTCGCTGATATCGAGGACAGCCGCCATTTCTCTCACCCATCGGTGACGGCAGCAACAGTGCCATTACCGTCAAAAGTATGGGCTTGCACCTCATGAACGCCCCGTAATTACAGCCTCATGCTGACTCATGCACAGGCTCCTCCTCCTCTTTCTCTTCATCATCAGAAATAACAGTTTCCGGCTCTGGTTGCTCCTGTCTTCCTGAGGGCCTATTCCTCTCTTTTCTTTCTCCTTCCTGGACATCGTTTATCACTTCGGTCACCATAGACGGTAAGATCATCTGCATGACCTGATGCACCTCTTCCACCACTGCCTCTTTTACCGAGGCTCTCAAATTGGCACTCTCGTCTACACCCTCCGGATGAGGAGTCTCGGGTTCTTCAGGAACCACTTTCTCTGCCCTAGGTCTTCCACTTGTGGACCGTGGTTCAGCACCACGTCCGCCACCACCTCCACCCCGTGAAGCTTTGGATGATCTACCACTGCCCATCCTCTAACACTCACTGGAAGATTCAAACACCAACATGGTCATTCAAGGGAATAGCTCAGTTTATGTCCGGTACAGTAAGTCCCTAATTACAGTGGCCAGTTGTGATTAGCCACTTACTTTACTCTTCGTACCTCGAGCATTACCCGTCCTGACTACATTAGTATCTCAATCTAACAGTAACACATAAACACATAACATGCGTACATAATACCGGTTAACTTTAAGAAAATATCAGATGGCACGCAGCTACTAAGATTGGCATCCCTTCCATTTCCGTCCCATTTTAAGTTTAAGTTTAGGTTTATTTTGAAAATTTACCCATTTCACTTAAACTTTGGCTCTGATATCAACTTGTAAGGCCCCGTTCCCAGGCACCTCACAGTTGGCCATTCATTGCACATAAAACTTATAATTTTCGTCACATTACATTACATAGAGGTCGTTGTAGCGGAAACATTAAAAACATCATCTTTTTTAGGAGGATTCCTCATGTAATCCCGTTTATCCGAATCCTCTACAAACATCATTTTGTTTTATAAATGCATGCAACGTAATACGTTTGCCCATTACAAAATATCTCCTATCATATTACATTGCAAAACATTAGACAGAAGAATGCCATCCCAAAAGAGCTGAGTAGCCGCCTCGTACCATCCTCAGCAACACTACCTGTTAACTGGAAACACATAAAAAGTCAGTGTTGCTGAGTGAGTTCTAGCTTTATAATAAAACATACTTTCTTTCGTTAAAATCGTTCTTACATACATGCGATCACACAACATACGTACACATAGATAATATTATTATTATCTTCATCATTCATTCATTAGCTTTCGTGCATGTACCGTTCATTGTTAACATTCACATTCTTTCATAACTCTCTCTTTTGCTCATACGTCTCTTACTTATATTCATACATTCATTACATTCATTCGTACGTGCGTTACATTCATTCATCCGTTCATTACATTCGTTCGTACGTTCATTACTCCCGGTGACATGTACAATACCCCGAATATTATGCACTACTGCTGGTGCTGGACCTATGGTAATGAATCATGAACATTGTGCATGAGTGCTGATCCAGTCACCTAAGGTAGATACATGCACCACTTATCTTTCCTCATTTATTTGGGATCAATGTCATGTGCTATACCCCGAACATTGTGCACTACTGCTGGTGCTGGACCAGTGGTAATTAATCACGAACATTATGCATGAGTGTTGATCCAGTCACCTAGGGTAAGCAGGAAGGATCCCGTACATATGGTCAATCACAAAGACTGGACCCCAGTGTGCATCCTTCGGGGTAGCTAACCCGCACACCGTTGAGCTAAGACCTTCATTGGGTGTGCACCTCCATACATTTGCTTGCAAGCCTTTTCTTACTTTCATTCATTCGTTCGTTAAAGCATGCATTCATTCATTACGTTCCTCTTTTATTATCTTTCGCTTTATGTTATATAATATTTCGTTTCATTCTTTAATCATAACACGTAAAGTCACGGCAAGATAAACACGTATCGAAACAAGGAACATTGACCTTTACAAGTCATCAGTCATCAGCATGATATGGGGCTACATCATACTTAACATACATACATCATGCATATACCTACAATACTATCGTCATCGTGCCCAACGTAACTTCTAAGCCTCGACAGTTATCACACATGTGCCTACGGGAGCTATCACATCATTACTTACCCTTACTCTTTTCCCGAAGGCCAGTAATTGGACTACATCTCTCCTCGTACACCACAACCCTATTTGGGCGATTGAGCATGCTTCAGTCGCATGGCCTCCACGCGACTGGACATCATGCAATTGGGCACCTATGCGAATGAACATCCAATCGTGCGAATGGACTCTCAATCCTGCAAATGAATACTAGGCGATGGGAGAACATGCGAATGGAGTCAATGCGGATGAGCACCTATGCCACTTGGCTTTCAGTCGTGCGATTGAGCACCTAAGCGATTGAGCATTTATGCGACTGGGCTCTCAGTCGCATGACCTGTCATGCGACTGGACCTCTAGTCGTGCGATTGAACCTCAGTCATGCCATTGAGTCTCAGTCGTCCCTCAGTCGGCCGATTTGCCCTTCAGTCGCCTAGCCCTAACTGGGAAGCGACTGGAGTTCATCCCGAACTGTAGCCGCGACATACGGCCTTCAAACCCTTCTAAACTCATTCTAAGCCCAAATCAACCCTCCTAAACCTTAGGGAATCATACTATGATATCATACGAGCACCTACAAGTCCAAAATCGCACTCTAAACACACTACACACAATTACACCCAAATGGGTCATACACACACATTTCCAAAAACGGGTTTATATGTGTTCCAGCCCCAAAATCAGTTAAAAACAAGTAAATGAGGTGTCCTAGAACTCAGACAAACACGAAGAAGATGAAGAGCTTCGTTTGGACTAGTTACTCGACGATTTTCGAGCACGAATCACCACTTTTCTCTCTTTTTCTCTTCTTTCCCTCTTCTTTCTCTCTTCTCTTCTTTTTGGCTGAGTTTTGCAGGTGTGGGGAGGGGGAGATGGCTACCCTCTCCCTTAAAGCTGCAGTTCAGTCACCCGAACTCCAGGCGTATGGGCACTTCGGTAGCCCGAACATCATGCAAATGGACCTTCAGTCGCCTGAGCTCCATGCGACTGGACACTCCAGTCGCATGACATTCTCCAATCAAATTTTCAGGAATTACAACATAACATGAAATTACTTCAGAAACTTATAAGGTTCGTCGTTCTCAAGGCCTTGAAAAAGTGGTAACAAATGGACGAGGCCGAATTTCAGCTCAAAGTTCACCATAGAGGAATAGTTTATGCAGAGAGGTTGTCGGGTAACATCATGGGTTACCCACTGCCTAAGGGTTTGTTCGGCTTCAGCTACCATGGTTGGTTTAGGTAAGGGTGGTTGTTGATGGATAGGTGATTATGGTGGAGTGATGGTTGTTTGTGAGGGTTGTGGTGATTCGATTTTAGATTCAGATTCAGTTGACAAGGGTGTATCTTGCCTAATATTGGGGACCGGAGGTGAAGTAATAGGTGTTGAGCAACTTGCTAACTTCTTTTCAAACTTTGCTTGTTTACTTAAGCTCTTCGCAGTTTTTTCTATCTCCGAGTAAATCTCGACTGGTGTACATGTACGAAAAGTTCTTGGCATAAAACCATTAGAATCGTCATATCCCCGGTAGCAGCACCAATTTGTTGGGTGTCAAATCCAGTAAATAAATATGAAATGTGAACTTATCGTGCATACACTAAGAATAATATTAATGGTAGTATGGTTCGTGTCGTCAAGGATACGTTCTAATTATTTTCATACTAAAAACGTTTTAGCATAATTACTATAGTTGGTTATGGATTAATGAAGATGGGGGTTTTAATTCAAAACTAGAAACAGAAGTAAATTGCAAAAACTAGTAAAAATTCCAAACAAGCTGACACGGCCGTACAAAATTGTAAAGAATATTCCACGCGACCGTGTTAAGGTTCTGCTAGAACAACGAAATTTGGTATTTCTTGTAATTTTTAATTATGAAAAGGAATTACTAAAAATGTTGATTAAATTATGAAGGAAATTTACATACGAAAACAAGTTCCAACACTGCAGGATCGGTGTTGGTCTCACAACATAACTTTATCTCAAAAATTCACTTAATCTCACTTGGTTTGATGAAGCAGAATCTCTAACTAAGTTCACAAATAATATAATAAGTTAATGAATACAAGAATGGTGTTTTCAAGATACTTGTATATATTACTTCTCAACTCAGTATCACAAGACTCTTACAAGCATGGTTTGATGAGTTACAATGAGAAACTATATATATTAATATCTACAACCGGTTATACTTGGATAAGTAGTTGGAATCTACAACTAGACAAATACTACATTGCTAGAAGTAAAGAATCTAAGATAAAATACTATTCTAAATTACTTACTAATGACAGGTCCATGACTTACCTTTTGTCACCAACTAAAAGTGGCAACAGTATTAATTGATAATTGGTGAATAGTGGATTAAAATATGGTTAACTATTTGGGCATGGGAAAACGCCATACAGTATATCAGAGGTTGCAGCGGATGTCAGACACTGCATACTTATGTCCACTAGTTCATAGTTAATTGGTTCTTCTAAAGCTAAATGGCATCGGAAGAATAAGTTCTACGAGGCCATTTATAAGTCTAAAGAATCAACTTCTACTGAGTCTTCTACAAGTCTTCATGACTTTATACTTGGAAGACTTTGTCTTGGATCTTTTATGTTTGTATCGAAAGGAGAACTACTTAGTCTCGGAAGACTAAGTTCTACCTACGGAAGTTCTTTACACTTGAGCTTTGGAAGATCTTTGACTTGTATTCGAAAGAGTATCTTTGTCTTCAGAAGACCACTTTAGTTGTACATCAAAGTCTTCTAAGTGTTGTATTGATTGCTCCAGCCTTATATGATCCAAAAAATCCCCTAGGCTGATACGACCAAAACTTCATTTCCTTTTACTACTTAGAATCTTCAACCCCACCCCGTCCGAACCGCTTCCCATTCCAGTTACGGTCACCACCACCTTTCTTCATCACCTCGGCCACCACTACCTCCCTTTCATCATACAGTCTCCCAGCCAAGTCAACCACCGACCTGAACGTGCTCGGTCGGGCAACGATCATATGCCTGCGGAAGTCCGCTGGTAAGCCCAGAATGAATCTCTTAATCTTTCGTGAAAAGGGTGCCACCTGATCCGGCACTAGCCGTACCATCTCGTTAAACTTAGTGGTGTATTGTTGATATGTCATTGTTGCCACCTCCAGCTACAGGAACTCTCTCTCCACCTTGTTCAACTCCCAGTGAGGACAGAACTCCTCGATCACCAACTTTTTCAGTTCACTCCACTTCATTCTACTAATCGCCCTACTACCCTCGGCTTGGACAATTTTGTCCCACCAACATAGAGCCAAGTCCACAAATGAATGAGTGGCAAACTTTACCTTCTGGTCCTCTCGGCACTCACTGATTTCAAGGACAGTCACCATCTTCCTCACCCATCAGTGAGCAGCAGCAGCAGTGCCATTACCGTCAAAGGTAGGGGGCTTGCATCTTTGGAATGCCCTATAGTTACAGCCTCATGATGCCTCCGACATAGGCTCCTCCTCCTCTTCCTCATCAGTATGGATAATCATCTCGGTCTCGGGTTGCTCTCTCCCACCCGAGGACCTGTTCCTATCCCTCATATCTTCTTCTCTAACAACCTTAATTACTTCGGTCGCTACAGAAGGCAAGATAGTCTGTATGACCTGATAAACTTCCTCCACCACAACCTCCTTCACTGAGGCTCTCAGGTTAGCACTCTCATCTCCACCCTCAGGATGAGGGGTCTCAGGCTCCTCATGGGTCACCTTCATAACCCTGGGCCTTCCTCTTATGGCCTGTGGTTCAGCATCACGTCCTCCACGTACTACGCCTCGTGAAGCCTAAGAAGATCAACCTCCAGCCATCCTCTAACGCACTATAAGATTCAAACACTAACACGGTCATTCAAGATAATAGCTCAGTTTATGTCAAGTATAGTAAGTCCCTAATTACAGTGGCCAGTTGTGATTAGCCACTTACTTTACTCTTCACACCCCAAGCATTTCCTATCCTGACTACATCAGTATCTAAGTCAACTAAGGGCAAACAGATCAAATAACATGCGCACATGATACCGGTTAACATTAAAAAAATACCTGATGGCACGTAGCCACTCGGATTGGCACCCCTTCCCTTTGTCTCATTCTCAGTTTAAGTTTAGGTTTCTTTTGACAATATTTGCCCAATTCACTTAAACTTTGGCTCTGATAGCAACTTGTAAGGCCCCATTCCCGGGCACCTCACAGTTGGTCATTCATCGCACATAAAACATACATTTAAAAGTCAGTGTTGCAAAAGTAATACAATACAGTTAACTGTTACTGTTGGTCATTCATCGCATATAAAACATACAATTAAAACTATTTCATACATATTAATGACATCTTTTGCAAAGTAATACAATACAGTTAACTGTTACAAAATATTATAATTGCATTATATCAGAAAAACATCATGGTTATACAAACGGATGCCATCCTGAAAATGGCAAGTAGCTGTCCCGTGCCATCCTCAGCAATAATCACCTGCCAACTGGAAACTACATAAAAGTCAGTGTTGCTGAGTGAGTTCTAGTTTTATAAATAAAATACTTCACTTATCATTCAAAACCGTTCTTCACTTTCATATGTGCTCATACATCATACGTACAAATACATAATCTTATTATTATCTTCATCATCGTTCATTAACTTTCGTTCATTTATCATCGTACGTCATAATTATCATTCGTTATCTTTCTTACATTCTGGGCCAATGCCACGGGGTATACCCCAACGTCATGCATAAAGCGGGTACTGGGCCGAAGTCTATAATTAGACTCCCGTACATTGTGCCCGGTGGCCTGACCACAGTACCGGGGTAACTTCATTCGGACCAATGCCATGTGCTATACCCCACCGTCATGCATAAAGCGGGTACTGGGCCGAAGTCTATAATTAGACTCCCATACATTATGCCTGGTGGAGTGACCACATTACCGGGGTAAGCGGCAAAGATCCCATATGTATGGCCAATCACAAGGATTAGACCCCAGTATGCATCCATCCGGGGTAGCTAACCCGTACACAGTTGAGCTAACACCCTTCATTGGGTGTGGACCTCCATACGTTGCTTGCAATACTTTTCTTACATTCGTTCGTTCATTAACGCATGCATTCATTCTTTCTTTATGCTTCTCATATCATTAACATTAACTTCCATTTTACGTTACATAATACTTCACATTCATCTCATACTAATAATACATAGGTCGTGAAATAATATATAATAAGGAGCATAAGAAAACATATCATACATAATCATAACATCATCATACATCATCATAATCATCATGCATCATCCATTCACATACACATACACATACCTAACAAGTTATCACAGAACATGACCGACCCTCCGTGGGACAGCGGGGGTTCGGGGGCTACAAGAAACAATTTCAATAGAGATAACAGCACTAGTTTCACAGAAAAAACTTAGCAGTTTCGCTGAAAGAACACTACTTTCGCTGGATGAACCTTGAACCCTTTTTCAACATGGAAACAATCTGAAATAATCAAAAACTCAATGAATTTGAGATCTGATGATTAGCAGAGCTTCCCCAACCAATATCCATCAAAACTCAATCAATTTCCATTTCAAATACACACTATTTTGAACTAAAAATTGATGGAAACTTGATATGGAACTAAAACAACCAAAAACTCAACAAATAATGAGCACTAAGGCTCCGATACCATATTGTTGGTCCATTTGATTGTATTACAGTGCAAATGAAATGATGAATCGTTCAATGTCAAACACACAAACTAAACAAGATGAACAATGAATATTGAAAACAATAACAACTCATTCAATATAAGACAATGAAGATCATAACATTCAATAACATCAAAGCACAATGATATTTCTATGAATTTAATTCTTAGAAAAGGTAACTTGCAACAAAGATCAATGATTAGGTTTTTCCAAGCTTGCCCACAATGATAATGATCAAAAACTATATATAGCAGTCTTAGTTTCGCAGATAGTTTCGCTGTCAGCGAAACTATTCTGCCAAAACTGTAGTTTCGCTCGGCAGAAATAGTAGTTTTGCCGAGCGAACTAATCAGCTGACTATGAGCGAAACTATAGTTTTGCTCATAGTTTCGCTGAACTGCAAATTTACATAAAGCTAATTACATACAAAAGGAAACTACCAAAAGACCTATTACAAGAAAAAATAAACACTCTAATCTAAGGTGAGTCCAACCTATACATGATCTTTATTTATACGTCAGTATAGGCCTGAAGATTCACCGAGCATGCTCAGATGATCATCTCCTCTGCTATACGTCGGTATAGACCTGGAGCTCTCATCATTTGAGTTTTCCCCAATTATAAAGTCACAATGTGTCCAAATTCAAAAAGGATCATTGTCGAACACTCCACTCCTAAATATCCATATGGCACTCACAATGGTTCTCAATTGATCATTGTCTTTGCCCGCTCTAAAAATCAAAAGAGCATCAAACATCATTAAAAATAACAATATTCAAGAATTGCTTCTCAAAGTAAAATCAAGCAAAGTCAATAATATTGCTCAATAAGCACTGATGACAGGATGAGTTCTTTGCCAAATGTCTGTGCGGACCGAGTTGGCTAAGATTCTTTATTTTAACACATTCTTATAGCACATTTTGTTATAGAAAATTCGATCTTCCTGTTAAAACCTCTTATAAATATTTCTAAGTTTTTAGGTGCATGAGCACTATGTAGGCGCATGGGCAATATGCAGGCGCTTGGCCTTCTAGACGCATGGGAACACTTAGTCGCATGGGAAGGTTCTGGGCGCATGGACACTATTTGGGCGCATGGCACTATTTGGGCGCGTGGGCACTATTTGGGCGCATGGCCCAACACATAGTCATTCTGGGCAGTATTCCAGACGCTTGGGTACTATTCAGGCGCATGGGCCTGACTTAGATGCATGGACATCTAGGCGGTTGGGTACTGTTCGGACGTTTGGGATTTCCGGGCAGTTGGGAACACTTAGTAAATTTAACCGTTGGCGCATGGGCCACTGTTTGGACGTTTGGGCAACTAACTCTTACTAAATTAACATAAATCAGACCCAAATCATCTTATATCATGATCTACACTTAGTATTAACATTCTAAGCAGCATAATAGGTACATACACACACATATATATCCCAAATTTGCACCCACCCACATACACATTTACACACACATACATACGGGTGAAAACCCATCTTTCATAAAACAGGTTCACATGCATTTTCTAGCCCCAAAAATGTTAAAAACATGTAAAAAGGGGGTTCTAGAAACTCACCTTATGCAACTTTTGGTATAACTTCCTTCAAACCTGTTTGCTATGTGCTTAAACACCTAAAACCCACCAAAACACACACACAAACGTACATACACATACATAAGTATACAATCGAACTAAAATCAGTCAAGAACACCTAAAAATCATCAAATTCTTACCTTAAATTTGACTTCTCCTTCTTCTTCAAAAACACAAACTCTCTACTCTTTCTCTCTCTAAAATCGGTTGAAAAGGTGTTGTGCAACAAACATGGGCAGCCATACCACCTTTTGTACCAAATGTAATATATTATTTTGTACTTTTCACACATTTAACCCCTCAACTTGGGTTAAATTGCATTTTCCACTTTTATTCTTTTTCTTTTTACAACTTCTTAGAATATCCGGGTGTTACAAGTCCACCCCCCCTATATAGGTTTCGTCCCTGAAACCTTTTATTCCTCAAATAGATGAGGGTAATGCTGCCTCATCTCTTCTTCAGTCTCCCATGTAGACTCAGATCCCTTCCTATGCTTCCACTGTACACGCACAAGAGGAACGACTTTATTCGTTAACCTTTTCTCTTTATGATCAATGATCGCCGCTGGTTGCTCAACAGAGTTGAGCCGTTCATCAATTTCATTGTCCTCTAGTGGTACAACCATATCCTCATCAGCTAAACACTTCCATAGATGAGATACATGGAATGTTGGGTGAATTCCACTTAACTCATCTGGTAGTTCCAACCTATAGGCCACCTCTCCTACTCGAGCAATAATTCGGAAAGGTCCTATATATCTCAGGCTCAACTTGTCCCTCTTCCTAAACCGAATGATGCCCTTCCAAGGTGATACTTTCAACATAACCCTATCACCAACTTGGAACTCAATCGGTCTATGTCTCTTATCGGCATTCGACTTCTGTCTATCTTTAGCTGCCTTCATAAAGGCTTTGATCTTTTCTAGTTCTCAGTCGTAACTTCGATCACCTCAATACTTCCCAACTCTTTCTGACCAATGTCACCCCAACAAACGAGTGTCCTGTATCTCCTACCGTACAGCATCTCGTATGGTGGAATGCCCATGCTGGCATGATAACTGTTGTTGTAGGAGAATTCTGCTAATGGCAAATGGTCATCCCAACTTCCTTCAAAATTGATCACGCACGCTCAAAGCGTGTCCTCGAGTGTCTGGATCGTTCTCCCAGACTGACCGTCCATCTGAGGATGACAAACCGTGCTGATGTGTAGCCTCGTTCCCATCGCATCGTGGAATTTCTTCCAAAACTTAATTGTAAATCGAGTGTCACGATCAGATACATATACAATAGACACCAGTACACCATGATGCGCTACAATCTCCTTGATGAAACAAATCTGCTATTTTCTCGAAGGAATACGTCTCTCGGATCCGTACGAAGTGTGCAGTATTCATCAAACGATCAACTATCACCCATATAGCATCATACCCCCTCGGGGTACGCGGTAACTTCGTAATAAAGTCCATGGTGATATGCTCCCACTTCCATTCAGGTATATCCAAAGGTTGGATTTTCCCGTATGGCTTCTGATGCTCCACCAACACTTGTAAACAAGTAAGGCACTTACTCACGTATTCCGCTACGTCACGTTTCATACCCGGCCACCAATAATTCTTCTTCATATCATGGTACATCTTGGTAGCACCAGGATGAATGGAGTACCAAGTCTTATAAGCCTCATCCATGATCTTTCCACTTAAGTTCCCGTAACGAGGAATCCACATCCGCCTATATCGGGTTCTAACACCGAGAGTGTTTTCAGCCAACTCTGCGACCAGGCATTTCATCCTTTCAGAGTTAAGATGATCTTCTTTCGTCTCCTCATCTTGAAACTCCTTGACCTGCGCCATCACATCAGAGGTCATAATCAACTCATAAGCCTTCACCTGAATCGGCTCGGGTCTCTCCTTTCGGCTAAAGGCATCTGCCACCATGTTGGCCTTGCCCGGATGGTAATGGATCTCGCAATCGTAATCCTTTATGAGCTCCAACCATTGTCTCTGCCTCATATTCAAATCTTTCTATTTGAAGAAGTACTTTAAGCTTTTGTGGTCAGTGAATATAGTGCACTTCGTCCCATATAGGTAGTGCCGCCAAATCTTGAAGGCAAAGACCACAGCTACCAGCTCCAAGTCATGAGTAGGATAATTAACCTCATGAACTTTCAACTGTCGGGATGTGTAGGCTATAACCTTCCCTCATTGCATCAACAAGCAACCCAACCCCGAGTAGGAAGCATCCGAATAGACTACCAAGTCCTCGCTTTCTTCCGGCAAGGATAAAACAGGAGCTTGAGTTAACCTCATCTTTAACTCTTCAAAAGCCTTCTCCTGATCTTGATCCCATACAAACTTCACATGCTTACGGGTCAGCTTAGTCAATGGAGAAGCTATCTTGGAGAAGTCTTGGATGAATCTTCGAAAATATCCCGCCAACCCCAAGAAGCTACGGATCTCCGATGGAGTCTTTGGAGACTTCCATTACATTACCGCCTCCACCTTTGCCGGGTCTACCATAATCCCCTCGGGATTTACCACGTGACCCAAGAATTGAACCTCACGCAACCAAAAAGCACACTTGGAGAATTTGGCATACAACTTCTTTCTCCTAAGTGTCTCCAATACCTCACATATGTGGCCGACATTTTCTTCCTCACTTCTCGAATAAATCAGGATATCATCAATAAACACAATCACTGATTTATCTAACATCAGCCGACACACTCAGTTCATCAAGTCCATAAAGGCAGCTGGTGTGTTAGTTAAACCAAAGGACATAACAAGAACTCGTAGTGTCCATAACGCATGCGAAAAGCTGTCTTATGGATATCCTGCTCCTTTACCTTCGGCTGATGGTATGTAGATCGAAGATCAATCCTCGAGAACCAACTGGCACCTTGCAGCTGATCAAACAAGTCATCAATCCTCGATAATGAATACCGATTCTTCACCGTTAACTTGTTCAATTCACGGTAGTCAATACACATCCTCATACTCCCGTCCTTCTTTTTGACGAACAAGACCGGAGCACCCCAAGGAGAGATACTTGTTCTAATGAACCTCTTTTCGAGCAACTCCTGCAGTTGCTCCATCAATTCTATCATCTCGGAGGGAGCTAGACGATACGGCGCCTTAGTAACAGGTTGGGCACCGGGTATCAAGTCAATTTCAAATTTGATTTCACGATCCGGTGGCACACCTGGCAAATCTTCTAGAAACACATCCGGAAAGTCACACACCACCGGTACATCAGACAATTATGGGTTGACGTGTCTACATCCTTCATGTAGGCCAAATAAGCACTATGTCCACGCCTCATGCACTTTCCGGCCACCGCCATCGAAATCATCTTCGGAATCGTCGTAACTCGATCGCCATATATTTTCACCAGACTACCGTCGGGCGCTATCAGTCTAATCATCTTCTTTCGACACACGATGTTTGTTTTGTAGGTTGCTATCCAATCCATCCCTAGGACTACATCAAATCCACCTAGGAGCATCACTTGTAACTTAGCAGCAAACCTACGACCCTCTAGCTCTATGGTACAGTCCTCTACCATATCAGTAACTCTAGTGGACTTACCAATAGCAGTTTCTACATCGAAGGGCTCATTATTATTTCTACTACTAACAGGAAATTTAGCATAGAAACTAGTAGTAATAAAACTCTCACTATCACCAGAATCAAATAACACAGAGCAAGAGTTTAATTTACTAGAAACGTACCTGACACAACATCGGGGTCCGTCCTAGCCTCCTCCCTGGTCATAGTGAAAGCTCTGGCGTTCGTCTTTTGCCCTTCAGTCCCGGTCATCCTCTTCACCCTGGAACTCTCAGCCCTTGGCTTCTTGCATTCCCTACTCATGTGACCCTCTCCACTACAGTTAAAACATCTCACCGCATGATAGTCCTTTGCTATATGCCCCTTCCTCCCACACTTAAACCATACATTTGATCCCCACCTACACTCTCCTGTATGCTCCCTTCCATATTTTCCACACCTCTTCGACCCTACACCGGATGTGACCACACGTCCGTCATCCACCCGTGCACTCTTGTTGTTTTCGGGAGCACAACCCCATCCGAACCGCTTCCCGTTCCAGTTCCGGTCACCACCACCTTTCTTACTCACCTCAGCCACCACTACCTCCCTTTCATCATATAGTCTCCCAGCCAAGTCTACCACTGACCCGAACGTGCTTGGTCGGGCAGCAATCATATACCTGCGGATGTCCGCCGGTAAGCCCTGAATGTATCTCTTAATCTTTCGTGACAAGGGTGTCTCCTGATCTGGCACGAGCCATGCCATCTCGTTAAACTTGGTGGTGTATTGTTGATGTGTCATTGTTCCCACCTCCAGCTGGAGGAACTCTCTCTCCACCTTGTCCAACTCCCAATGAGGACAGAACTCCTCGATCACCAACTTCTTTAGTTCGCTCCACCTTATTCAACTAATCGCCCTACTACCCTCTGCTTGGACAATGTTGTCCCACCAGCATAGAGCCGAGTCCATAAACAAACGAGTGGCAAACTTCACCTTCTGGTCTTCTTGGGACTCATTGATTTCAAGGACAGCCTCCATCTCCCTCACCCATCAGTGAGCAGCAGTAGCAGTTCCATTACCATCAAAGGTAGGGGGCTTACATCTCTGGAATGCCCTATAGTTACAACCTCGTGCTGCCTCCAGCATACGCTCCTCCTCCTCCTCTTCCTCATTAGTAGGGATAATCGTCTCGGTGTCGGGTTGCTCTCTCCCTCCCGAGGACCTGTTCTTATCCCTCCTCTCTCCTTCTCTAACAGCCTTAATCACTTCGGTTAATACAGACGGCAAGATCGTCTGCATGACCTGATGAACTTCCTCCACCACGGCCTCCTTCACCGAGGCTCTCAGGTTAGCACTCTCATCTCCACCCTCCGGATGAGGGGTCTCACGCTCCTCATGGGTCACCTTGTCAACCCTGGGCCTTCCTCTTATGGCCCGTGGTTCAGCACCACATCCTCCACACACTCCGCATCGTGAAGTCTTAGAAGATCTACCTCCAGCCATCCTCTAACACACTATAAGATTCAAACACTAACACAGTCATTCAAGGTAATGGCTAAGTTTATGTCAAGTATAGTAAGTCCCTAATTACTATGGCCAATTGTGATTTGCCACTTACTTTACTCTTCACACCCCAATCATTTCCTATCCTGACTATATCAGTATCTAAATCTACTAAGGGAAAACAGATCAAATAACATGCACACATGATATCGGTTAACATTAAAGAAAATACCAGATGGCACGTAGCTACTCGGATTGGCACCACTTCCCTTTGTCCCATTCCCAGTTTACGTTTCTTTTGAAAATATTTACCCATTTCACTTAAACTTCAGCTCTTATACCAACTTGTAAGGCCCCATTCCCGGGCACCTCACAGTTGGCATTCATCGCACATAAAACATACATTTAAAACATCGCAGAGGAAATTAATTAAAACTATTTCATATATATTAATGACATCTTTTGCAAAGTAATACAATACAGTTAACTGTTACAAAATATCATAATTGCATTACATCATAAAAATATCATTGTTATACAAATGGATGCCATCCCAAAAATGCCAAGTAGCTGTCACGTGCCATCCGCAGCAACAATCACCTAACAACTGGAAAATACATAAAAGTCAGCGTTGCTGAGTGAGTTCTAATTTTATAAATAAAATACTTCACTTATCATTCAAAACCGTTCTTTACTTTCATATGTGCTCATACATCACACGTACAAATAGATAATCTTATTATTATCTTCATCATCGTTCATTAACTTTCGTTCATTCATCATCGTACGTCATAGTTATCATTCGTTATCTATTTACATTCCGGGCCAATGCCACGGGCTATACCCCAATGTCATGCATAAAGCGGGTACTGCGCCGAATTCTATGATTAGACTCCCGTACATTGTGCCCAGTGGACTGACCACAATACCGGGGTAACTTCATTCGGACCAATGCCATGTGCCATACCCCACCGTCATGCATAAAGCGGGTACTTGGCCGAAGTCTATAATTAGACTCCCATACATTGTGCCCAGTGGCCTGATCATAGTACCGGGGTAAGTGGCAAAGATCCCATACGTATGGCCAATCATAAGGATTAGACCCTAGTGTGCATCCTTCCGGGGTAGCTAACCCGCACACAGTTGACCTAACACCCTTCATTGGGGGTGGACCTCTATACATTGCTTGCAAGACTTTTCTTACATTCGCTCGTTCATTAATGCATGCACCCATTCTTTCTTTATGCTTCTCATATCATTAACATTAACTTCCGCTTTACGTTACATAATACTTCACGTTCATCTAATACTCGTAATACATAGGACGCGGAATAATACATAATAAGGAGCATAAGAAAACATATCTTACATAATCATAACATCATCATACATCATCATAAACATCATGCATCATCCATTAACATACACATACACGTACCTAACAAGTCATCATAGAACATGACCGACCCTCCGTGGGACAGCGGGGGTTCGGGTGTGGGAGCCCCTGACAGCAGTGTTCTAGGGGCGGCAGCCCCTAGTGTGGTCAAAGGGGCAACGCCCCTGGCTGAAAATTTGTAGTTGTAATTTCGCTGACAATTTCGGCAGCAGTTTAGCTAGCCGAATGTCACAAATAGCTTAGTTTCGCCGATAAGTTCGCACGAAATAAGCTTGAACTTTCATTTGAAATTACTTTCGGTAGCAATTTCGCTTTTTAAGCCGTCACAAGCACTGATGAACTTTCGTTCAAAGAGACTAGTTTCGTAGAACTACAAGAAACAATTTCAATAGAGATAACACCACTAGTTTCGTAGAATGAACTTAGCAGTTTTGCTGAAAGAACACTACTTTCGCTGGACGAACCTTGAAACCTTTTTCAACATGAAATCAATCTGAAATCATCAAAATCTCAATGAATTTGAGATCTAATGATTAACAGAGCTTCCCCAACCAATAACCATCAAAACTCAATCAATTTCCATGTCAAATACACACTATTTTGAACTGAAAATTAATGGAAACTTGATATTGAACTAAAACAACCAAAAACTCAACAAATCATGAGCATTAAGGCTCTGATACCATATTATTGGTCCATTTGATCGTAATACAGTGCAAATGAAATGATGAGTCATTCAATATTAAACACACAAACTAAACAAGTTGAACAATGAAGATTGAAAACAATAACAACTCATTCAATATAAGACAATGAAGATCATAACATTCAATAACATCAAAGCACAATGATATTTCTGTGAATTTACTGCTTAGAAAAGGTAACTTGCAACAAGGATCAACAAGTAGGGTTTTGCAAGCTTGCCCACAATGATAATGATCAAAAACTATATAGCAGTCTTAGTTTCGCAGACAGTTTCGCTGTCAGCGAACCTGTTCTATCAAAACTGTAGTTTCGCCCGGCAGAAACAGTAGTTTCGCCGAGCGAACTAATCAGATGACTGTGAGCGAAACTACAGTTTCGCTGGACTGCAAATTTACATAAAGCTAATTACATACAAAAGGAAACTAATAAAAGACCTATTACAAGCAAAAATAAACATTCTAATCTAAGGTGAGTCCAACCTATACATGATCTTTAGTTATACGTCAGTATAGGCCTGAAGATTCACCGAGCACGATCAGATGATCATCTCCTCTGCTATACGTCGGTATAGACCTGGAGCTCTCATCATTTGAGTTTTCCCCAATAATAAAGTCACAATGTGTCCAAAATCAAAAAAGGATCATTGTCGAACGCTCCACTCCCAAATATCCATATGGCACTCACAATGGTCCTCAATTGATCATTGTCTTTGCCCGCTCTCAAAGTCAAAAGAGCATCAAACATCATGGAAAAGAACAATATTCAAGAATTGCTTCTCAAAGTAAAATCAAGCAAAGTCAATAATATTGCTCAATAAGCGCTGATGACGGGATGAGTTCTTTGCCAAATGTCTGTGGGGACCGAGTTGGCTAAGATTCTTTATTTTAACACATTCGTATAGCACATTTTCTTATATAAAAATTGATCTTCCTATTAAAACCTTTTAAAATTATTTCTATGTTTTTAGGTGCATGAGCACTATGCAGGCGCATGGGCACTATGCAGGCGCTTGGCCTTCTAGAGGCATGGGAACACTTAGGCGCATGGGAAGGTTCTGGGCGCATGGATACTATTTGGGCGCATGGGCACTATTTGGGTGCATGGGCATTATTTGGGCGCATGGGCACTATTTGAGCGCATGGGCACTATTTGGGCGCATGGGCACTATTTGGGCGCATGGCCCCACACATAGTCATTCTGGGTAGTATTCCAGATGCTTGGGTACTATTTAGGCGCATGGGCCTCACTTAGACGCACGGACATCTAGGAGGTTGGGTATTGTTTAGACGTTTGGGATTTCTTGGCGGTTGGGAACACTTAGTAAATTTAACCCTTGGCTCATGGGCCACTGTTTGGACGTTTGGGCAACTAACTCTTACTAAATTAACATAAATCAAACCCAAATCATCTTATATCATGATCTACACTTATTATTAACATTCTATGCCCCATAACAGGTAAATACACACATATATATATCCCAAATTTGCACCCACCAACATACACATTTACACACACATACATACGGGTGAAAACCCATCTTTCATAAAACTGGTTCACATGCATTTTCTAGCCCCAAAGTTGTTAAAAACATGTAAAAAGGGGGTTCTAGAAACTCACCTTATGCAACTTTGGGCATAACTTCCTTCAAACCCGTTTGCTATGAGCTCAAACACCAAAAACCCACCAAAACACACACACACAAACGTACATACACATACATAAGTATAAACTCGAACTAAAATTAGTCAAGAACACCTAAAAATCGTCAAATTCTTACCTTAAATTCGACTTCTCCTTCTTCTTCTTCAAAAACCCAAACTCTTTACTCTTTCTCTCTCTAAAATCGGTTGAAAAGGTGTTGTGCAGCAAATATGGGCAGCCATACCACCTTTTGTACAAAATATAATATATTATTTTGTACTTTTCACACATTAACCCCTCAACTTAGGTTAAATTGCATTTTACACTTTTATTCTTTTTTTTACAACTTCTTAAAATATCCGGGTGTTACAAGTCCACCCCTCCTTATATAGGTTTCGTCCCCGAAACCTGTTATTCCTCAAACAGACGAGGGTAATGCTACCTCATCTCTTCTTCAGTCTCCCACGGAGACTCAGATCCCTTCCTATGCTTCCACTGTACACGCACAAGAGGAACTACTTTATTCCTTAACCTTTTCTCTTTACGATCAATTATCGCCACTAGTTGCTCAACATAGTTGAGCCGTTCATCAATTTCAATGTCCTCCAGTGGTACAACCATATCCTCATCAGCTAAACACTTCCGCAGATGTGATACATGGAATATTGGGTGAATTCCACTTAACTCATCTCGTAGTTCCAACCTATAGGCCACCTCTCCTACTCGAGCAATAATTCGGAAAGGTCCTATATATCTCGGGCTCAACTTGCCCCGCTTCCTAAACCGAATGATGCCCTTATAAGGTGAGATTTTCAACATAACCCTATCACCCACCTGGAACTCAATCGGTCTACGTCTCCTATTGGCATACAACTTCTGTCTATATTTAGCTGCCTTCATAAAGGATTTGATCTTTTCTAGTTTCTCAATCGTAACCTCGATCACCTCAATACTTCCCAACTCTTTCTGACCAATGTCACCTCAACAAACGGGTGTCCTGCATCTCCTACCATATAGCATCTCGTATGGTGGCATGCCAATGTTAGCATGATAACTGTTGTTGTACGAGAATTCTGCTAATGGCAAATGGTAATCCCAATTTCCTCCAAAATCGATCACGCACGCTCGAAGCATGTTCTCGAGTGTCTGGATCGTCCTCTCAGACTGACCGTCCGTCTGACGATGATAAGCCGTGCTTATGTGTAGCCTCGTTCCCATCGCATCGTGGAATTTCTTCCAAACCTTAGATGTAAACCGAGTGTCACGGTCAGATACAAATACAATAGACACCGGTACACCATGATGAGCTACAATCTACTTGATGAATAAATCTGCTAATTTCTCGGAGGAATACGTCTCTCGGATCGGTAGGAAGTGTGCACTCTTCGTCAAACGATCAACTATCACCCATATAGCATCATACCCTCTCGGGGTACGCGGTAACTTCGTAATAAAATCCATGGTGATATGCTCCCACTTCCATTCAGGTATATGCAAAGGTTGGATTTTCCCTTACGGCTTCTGATGCTCCGCCTTCACTTGTAAACAAGTAAGGCACTTACGCACGTATTCCGCTACGTCACTTTTCATACCCGGCCACTAATAATTCTTCTTCATATCATGGTATATCTTGGTAGCACCAGGATGAATGGAGTACCAAGTCTTATAAGCCTCATCCATGATCTTTCCACGTAAGTTCCCGTAACGAGGAATCCACATCCGCCCATATCGGGTTCTAACAACGAGAGTGTTTTCAGCCAACTCTGCGACCAGGCCTTTCATCCTTTTAGAGTTAAGATGATCTTATTTCATCGCCACATCTTGAAACTCCTTGACCTGTGTCATCAAATCAGAAGTCATAATCAACTTATAAGCCTTCACCCGAATCGGCTCGGGTCTCTCCTTTCGGCTAAGGGCAACTGCCACCACGTTGGCCTTGCCCTGATGGTAATGGATCTCGCAATCGTAATCCTTTATGAGCTCCAACCATCGTCTCTATGTCATATTCAAATCTTTCGGCTTGAAGAAGTACTATAAGCTTTTGTGGTCAGTGAATATAGTGCACTTCTTCCGATATAGGTAGTGCCGCCAGATCTTCAAGGCGAAGACCACAGCTGCCAGCTCCAAGTCATGAGTAGGATAGATGCCGAAACACGGTGCCGAGCTATGATATCTTTAATAAATAAATCCGCCAACCTCTTGGATGAATACGTCTCGCGGATCGGTAGGAAGTGAGCACTCTTGGTCAGACGATCAACAATCACCCAGATGGTATCGTACACCCTCGCCGTGCAGGGTAACTTTGTAATGAGGTCTATGGTGATGTGCTCTCACTTCCGCTTGGGTATATCCAACGGTTGGATCTTCTCGTATGGCATCTCATGTTCTACCATTACTTGCAAGCAAGTAAGGCACTTATTCACATACTCCACCACATCGCGCTTCATACCCGGCCACCAATAATCCATATTCATATCCTGGTACATCTTCATGGCACCGGGATGAATCGAGTATCGATTCTTATGATCTTCATTCAAAATCCGCCCCCGTAAGTCTCCATAACGTGGGATCCACATCTGTCCATTCCGGATCTTGACACCGAGAGTGTTCTCACCCAACTACGTAACTATTCCTCTTATCCTCTTCTTGGAATTCTTTCACCTGTGTCATCACATCAGTGGTCATAACCAACTGATACGCCTTCACCCTAATCGGCTCAGGTCTCTCTTTTCGAAAAAGGGCATCAGCCACAACGTTAGCCTTAGCCGGATGGTAATGGATCTCATAGTCATAATCGTTGATGAGCTCCAACCACCTCCTCTGTCTCATGTTTAGATCCTTTTGCCCAAAGAAATACTTTAAGCTTTTATCGTCGGTGAAGATTGTGCACTTTGTACCATATAGGTAGTGCCTCCAGATCTTCAATGTGAGTACCCCAACAGCTAACTCTAGATCATGTGTGGGATAGTTGACTTCGTGGGTTTCAGCTGTTGGGATACATAAGCAATTACTCTCCCACGTTGCATCAACACACAACCTAGTCCCGAATAAGAAGCATCTGAATATACCACTAAGTCCTTACTTCCTTCGGGTAATGTCAAGACAGGAGATTGAGTCAATCTCATCTTTAACTCCTTGAAAGCACTCCCCTGTTCTCTGTTGGATCTTGTATGCCCAAGACACATACAAGATTGATGTGGTTAGTACGTTATGATCCAATTCGGGTCATAACCAATAACAAGCTATACAAACACCAATAAATGTTTATTTGTTGATGAGATCACACAAATAAACATTGACACCAATTTAGAAAATGGGTTTTCTAAAACATTGCTTTGTAATAGAACAACATTATATGGATAATATGTTCATGGGATATTATTTGTTTCATTATTTAAGTTGGTTAAATAATAACAAATAAAAGTGTGTTATTGTTATAGAATTGACAGAGGTTTTAATTTTATAAAAACATTAAGGGTTGAAAGAGTGCAATTTTATAAAAGTTTCTGAAAGGATCTCAGTATCAAGTTTGATCAATTAGATTAGATTTGCAGCGGAATTAGTACACGAATTAGACAAATTCAAACAAGAACACAAGAGATATAGCAATGTAACAGTACGGTTATAGAATGAGAGAAAGTTTCTGCACAAAAGATGTATTTCATTCAATATAAGCTTCGACACATTACAATTAGGTCATCTTTCCTTTTATAGGGAAAGATGATGTCAGCTGATGTCACTTGACAGTGACATCTAACTGTTATTACAACAAACTACTGATAGTTACACAACTACTGAAGATGTCAAACAACTGACATCTTCTTACAAAAGACAAGTGTAAACTATCTCTACAACTACTGATAAGAAACTACTGAAACTACAACTACTGGAACTATAACGACTGAAGAACATGCTATTCAGCCATTTTACAAATGCTGAAATAGAAATAAAACTACTGAAAAGAAAAGACTGAAAGGAAACCATCATAACAACTGAAGAATACTTCTTCAGCTGTTGTGACAAACTCTAAAGGCTTCAGTACTTGGACTTCAGACTTGAACTTTAGTTGTTGTCATCAGCTGATGTCTTCAGTTGTTTACATCAGCTGATGTCTTCAGTCTTTGTCTTCAGTCTTTGTACTTCAGTTTTTGTACATCAGCTGATGGTCTTCAGTACTTTAGTCTTCAGCTGATGAAGTCTTCAGTACTTTAGTCTTCAGCTGTTGATCTTCAGACTTTGTAAAACAACTAATCAAGTCTTCGGCAGTTGTTGTGATGTCTTGTGGGACTTAAAGGTTTTTCTGATCTGGCTCATTGGTTCTTTTGGTCCAACAAACTCCCCCTGAACCAATGTAGCCAAAACCTTTAAGCTTATTGAATGTGTCCCACTTATTAAGGAAGAAAGATTGGTCTTTCGTCTTCTAGATCAGCTCAGAAGTGACCCTTGTCAGCACATGCCTGGGAAGAAGTCTCAAGAATCTGATTGGCAAAGGATGAATGGGAACTTTGTCTTGGGGAACTGGACACAGAGCTGTTATCCCATCCATGAGACCTACTTCCCAACTATAAGCCTATATGATTCTCTGGTGTAGGCTTCTAAAAATACAATTTGTTCCTCCATGGTAAGCTCTTCTGCCTCACCCTCAAAGAATCCTTGAGGCCCATAGAACTCAGATAGGAATTTGACCTGTTTACCATTCTGGTGATCTCTCTGTATGCAAACTCATCAGGGTGATTACCCTCTAGTAGTAAGTGGAGCTCATCCTTCCTGATTTCCTCAAGCCTCTTATACACCAACCCCTTCTTCACCATTCTGTTTTGTAGCATCTTCTGTGGGGGCATGTTGGATGTATAGGCCTTCTTGAAATCTTCAAGGATCTCCTAGGGTGATACTACAATGGCAAGTGTGATCACTACATCTATAATCCTTTTCACTTTCCTATTGTATCTCTAAGGGATGTCTTTCTTCTAGATCCTATGAGAGACCCTGGGATTAGGCCAAATCCTCACTCTCTCTTTCTGATACTGAAATGTCTGCCTGAGAATGTACAGCCTCTAAGCATGTTTCCTCATGCTTATGATTGATGAGGAGGGTGCATATGCTTTGTCTACCCTCTTCAACAATTCCTCATCATGATGTTTGTGAAGCTCTTCTTCTTCTAGCTTCACTTTCATAGTCTATCTTTGAAGCTCAGGAGTAATTGTTCAAGGGAGACTTTTGGCCTTAGGCAATGTAAGTACAGCTGAGATAGGTAGCCTATCTTCTTCCTCATCATCATCTTCTTCTTCATCTTCAAGCCTCAACACCCTTCTCTTCCTCTTTAAGGGTGCATCATCGGCTATTAGTTTTGTGGGAGAGGGAGTTGGTTTAGTGGGTTGTGGTAGTGGTTGGTTTGGTGTGGGAATTTTGGCAGGCTGTTCTAGCAGTTTGGATGTGAGTGAGGCTTTGGTTTGTTTGGCTAGAGCAGTCCTGTTCCCAGCACCAGCTTCACTCAGGGCTTCTATGACCAAACCCTTGGTAAATTCTTCAGACGAACAGATCTTGGTGGTTATTGCCAAGATGCGGTCCCTAGACCATGAGTTGATCTCCAGGACTGATCTCCCCAGATACTTCGAAGTGAACCTTGCCATAGCCTCAAGTCTCTCCTTCTCCTCTTGGCTATAGCAAGTCCATCGGTTTTCTATCTCTTGTACCTCTAACATTCGGATCTCTGAGTCAAGTTGTTTAGTATCAAAACCCTACCTAAACAACTGATCAATGATGTTATCCATTGATCGGTTATGTTGGGCATCAGCTTCCTTTACCATCTCATCCAACTTCTTCTCAGATTCCTTTACTCCCTTCTTCTTCTCGTATGTGACATGAAAGTCTTTTGCATTTTCAGTCACTTTCTCCATGTCAGTTCCCTTCTTAACCTCCATTTCTTTCTCAATCTCCACAACCAACTCCATCTTAGTTTCTACCTCCTTCTCCACCTCTTTCTCTTTCTCCTCCTCAATCCTCTTCCTCTTGATTGCTTTCCCTGACTGAGTCTCCCCCTTTTTGGTTGCATTGGTTGTAGGGGTTTGACTGTCAGAAAGCCTCTTTGCTACAGCATCATCTACCATTGGCTGAATAGTTGAGGAAAGCCTCTCATCAAGGGTTTTAATCACAATATCAGTGATAATTGGTGTGATGAGAGGCAGGGAGTTTTGAAAGATATCAGCTATTTGCTCAGGGGGGTTCTGTCCCTGAGAAATAGTGCCAGAAGCTGAGGCTAGTGGTCGAGATTTAAGGAGTGGCTCAGTGTTTGTGAGACCTTCAGATGAAGGTGCCATCTGTTGGGTTATTTTGGTGGAAGATGAACTTGATTCTTGAGAGAGTTGGGCAAGTAGCTCTTTTAATCTACTTACCTCCTCCTCAAGAATAGTGTTCTGGCTAGAACATCATAAAAGAAGCCCAGGTCATCATTAGCTGTAATTGAATCACCTGACCTCCGGATTGGATCAGGATGTACACGTGCTTAGTATGGCTCAGTGTCCACATGTGCCCCTTGTTCTTGGTACTGGGGACTTCCTGCCTCAGGATTAAATCCTTCATCAGCAGTTGCCTCTGGTGAGGACTTAGAGTTCTTACCAGCTTCATCCTGTTCATGTGTTGAAGCAGGAGAAGTGGCAGCCTCACCAGATGTTCTAATCTCCTCTGTCGCACTGGGAGATTGAACATGATAATCCGTATGTTGTGGGCTCTCAGCAACACTTTGTTCCTCCTTCTCATTGGTTGGGGTTTGCCCAGTTGTTATAGGTTCCTAGGGAGAGGGTGGAGTGTTGAGCTGAATCAACATTTTTGCAATAATAAGTGTTGGGCTTTGAGGGGCGGTTGCATTGGGAGATGGGGTAGAAGCAGTGTGCACCCGGGAGATTGGTGCTCTTCAATGGCAACCTCCTAAGTTAGAAAGGTTCCAGATGTGTGGGTGCCCCTAATGTGGTTGCTTCAGGCTCCTGTTGAGAGGATGCCTGAGCGGAGCCTGAGCGGTTGAGGCTGGTGGAGTCCTTGTATCTACTGGGTGATTAATGCCAGTAGATATATCCTGCCTTTATGTTACAGGGGCATCCTCAGGGGACTCATCTCCCTGAGTAGCCTTTTTGGGCTTTTTGGATTTGGGTTTGGTGGGTACTTTGGATTTGGAGGTGGAGGCTGTGGGTTCCTGCTGCTTGGGTTTTAGCAGCTTGGCAGCCTGTTTCAGTGTTTGGTCAGAGTTGTGCCTGGAGTATACTTCGGGCAATACAGCCACAGCAGGGACTCCAAAAAAGGCCAACAAGTCCCTCAGCATTCAGCTGGTTCTCTATAATGGTCATAATGAACCGTGGATATAGTATCCATCGGTTAGCAAAAGGTTTTGAGGCCATATCATTAAGTTCTAAAAATATGATTTCAGAAAAATTTAAGTCTTGTTGCTCAAGGATAGAGAATAATACCTGCTGCCACCTAATGGATATTTGATCCCAAGAAGAAGTCTTAGGGGCTAAGCAGACACTTACCATGTGAAAAATGAGGCATTCTGTGTCATGGAAATGCTTCTTGAGAATGGTAGAAGCATGTAGATCACCCTGATATCCATGGTGGGCAAAGGATAGATCAGTTGTGCCCTTTGGATATCCAGTGGGGAAGGTGGCATCATGTAAATCAAGGGTTTGACGAATGGTTTCAGGAGTGATGGCCACCTTATGGTTGTTGACGAACGACTGGAGAGAGACCTCGGTGTCTGTCTCCCCAGTGAGGGTGACGTTCGTCCAAAACTGGTTTAGGGATTCGGCGTATATGGTAGGGTTAAGAAGAAAGGCCGTTTTGTATTGGGAATGGACCATGAGATCAATGGCATTGTCGAACTTGGTCCAAAATGGTGATTTGGTAAGGTGGGCAACACAATTGTGTCTGGGTTTAAGCTGCATGGTCGCCATTAATGTGAGGAGAGAGGTTTCAGAGTTTTTGAATGTTAGGTTATGAGAGAATGAAAAACTCCGAAGTTAGGGTTAGATATTTATAATGGTTATGAAACAGCTGAAAAGAAACGACTGAAGGTTTTGGTGTTAGTCATCAGTTGTTTGAAACGACTGATGACATGGTTTTAACCTTCAGAGGTTGTAAACGACTGAAAGCGTGGTGTTAGTCATCAGTAGTTGTATAAACTACTGAAGACATGGTTTTTCTTTCAGAGGTAATAAACGACTGAAGACTTGTTGTTAATCATCAGTAGTTGAAAACTACTGAAGATATGGTTTTCATCTTCAGACGTTGTAAACAACTGAAGACTTGGTGTTAGTCATCAGTAGTTGTAAACTACTGAAGACATGCTTTTGTCCTTCAGATGTTGTAAACAACTGAGGACATGGTGTTAGTCATCAGTAGTTGTAAAAATTGCTGAGGAAATGGTTTTGTCCTTCAGTTGTTTGGATATGATACAACAGATATTGATATCAGCTGAAGAGTAAAATTTACTCATCAGCTGTTGTCGTCAATTCAGTTGTTTCAGTCTGACCTCAACATTTACTCATCAGACTTTGTCTGGATTTCAGATGTTTCATTGGCCTTCAGCTCTTATGAATATTTATTCTTCAGAGCTTGTGAACAAATATTGTCTTTAGTACTTATGTGTAAAATTACTCATCAGTACTTGTGGACAAAATTTGTTCTTCAGTACTTATTTGTGAAAACTATGAATCAGTAGTTATAATCACATCAGTAGTTGTAAATACATCAGCTGTTTTCAACAAATAATGCACTTCAGTACTGTGAAGTATTTTAGTCTTCAGTAGTTATGAAAAATGCTGAAGACTAAATAACTCATCAGTACTTTTATTTGACTTTTGTATACTAATGCTCATCAGTACTTGGCTGATTAGCACTAGTATCAGTCAATTTATTCCAGCTGCAGCATACCAAGCCTTAGCACCAGATTTTGAAAAGTGACATTATCTAAAGGCTTAGTAAATATATCTGCAAGCTCATCAGCACTAGACATAAACTTTGGATCAATCAGACCTTTTTCATAACAATCCCTAATAAAATGATGCCTGATCTCAATATGTTTGGTCCTAGAATGCTGGACTGGATTCTTAACAACACAAAGAGCTGAAGCACTATACATGAGTAATGGTTTCTTAGTCTCTATAATGACATAATCCAACAATTGATTCTGAAGCCAGAGTACCTGGGATGTACAACTTGCAGCAGCAATGTACTCAGCTTCGGCAGTGGATGTAGTAATTGATGTTTGTTTCTTACTCTGCCAAGAAACTAAACAATTGCCTAGGAATTGGCATCCTCCAGAAGTTTATTTTCTGGTCACTTTGCATCCAGCATAGTCACTATCAGAGAAAGCAACTAATTTGCAAGAATGCCCAGTGGAATACCAATGTCCTAGAGATTAGGTACCTTGCAAGTATCTAAAGATCCTTTTGACTGCAATCAAATGGAATCTTTAGGTGCAGCCTGAAATCTAGCATAGACACATGTTGCAAACATAATGTCTGGTCTAGAAGCTGTAAGGTACATCAAGGACCCAATCATACATCTGTAAAGGGTTTCATCAATCGCTTTACCTTTCTGATCAACATCCGGTTGTGTGGTGCTGCTCATGGGAGTAGAACAGGGCTTACAATTTTGTAAATCAAACTTATTCAAAAGATCTTTTGTATATTTGGACTGATGAATGAAGGTTCCATCAGTCCTTTGTTTGATTTGCAAACCCAGAAAGAACTGTAATTCTCCCATAGCACTCATTTCAAACTTCTTTTGCATTAAGTTTGTAAATACATCACACAACTGTGGATCCGAGGATGCAAAAATAATATCATCAACATAAATTTGAACAAGTAGCTTATGCTGTCCCACTTTCTTTATGAATAAAGTTTTATCAATGGAGCCTCTAGTGAAATTATTTTGTAGAAGAAAATTTGATAATGTTTCATACCAGGATCTAGGAGCTTGTTTCAACCCATAAAGAGCCTTATCAACCTTATACACCCAATCGGGATGTTTATTGTCCTCAAAACCTGGTGGTTGACACATAAAACTTCCTCTTTTATTTTACCATATAAAAAGGCACTTTTGACATCCATTTGAAAAACTTTAAGATTGTGAAAGGTAACATAGGCTAAGAACAATCTAATTGCCTCCAGTCTGGCTACAGGGAAGGTTTCATCATAATCAATACCTTCTTCTTATGCAAACCCCTGTACAACCAGCCTGGTCTTGTTCTTAACAATTTGGCCCTTTTCATCAGTTTTATTCCTAAACACCCATTTAGTGCCTATTGCACACTTACCTTGGGGTAAAGGAACAAGCTCCCACACTTGCTGCTTTTTGAACTGAAGAAGCTCAATCTGCATTGCTTCAACCCATCCATTGTCTCTTAGTGCCACATGGTAATTCTTTGGCTCTTGCTGACTGATGAAGAGAGCATAGAAGCAGAAATTGGACAATTGACTTCTTGTTGAAACTCCAGCATTGATATCACCAATGATTTGAGACATTGGGTGATCCTTCAGCTCTTGATAAACAATGAGGTTTGTGCAAGTGTTTGTAGGACCTTCAGCAGCAACAGATGATGAAGATTCTTCAAACCATGTTGGTGATGGCAACTCAAATGAAGTAGATGATTCAGAAATCTCATCAGCATTTGTTGTGGATGGAACCGCTGAAGCTACAGGAGCATCAGGTTTAGATGACTCAGGCAGTTGGTCACTAAACCTGAAAAGGTGAGTACTGGCTACATCATCATCAGTACCACCAGGTGGAGAACTGTCAACAGGAGCAACAGCTGGAGCTTGATAAGGAACATATTGCAGTATGTCCAAATCAAATAACTCCACAAGGTTTTGTGGAATCTTTTCCTTTGGAGATTCATTAAACTTCACATGCAAAGTCTCTTCAACTATCTTTGTTCTGCAGCTGAATACTCTGTATGCCTTGCAAGTAGAATAATAAACAATAAAATACCCTGCATCCACCTTTGATTCAAACTTCTGGAGTGGATTGCTTGTGTTGAGAATGTAACATGGACACCCAAATGCTCTAAAGAATGAAATCAAAGGGGCCAAACGATGTAGTAATTCATAAGGAGTCTTCATCAACCTTCAATTCACTAACACTCTATTCTGCAAATAGCAAGCTGTGTTGACAGCTTCAGCCCAAAAGGTTAGTGGCAATCCTGAATTAGCCAATATTGACCTTGCGGCTTCAGTAAGGGTCCTGTTCTTTCTCTTCACCACTCCATTTTGTTCAGGAGTTCTTGGAATGCTAAATTGCCTCTTGATTCCCTTTGATAGATAGAAGTCATCAAGTGTGTGCTTTCTAAATTCTGTGCCATTATCACTCCTCACACACTTTACTGGAAGGGAATACTGCTTCTCCACATATAACACAAAGTTCATAATAGCTTTTGCAGCTTCATCTTTGGAATGCAAGAAGAAAGTCCATACAAATCTGGAGTAATCATCCACAATTACCAGACAGTATTTCTTCTTTGCCATGCTCATCACTCTAACAGGACCAAAAAGATCCATATGCAGTAATTGCAAGCAGGCAGTGGACTTTGGCTCTTCTAATGGAGGGAATGAAACTTTGTGTTGCTTTCCCTTTAAACATGCAGTGCAATTATCTTCACATTTAAACTCTTTCATAGGCAACCCTCTTACTAAACCATGGTGTATCAACTGGTTTATGTTTTTGAGATTCACATGACCCAGCCTTCTATGCCATAGAGTAGATTCTTGAGGAGAATCCTTGGAGAATAGGCAAGGATGGCCTTTTAGATCTATTTTCTTGGAAAGATCTAAGGCATATACTCTTCCTGTCCTGTTGGCCTTCAGGAGAGTATGATCATCCAACACCTTGTAAATCAAACTCAGAACTTTGGATGATAGAATCCTGCAGTTCTGACTGGTGAAAAGAGCAACATGGCCTTTATCATACATTTGACTGACACTCAAGAGGTTGTACTTGAGATTCTCCACATGGTTAACATCATCAAACCTTATTTCCCCATTTGAAACAAAGCCTTTGCCGATGATGTAATCCTTAGCATTATTCCCAAAAGAGACAAACCCCTTTTTTCCTTGAGAGTAGTCATGAAGAAGAGAGCTGCTCCCTGTCCTATGTATGGATCCTCCACTGTCTACATACCAGATGCTTCTTTGGCATGCTGAAGAACCCAGTAATCATCACAATAAATTAGTTAGCTTTTGAGACCCAAACCTTTTTGGTTTTGGGTCTGTTCTCATCAACAGATGGTATACTAACTTGTTTGTTATGAATGACAGCCTGAGGTGAAGGAGATGGTATAGAAGAAGTTTACTTTGGCTTGGATTTCTTTTTCTATGGTTTCAGCACAGGAGCATCTAATTGGTTGACTCTCCCCAATAGATGTTGAACCATTATAACAAGTTGTGTCTGATTTTGTGATAAAGCCTTCAGCTCATCAGACACATTAGTACTTGAGTTTGATTGATTCCTGTGTTGTACCATCTTCCTTTGAGCAACCTCAGCTGTTTCCTGATTGACCCCTTCCTTTTTGGATTTCTTTTTGGACTTTGGGGTTACAGGTTTTGATGTTGCTGGTACAAACTTAGTCTCAAACTCAATTTTCATTTTGTCCATTTTATTTTTAATGTTCTCATTGTGTTTGAGTTTGTAGCCCTTTTTATACCAGCAATCATCAGTAAGATGATTGAATAAGCCACATATTTCACATGACTTTTTCTTCATCTTTAGTTGATCATCTGCTGAAGAAGATGAAACTACTGAAGACTTGTTCTTCAGCAGTTTTCTATCAGTACTTGCATTCCTGATATCTTCTTCAGTAGTTTTCCCACCCTTTCTACTTGCAATTTTCTTCCCTTTAGTACTTGCAGTAGTTTGGGTTTGTTCTTTAGGTGTTATAACTTGCTCTTCAGTACTTTCAGTACTTTGTGAGATAACACCTGAAGTGATCAACTTTTTCATCATGTGAGTGTCAGGATTTAAACCATCAATATCAGCTGATTGGTTCTGTGAGGAACTAATGCTGACTTCAACCTCTGATGGTGCTGTATCAGATAGTAAATTATATGATGAGAAGGATTGGTTATTGCTTTCTCCTTCAGATTCTACTTCTGCTCTGGGAGTAAAATCTGTAGGAGGAGCAGTGTGATTATAACCAATGTCAAACTTCACATTGGAAGCTGACTGCTTGCTGAGAAGCATTTCAAAACCCTTGCAGGAAGTTACCTAGCGTTCACACTCTACTTGGGTAGATGCAAATGTTTCTTTGAGGTCTCTATACTTCTCTAGAAGTACCTCTTCCCTAGCTTTATTATCAGTGATTTGGCATTTATGTTTATAAATCTCATCATTCTTATCATTAAGCACAGACTCAAATTCAGCTTTACTTTTCAAAATTATTTGCTCTAGCTCAAGGTTTTTGGTAATTAAAGCTACATTTGCTTCTCTAATAGATGCAAATGTGGCTATGCATGTTTCAGAACATAACTTGGCTTTGGCCTCAGAGGATACCTGTGATACCTGTGATATGGAGGCATTGGAGGATGAGCGATCAGCAGACTCTAGGGCCATGCGAGCAAGGTTTCCAAATGGATTATCACCACCATGTTAACCAGCACCAGGAAACAGTTGTTCATGACCAGACATATCATCTGGTAAACTGCTCCAGTCAACAACTCCTGCGGTGAAAAAGATGTGTTGTTGAGGTTGAGATTGGTGATGAGACTGGGATGGTTGAGGCTCAGGAAGAGCATGTGGTTGTTGAGTAATGGGTGCTTGAACTTGACTGGTCTGTGGCATGTAGAAGCAGGGGTAAGGATATGGCATATGACCTTAAGGAACAAAATATGCAGGTGATGACTGAGCTTGTGATGGATGACCAGAACTGGTAGAATGTTTCCCTTTGTGTAGTGAGCTATTGCTTGGGAAAGTCACAAAGGGTGCTGAAGAGTTAGATCCAGATGATCTACACTCTCTAGCAAAGTGTCCAAGCCTATGGCATTTGTGACACCTCAACTTGCTCTTGTCAAAACCAACTTTGGTTTTGCCAGAGAGTCCAGGGAATTTCCTAACAGTTCTTTTGTAGAACTTTTGAAATCTGATATTGATCATTGCCATTTCACCCAAAATATCCATCTCTTCCAGATCATCATCTGGAATTCCCTTCAGATCCTCCATCAAAGAGCATAAGTTATCACTGCTACCACCTGAACTACCATCAACACCAACAAAAGCATGTTCAGTATTAGTAGAGAAGTCAATATGCTCATCATAGGCACTCTCTGATGCAGCATATTCCGACTCCTGACCTATCAGTGTAGTATTGCCTGATACATAGTCATCAGTGAGCTTACCAGATGATGACAACTTCCTTTTCTGTTCTATCTCTCTTTCAAATGTAAGAAGTTTCCCATGAAGTTGGGTGAGAGATAGAGTGCTCAGATTTGCACTAGAGCATAGGACAATAGTGTATGTGTCCCATATCTCAGGTAGGGATCTAAGGAATCGGTGTTCATCTGGCTGTTTGAATACTCTTGTTTAACCATCTCCAGCTCAGAAATCAAACATGAGAATCGCTCAAACTGTTGAGTCAGAGTCTCACCCTTCCTATGAGAGAATATCTCATATTGTTGGGCGAGGATTTCCCTAGTGTTTGCTAAGAACTCATCAGTTCCTCTGAATTGTTCCTTCAGAGCAACCCAGAGATCATGAGCAGTTTCATGATGCATAAGCCCAGAATAGATTTCATTAGGCAGTGCCATGGCCAGAATTCCATGGGCTTTAGCATCAATTTCGAACAGCTTTAGATCTTCGTTCGAATATTGATCAGGTTTCTTCGGAACCTTCTCATTTGATTCAGGAACGCTCACCATAGGCTTGTATGGTCCATGCACCACTGATTTCCAACAACCAACGCTGTTGATAGACAGATGATGGAGCATACGTCGTTGCCATATGTTATACTCACTCCTTACAAGCATCGGAGGCTTTGTTGAGGAGCCAGTATTGTGAGGATCAAATCTAGCTCAAAACCACTTAGAACCACAAATTGAATGGCCAGAAGTAACACAAACTCAATCTCTATAACTGATTCTTGCAAATTTACTAATTCGATCAAACGTAGATAGCAAAAGAGCAGTTTCAATGATCAATTGTTAAATCGATCAATGATTAACCAGCTCTGATACCATTTGAAAGGATCTCGGCATCTAGTTTGATAAATTAGATTAGATTTGCAGCGGAATTAGTACACGAATTAGACAAATTCAAACAAGAACACAAGAGATATAGCAATGTAACAGTACGGTTATAGGTTATAGAATGAGAGAAAGTTTCTGCACAAAAGATATTTCGTTCAATATAAGCTTCGGAACATTACAATTAGGTCATCTTTCCTTTTATAGGGAAAGATGACGTCAGTTGATGTCACTTGACAGTGACATCTAACTGTTATTACAACAAAATACTGGTAGTTACACAACTACTGAAGATGTCAAACAGCTGACATCTTCTTACAAAAGAAAAGTGTAAACTATCTCTATAACTACTGATAAGAAACTACAGAAACTACAACTACTGAAACTATAACGATTGAAGAACATGATCTTCATCCGTTTTACAAGTGCTAAAATAGAAATAAAACTACTGAAAAGAAAAGACTGAAAGGAAACCATCACAACAACTGAAGAATACTTCTTCAGCTGTTGTGACAAACTCTGAAGGCTTCAGTACTTGGACTTCAAACTTGAACTTCAGGTGTTGTCATCAGCTGATGTCTTCAGGTGTTTACATCAGTTGATGTCTTCAATCTTTGTCTTCAGTCTTTGTACTTTAGTTGATGGTCTTTAGTACTTTAGTCTTCAGCTGATGAAGTCTTCAGTACTTTAGTCTTCAGCTGTTGATCTTCAGACTTTGTCAAATAGCTGATCAAGTCTTCAGCAGTTGTTGTGATGTCTTGTGGGACATAAAGGTTTTTCTGATTTGGTTCATTGGTTCTTTTGGTCCAACAGTTTCAAAATGGGGGGAACCCATTTTTGAACCCCATTTTGGCCACCCCATGTGCCATATGAGGGGTCTTTTAGTCTTGGTTACTACAAGACTTAAACAACACTTACACTCTTCAATCATCTCTCACACTCTCTCTCACACACTGTCTCTCTCTCACACAAGCAAAATCACACAAGCAAAAGAACCTCCCAAACAAGGCTAAAATTCAGATTTAGAAGCTGATAAAGGAGCTGAAATTTTCGTTTTTGGAGGACCTAAGGAAGAGGTTTCTTTGGTGTTGCATCCTAACAAGCAAAGTGTTTGAAGAGTTTGTGGGTATTACAAGTTTGAGGTCTTCTCCTTTGAAGGCTAGCCACTCAAGAACATCATCTTCTTCATCTTATAAATCTACCACAACTTGTGCAAGAAAGGTTGCATCTTTGAACACCCTATGTTTGGTTTTATAGTTTGGTAGCACATTATTTCACATATATTTATATGATCCTTGTTCTTGGGTTTTATTTATGTTTTTAAATGGTAAAAATTTCAGATTACAAACCATATGTTAAACCTATATTCTGCTGCGTTTTTATAGTTTAAATGGTTAAACTAGTCTTGTTTTACATGTGACAAAATCCAACAATGGCATCTAGAGCCGGTTATGTGGAATATGTGTTTCAAAGGTCTGGAAAAGTTAGTTTTCATGGACTTTTTCAACCCATTAGGGGCTGTTTTATTGTGGATGTATGAATCCCTTATGTTTCAAGGTTTATTCTTGCATGCATTAGTGTAAGCCTTGAAAGATTGTGTTCATGTTGGCTGAAATTTTAGGGCTAAAATAAGGGATTCATTGTTGTTCTTGGATGTTGAATATATTTCATATTTCGGTCCATAACATACCCTTGGCCTTGTGTGTTTGGTTTTGGTTGATTGTGATTTGTCATGTTGGTTTTGATTCATAAAAGGGTTGTAATTTTCTGTTTTGTATTTTGGGTTGTAATTTGTTTATTTATTTAGTTATGTAATAAATAGATTACGTGCATTTCTTTTATTAGAAAAATTGTATTATGATATGATTTTCGTAAAAGAAGATGCACAAGATGAAGACTCAAAGAAGGGCACAATGACATGGACACTTGAAGCATTTGGATATGGATTCAAGTGGGAGTTCATGGACACATTTTGATGTGTCATCTCCACCCTTAGGAAAGACCTTATGACAACACTTGTGATGGCAAACAAGTGTCATCAACTTAGTGGCTATGGTTATGCACTCATGTTTGTATGTTTATGCTTGTTTGGATGATTGTTGTTTGATTGTTTGGTTCATATTTGGATATGCATTACAAACTCATTAACAACTTAACAAGCTGAAAATTTGATGGTTCTTTAACATTAAATGATTTATAAAAGGTTATTAAAAGGATTAATGTTTTTAATAAAAGAGGTTTTATTAAAAGTGAACCATAGGGTACCTTGTATTTGAAAGCATGCAAATATAAGGTACTTAGAGTTTTCTAAACTAAGATTAAGAAAACTTTAAATTGCTTTTATAAACAAGTTTAACACCGTCCTTTTGCACAACACTTGAGTCATTTGGAAACTCTTAATGGGATAAAGGTCACCCAACCATTTTGAGGGAACTTGTGACTTGAGGTGGGGATACCATATTTGTGGGATAAAGATCACCTAACCACTTATGTTGGAAAACTCGCATGTGTGTGCAAGTTGGGTAAGTTGATTTGCAAACCATGTTAAATGGATCACCTACAATATGGTTTACAAAGGTGTTGATGGGATAAACATGCCGACCACACATATGATGTGTAAGTCGATCCCATACCCTAGAACTTGCAAAGGGTTGCAATTGTCAAAACGTGGACTACCTTGTTAATTTAAATAATGGGATAAAGGTCACCTAACCACTATTTAAATGAAACGTTGGATTCTAGAATTTTAAAATTGTGTAAGACACATAAAAGGGCTTTAATTATTAAAATATAGATAATATCGTAAATACTAAAATTGAACTTTGTTAAATTTTGTAGATGGCCACCAATAATAATGATAACCATGAAATCCCGTCTGCTCACTCACTATCACTAAGGACCATTCTCCAAAAGGAGCGTCTAAACCACAATAATTTTATTGATTGGTTTCGAAACTTGAGAATTGTTCTCAAACAAGAGAAACGATCATATGTTTTAGACTTTCCGATTCCCGATCAACCTAATGCGGAAGATGAGGAGGCCTTTATGAATTGGGTGAAATGCACTGAGGACTCGGTCCAAGTGTCTTGCCTCATGTTGGCAAGTATGACTCCGGAGCTCCCAAAGGAGTATGAACATCATGGAGCGTACGACATGATTACCCAGTTGAAGGAAACGTTCCAACAACAAGCAAGGGTAGAGCGCTTCGAAACGGTTCGAGCACTCCACGCATGTCATATGGATGACACCCAATCTGTTTCATCTTATGTACTTAAGATGATAAGCCACATCTACCGCCTCGAAAGGCTGAATTGTCCCGTCTTGAAAGAGTTGGCTACGGATTTGATCCTCAACTCTTTGTCAAAAAGGTTTGACAATTTTGTCATGAATTATAACATGAACGGATGGGACAAGAACATAAGTGAGCTTCACTCTATGCTCAAAACTACCAAGGCAGCCATGGGTAAAAAGGTTTTACCAGTTCTCACCATCAATGAAGGTGGGAACAAGAAGAGGCCTCACCTCGCACCCAAGGAAAATGTTGCCAAGGGGAAAGGGTACGTTAGGGGAAAGGGGAAGGGGGTAGTAAGAGCGCCACCACCAAAACAAGCGGAGAAGAAGCAAAAGGTTGCCTCAAATGCCCATGCTTTAAGTGTGGGGAGATTGGACATTGGGCAAGAAATTGTCCAGTCCATCTGAAAGAGTTGCAAGCTAAGAGGGATGCTGGGAAAATCTCAGGTACAACTTACATGATTCATATTGATCTAAATTTAATATCCTCTAACACATGGGTATTGGATACCGGATATGGAACTCACATTTGCAACTTATTGCAGGGGTTCAAAAGAAGTAAGGACTTCAAGAAAGGGGATGTCAGCCTCTACATGGGGAATGGGGAAAAAGTTCAAGTTGAAGGCTGAGGGGACTACATCTTGAAGCTTCCAATGGTTTGGAAGCAATTTTGAACAATATTTTGTATGCTCCTATTTTGACTAGGAACGTTATTTATGTTGCCCAATTAAGATAATATGGTTATGTTTTGACATTTATTGAAAATGAAATTCATGTTTCTTTAAATGGCATATTTTATTTTAAAGCTATTCCTATGAATGGTATTTATGAATTGGTTCGTGAAAACACATTATATGATAGATCATTGTACCAAACCACCACTAAGAAACGCAAATTGGATTTGAGTGATACCTATCTTTGGTATTGTCATCTTGGTCATATAAACTAGAAGTGCATACAAACACTTCAAAAGAACGGTCTTTTAAAAGCAAATGAATATGATTCATTTGATGTATGTGAATCTTGTTTACAAGGTAAAATGACCAAAGCACCTTCTAGTGGCAAATCCGAAAGGGCAAAAGATTTATTAGGCATCATACATTCGGATGTATGTGGTCCTTTTAAGCCAATGACTAGGTACCATGAAAAATACTTCATTACCTTTACCGACGACTATAGTCGATATGGTTATGTGTACTTGTTAAGACACAAAGATGAAGCTTTTGAAATGTTCAAAATCTTACAAAATGAAGTAGAAAATTAGCTCAACAAGAAAATAAAAATTCTCCGCACCGATAGAGGAGGTGAATACCTAAATGATGCTTTTAGAGATCATCTTAGAAGTTGTGGTATTGTCTCACAACTATCTCCACCTGGAACACCACAACATAATGGTGTGTCCGAGCGGAGAAATCGAACTCTATTGGATATGGTTCGATCTATAATGGCTACAAGCTCACTACCTCTATCATTTTGGGGTTTCGCTTTGCTCTCAGCGGCCCGTATTTTGAATATGGCCCCAACCAAGAAAGTGGAAACGACACCTTTTGAAATATGGATCAGGGAAGAGTGAAGAGGAACATCCTAACAAGGGTCACTACTCTCCTGAGGAGAGGAAGAAGTCAGGGATGACTAAGTCCAAGAGGAAGAACTTGATCCGAGCAGTAAAGAGGAGATCAAAGAAAGCTCAGGAGATCAAAGCTACTTTTAACTCCAAGCAGAAATAGGTTTTTATCTCTGCAGGTCTTAAAGTGGTAAAGACTGTAAACACAACTTTGAACTCTTATACCAAGAGTTCAAGTACATGTTCAACTCATCCCTATGAAGGAACAAATATTGATTAGTTATGCAACACTACTACATAGCATGACCATCCACCTCCAAAGGCAAGTTTCACCCTAGGAGGCCTGCCACAACATTTGCAAAGAAGGGGATGGAGATGGAAAGTGATCAAACTCAGTCTTCCATTCACAAGAAGACTCTTAAAAGGAAGCACATGGACTGCATTATGTGTGGCAGTACTTCTCACCTTGCTAAGGATTGCTTCTACAATAAGAGTACTATCAACATAATAAGGAAGAAGACTTCTAAGAAGAACAAGAAGAAGAAACCAATGGAAGAAGTCTGTGTTTCTTTTAGAAGATCCAAAATGAAAATAAAGACAAGTGAAAATTTGCCTTCGGAAGAAATTTTGGTCTTGGAAGAAAGGAATGCTTCTGAAGCACTGAAGGTTGCTGCAGTGAAAGCAAGATCTTCCAAAAGGTCAGTCTACAAAGCTTTTGAAGTTGTTAAAACTTCCAAAGCATTTAAGGTCAAGTCTAATCTTCCAAATATGGTATGGAAGATAAAGGAAGACCATGTGACTAAAAATTATTCACTTACAATATCGATTCCCATAGTCTTAGTATAGGATCAATTACTGTTGCATTGTCTTCAGTTCATTTTAAAGAGCCCAAGACCAATGAGGCTTGGGTTTCTAAATGTAACTAATTCTCTTTTTATTGTGCAGAAATAGTTGTAGAGCAATTGGAATGTATGGATAATTGATAGTGGCTATTCCAGGCACATGACAGACAATGTCTCTTTGCTTTAAAACTTTAAGAAAATTGATGGAGGGCCAGCTGCTTTTGGAGGAGATGTTGGTGGTTACATTACAGGAAGGGGCAGGGTCATATATAGTAAGCTCAACATTGAGAAGGTAAAATATGTTAAGGAGCTTGGGTACAATTTACTGAGTGTATTCCAATTTTGTGACCAGAGACATAACATGCTCTTTACTAAGCATGAGTACATTGTTCTCAAGACCGGGGTGGTCATTCCTCAAGAGTACATCTTCCATAGAGCATCCAGAAAAGGAACATGTACAAGACAGATTTGTAAGAAACATCTCCTTCAAGAGAAGTTTCTTGCTTTCTGTCTAAGACTAATAGTGATAAGTCTTTCCTCTGGCATAAAAGAATGTATCATGTAAACTTTAAGAACATGAACAAGTTAATTAAGAATGATTTGGTAACTGGAATGCCAAAGAAAGAGTTTACAAGTGATAATCACTGTGTTGCTTGCCTGAAGGGGAAACAACACTTGGTGTCTCACAAGACAAAGGAAAAGAACACAATCACTGCTCCCCTACACTTATTACACATGGATCTCTTTTGCCCCACCAGTGTAATGAGTCTATGAAGGACCTCATACTATTTGGTGATCACATATGATTTCATAAGATTCACTTAGGTTTTCTTCCTTAGAACTAAGGATGAAACTCCCGAGATCTTGAAGAACTTGATTCTGAATATTGAGAATCAAAAAGATCACAAGGTCAATACCATAAGATGTGATCAAGGAACTGAATTCAAGAACCAAATCCTTGACACATTTTGTGATGAAAAAGGTATTTCAAGACAATACAATGCTCCTAGGACTCCTCAGCAAACCGGTGTTGCTGAGAGGAGAAACATGACACTTATTGAGGCTGCGAAAAACATGTTTTCTGACTCTAAACTTCCTATCACCTTCTGGGCAGAGGCAATCAACACTGCCTGCTATATGCAGAATAGAGTTTTAGCAGTTAAGACTCAACACTCCGATTATTTGGATGTCCATGCACCATCTTGAATACCAAAGATCAAGTAGCCAAGTTTGCAGAGAAATCAGGTGATGGGCACTTTATTGGATACTCTTCCAAATCTAAGGCTTATAGAGTACACAATCTCAGAACTAGAGTAGTTGAAAAATCAGCCAATGTGATCTTCAATGACCATACACCCTGTATGAAAGGTTCTGGTCCTGACTAGCTATTTGATCTTGATTTAGTTACAAACTGTTTTAACAATTCTTATGAAGATATTTCTGGATCTACAGGTAATATATCAACAGAAGATACTAATCGAAGGTTTAAGCTGAGAAGACCAAGCAAGACTACGACTTCAGCTCCAGTTGTAACTAACCCTGTAGGTGAAGTTCCTATCAGCGCAACAATGACAAAATCAAGCTGATACAACCGAAATGCCTAAAAATTCTAGCTCAGAGGCATAAAACACAATGGAAGGAACTTCAAATGTAGCTAGAAACGGTAGTGGTGATAGTGATCAAGAATTTCTTAATGCTGACAACCACTCCACTGAAGAGAACATCAATGATGTCACACACTCATTGGATCAAGCTTCTCTTGATAAGTGTGCTGATGTGGTGGGAGACACTTCTTTGATAGATCTAAACTTCTCAAATTTAGATGTTTCTAAAAAACTTGTTGTGATCCCTTAACTTAGGATCCACAAGTCATACCACACCATAAACATTATTAGAGATGTTAAAAAGGGGGTGAGAACAAGAGGACAAACCCATGACAAAAATGTTTGTCAATACACTTGTTTTTTGACCCTGATAGAGCCAAAGAAAGTGGATGGGGCTTTGAAGGATGGAAGTTGGATTAAAGCAATGCAACAGGAGCTGCTTGAATTCAAAAGGCAAAAGGTTTTGAGTCTATGTCCTCTTCCCAAGGGAATACTATCATAGGAACCAAATTGGTGTTTAGTAATAAGAAGATGATAGAGGCTTGTCATCAAGAACAAGGCAAGACTGGTTGTTCAAGGATACACACGAGAAGAAGGAATTGATTAGACTGATATTTTTGCTCTAGTAGCAAGACTTGAAGCTGTTAGGATATTCCTGGTGTTTGCTGCATCCAAGGACTTCAAGGTCTACCAACTTGATGTCAAGTGTGCATTTTTATATAGGGTGATTGATGAAGAAGTGTATGTCAAACAGGCGCCTCGCTTTACAGACCCAAATCATCCTAATTATGTCTGCTAGGTTGATAATGCTCTTTTTGGGCTGCACCATGGGAGAACTCAATTTCTTTCAGCATAGCTATAAGAGGGGTACTATAGATGGAACTCTCTTCATTAAAGGAACAGGGAGTAATTTGATGTTGGTTTAGGTATATGTAGATGACATTATCTTTGGTTCAACTAATCCAAACCTTTGTAAAGACTTTGAGAAGCTGATGAACAATAGATTTGAAATTAGCGCCATGGGAGAACTCAATTTTTTTCTACAAATTCAAGTGAAGCAAGTTGAAAATGGCATCTTCATAAGTCAGTCAAAGTATGTGCAGGACATACTTACCAGATTCAATATGACTGATTGCAAGGTTGTAAAGACACCCATAGCCAGCAACCACTCCCTTGGACCTTACATTAAGGGGGAGTCTGTCGATAAACATCTTTTCAGGGATATGATTAGGTCTCTCATATACCTTACAGCCAGCAGGCCTGATATCATGTTTGCTACATGCATATGTGCAAGATATCAAGCTTACCCCAAGATGTCACACCTGTTTGTTGTCAAAAGGATTCTTAGATATCTCAAAGGTGCTCCTAAGGTTGGCCTTCGGTATCCAAAGAATTCTGACTTTAATTGGTATGCATATACAAATAGTGACTATAGTGGCTGCAACATGACTAGAAAGTCCACATCTAGGGGATAGCAATTCACTGGTGGAAGGATAGTAATATGGAAATGCAAGAAACAATCATGTGTATCCGCTTCAAATGCTGAAGCTGAATACATTGCTACTGAAAGTTGTTGTGCTCAAGTACTTTGGATTCAGAACTATATGCTAGACTATGGATACAACTGTAAAGAGACTTCCATCCACATAGACAGCAACAGTGTTATCTCTATTACAAAGAATCCTGTGTGGCACTCAAGGACAAAGCACATCAACATAATGATGACTAGTGTAGGTTGGACTCACCGGCCTGTCGGTGTTTTTGTTTTTAAATTGTATTTTGTATTTTGTTTTGTTTATGTTCAAGCAAATCTACGGGCGAACCTATAGGTTCACCCGGAACTCAGTGTATAGACTCATGTAGGTAGTCGCCGGGCAAACCTGATTGGGTGCCCGACGAAGCTATGATTTTGATCTGATAGATTCGCTATCCAGCGAATCAGTTCTGCTATATATTGTAAAGTTCTCTCATTCTAATGTAAGTTTTTGCCATTTTGTTCAAACCCTAAAGTGCGTCTGTGATGGCTAGAGGTGCTAGGAGCTTATTTGTTCATCATTGTAGCTTTATATCCTCTATTTATACTTATTTGATCTTTACTTTGGTTGTTTAGCAAGAATCACTCATAGTTCAATGAATTTCAGTGGGATATGTGTGTGTTTGTGATCATTTGTACTGTTGAATCGATCATGTTGGACCAACAGTATGGTATCAGAGCCATAGTACTCTTGATTGTTTGATCTTTGTGTTGTTTTTGGGGTTTTAGGAGGCAAAAACTCTTTTGATCCATTTCGAGATTGTTCATTGTGTTTCTGATATATACATCGCTTGGGGATTGCAGTTTTTGGCATTAGAAAGCTATAGAAACAAACCGTTCTTCAATTGGTTGTGTTTTGAGAGAGTTGGGTCGATTTCTTGCTGGAAAAGGCTGTTTCGTAACCCAGCGAACTTGCAGATTCATTCAGCGAATCTAATTGCTCATCCAGCGAACCTAAAGAAAAGTGCATCTCAACCTTTGCTTAACTTTTGGTCCGCGAATCTAGCCTTTTTGAATGAAAGTTCACTACTCTTGGTTGACAACCAAGCGAAGTTGCTGCTGAATCTATTTTTGAACGAAGGTTCCAATTCTGCCGAGCGAACTTACTCAGCGAATCTATTCTCTCGTGCACACTGCCGAGCGAAGCTATCGGTTGTCTGCCAAGCAAACCTATAGGTTCACCGAGCAAACTTACGAGCGAATTTACATCCTTCATCAGCGAATCTAATTTCTGACTTTATCATGTCTTCTTCAATTGTGAACGTGACTGATATAGAATGTGTTCAACCGAACAGGCCACCGAGGCTTGTCAATGGTGAGAATTTTGAGGATTGGAAACGGTGCTTGAAAGCCTTCTTCTTCTACACTGATCATGGTCAGTGGGAGTCCATCACTAATGGACCTCACCTACCAACAACAACTGTCAGATCTGTAACTTCACCAAATCAGGATCCTAGCACTTATACTGAGATTGACATCAAGTTGCTCGATCGTGACAAGAAAGCTCTTGGCGCTTTGATCCTGTGTCTGCATCAGGATATTTATAACAGGTTTGCTGAGCACAATACAGCTAAGGCATTGTATGATGCTTTATGCGAGTTTTATGATGGGAACGAAGATCTGAAGAAAGACAAGAAAGCTCAGGCTCAGAAGGAGTTTAACTCATTCGTGAGATATAAGCATGAGTCACTTACTGATATAACAAACCGTTTTTTGTCAGTTTCAAGAACCCTGAAGAAGTATGATGAACAGCTTGGCAATCATGAGCAAGTGAGTAAACTGTTAGACTCTCTTCCTGCTCAGTGGAGTCTGCAAATTAAAATGCTCAAGCAAGAAAGGAACTTTGCTGATTACAAGTTGATGGATGTAATCAACAAATTGAAATCATTTGATCTTGATATGAAAAGAAGAGAGTACAATCAGACCATGATGTCTCCCAACGTCACTCCTTAGAATGCTGCACTGATCTCATCCGCTGGAAACTCTCATTACTATGGTGCAGCTTATGGAGGTTCATCTGGTAATGGTGGATTTGTTAACTCTGTGTATGGTAAAATTGTAAACTCTGGAAGTGGCTCCAAGGATGCTGGGTCAAGTTCAAATGCCTTAATTTCTACTCAAATTCCACACGATACTATGGCTTTGTTTGGGTTATTTGTGCACAGTTATGAGGCTTTGGTGGCTGGAGAATTGAAGGGACGTGGTATGACAGTGGAACATATGTATCAGGTTGATCCTGATGACCTTGAAGAAACCGACATTCAGTGGCAAATGGCTATGCTTACTCTTCGTGCCAGGAGATTCATGGAAAGAACTGGCAGAAAAAATTTTGGAAACCAGAGTCAGAACAATGCTCTTGGATATGACAAGTCAAAGCTCAGATGTTTCAATTGTAAGCAGCTTGGTCATTTCAAAAGAGAGTGTCCGTCTCCCATTGTCAATGAACCTGTTAATTCTGGAAACTCAAGAACCATCCCAGTCATTGATAAAGTTGAAGAAGCTAAGCCGAAGAAAGAAACTGCTCTGTTGACCAACTTTGATTGGAGTGCAGAAATTGAGGAGTCAAAGGAGGAAATCAACCATGCCCTGATTGCTGAAATAGTGGAGGAACATGCTCTTGATGATGTGGACATTGACAGTTTTGATCCTTTCAAGGAGTTCTATGGTGAAGCTGACAATGAAGTTGAAAGCAATGGTGAATCTATTGGGTCTGAAGCCACTCAAAAAGTTAAGGAGGGTGTTGATGTGGTTCAGAAAGCTGTGGTTAAAGAAAAGATTGTTCAAACTGGTTTGGTGTGTGAAGTTGGTAAGGAAGAGGTTAGTCTGGAGTGTGAATCTGCTGCAAGGGAAGCTAGTGAGAACGTGGAGCTGAAACTGAAGTCAATGATTGAAGAAGCCAAGAATGAAGCTGTGGAGGAATACAAGTGGAACACTCCTTATTGCCAATGTGATCGGGCTCTAGCAGCAGAAAAACTGGTAATGGGTCTTCCTTATGAAATTGTAGAATACATGTGTTCATCTGCATGCAAAATTCGTTTGGTTGGTATATATAAAGCTAATAGGTTGCTTATAATGAATGAAAATGAACTAAAGAAAACCAATAAAGAGCTTAAACAAAATGAGTCAAAATATTTTGTTAAATTAAGAGAAGCTTTGAAAGAAAATGAACACTTAAAAAGAACACTTTTGGAAAAGAACTGTGAAGTTAACTATTTAACTGAACAAGTCACACTTTCCGAATGTGAGGTCAGAAAACTTAAAAATAAATTAGAACAGTGGTCACTCTCAAGCATGAAAAGGGAGGAATTATGCAAAAAACAAAGGGGGGCAAGAATCAAGACGGGTTTGGGTAATGAAAATGATGCATTGGTATATCCTCCACCTAGTACTTTCTGTTATTCTCCTATACCAACTCCTCATCCTTCAAATGAGTTGATACAAGAGATTATACAGAATGATACTAACAGCTCTGTTGCAGGTTTAGAAGGCAATAATTCTAAGGAGTGGCGAGAAGGATATGACTATGGTGGCAGTGTTGGTCTTGGGAGCTCTAGTAGTCATAGTTTTAATTCCAAGAAGTCTTTTGTAGACATTAGATTAAGTAATCATTTTGTGTCTGGTGGAACTATTTTGGAGTCTAACTCTGGGGCATGTAATAGTAACTTAGGACATTCTGTTTCAGACTCGTGTGATGATTTGAATGTTTTAAATTCCATGTCTGATGCTAATGTGTGTATGAATGATGAATCTCAACTTTCAGGTCATGTCTCTGAAAGTGAAACAAAAACTAATTGCTTTAACAAATTCTTCTGTCATCCAATCCCATCTTTTACAACAATAAGGATTTCTAAACCAAAAGATAAAGGAATATCTTTTACACCAGTAAGTTCTTCCTCTAAAAATACAAAGATAAAATTGAACAAAATTCGGTTAGAGAGGAAGTTACGATAGGAAAGTCAAACGAGTCATATGACTTGAACAGTGATTCAGATTCAAGATTGTCTGAATGTGATGAAGAAATGTCTATTGATAGAATTCCTTCATCAAATTGTCCCAAATCAAGGTTGAGATCTCATTGTTTTAGATGTGGAAAGGATGATCACTTAATTAAGGAATGTCCTTTATCAGGTGATAGTAATATACAATCTAAATCTCTTGGAAATAAATTGACAAATTTTGTGAATGGTTTCTTTTTCAGAAGATCCGTTCCTCCAAGACCCAAGTTCACTAAGACTTGGGTCCCAATTTCCAAAGTCTAACCATATTATTTTTTTTTCATATGTCAGGAATATTCCGCGGCCGCTGTAAATAGTTATTGGCATGTAGATAGTGGATGCTCCCGGCATATGACTGGGTTGAAGGACCTCCTGACAAATTTTAGAATCATTGACGGTGGCTATGTTGCTTTTGCTGGAGACAAGAAAGGTGGGAAAATGATTGGCCAAGGAGATGTCTCAAATGGATCCCTCACTTTGGAGAAAGTCAACTATGTTCCAGAATTGGCTTTCAATCTTCTCAGTGTATCACAAATCTGTGATAAAGATATTCCCGTGATGTTCCTCGCCAATGAATGTCTGTTCCTGAAACCAGAGTTTTCTATCCCTGAAGAGATGGTGATCATGCGAGCTCCAAGGAGAAATGATACCTATGTGTTAAATATGGGATCACAAGAATCATCTTCCACTGTGACCTGTCATTTATCAAAAGCTTCTTCCCATGAATCCTTTCAGTGGCATAAAAGATTAGGGCATATTAATTTTAAACTGATAAATAAGTTAGTTAAAAACAATTTGGTAAGGGGAATACCACTAAAAGACTATTCTGTGGTAGAAAAATGCATGGCTTGTGCAAAAGGAAAACAACATAAAAAGCCACATAAACTTAAACTTCAAAATTCAATTTCTCATCCCCTCGAATTGTTACATACTGACTTATTTGGCCCTATTAGTGTCAAATCAATTGCTAAGAAATCTTATTGTCTTGTTGTGACAGATGATTATTCCAGGTACTCTTTGGTGAGATTTCTGTCTAACAAAAGTGAGACTGCTGAGGAATTGATGAAACTGATTCCACTAATTGAAGTTCTTGGGAAAAGGAGGATTCAAGCCATCAGGAGTGACAATGGCTCAGAGTTCAGAAACCACATCTTCAATTCATTCTGTGAGCAAAGGGGTATTCTCAGACAGTTCAGTGCTGCTAGAACACCTCAACAAAATGGTGTTGCTGAACGTAAGAACAGAACACTAATTAAAGCAGCTAGAACGATGTTGATCGAGTCAAAGCTTCCAATTATTTTTTGGGCTGAGGCAGTTAACTGTGCAGCTTATGTTCTTAACCGGGTATTGATTGTCAAGAGCAAGATGAAGACATCATACCAGTTGTTCAGAGGAATTAAACCTCTTATTGATTTTCTGCGCCCTTTCGGTTGCTCTTGTACTCTGTTAAATACCCAATACCAGAAAACGAAGTTTGGTACTGTTTCTGATGAATGCTTTTTTGTTGGGTACTCAGAAACACAAAAGGCGTATCGTGTGTACAACAAACAAACGCGGATCGTGCAAGAGTCCTACTATGTTGATTGGCAAGAATCTAACTCAACAAGCATTGGATGTGAGCCTGCATGGTTTTATGATTCTACCACTGTCTTTAAATCATTCAATTTGCCAATTCCTGATGACAATGACGTCATTCCTCACTCTTCTGTGAATCTGATTCCACCACCACTGCAACCGTCTGCTACCACCTCATTACCTCCCACTTCATTTGATATCCCATCTTCACCACCTCCACCACCACCTCCATCATCTGATCCATCATCTCAACCATCTTCATCTAATCCTACCATCTCATCTACCATTCCATCCACAGCTTCATCCATTCAAAATCCTTCTATTGATCCGATTCCCACAAATTCATCTCCTCCCGCACAACCATCCACTTCCACATCAATATCTCAACATGACCCTTTATTGCTTAACACAAACTTTAAAACCTTAAAAGATCATCCTCACGACTACATCATTGGATCTATTACAGACGGAGTGAGGACTCAGAGTCAGAGTGGATTGATAAATGAGTGCCTTCATGCAGCTTTTCTATCTCAGATTGTTCCAAAGAATTACAAACAGGCACTTGAAGATCCAAGTTGGGTGGATTCCATGCAATCTGAGCTGCAGCAGTTCAGAAAGTTGAAAGTTTGGGAGTTAGTTGATCTTCCTCCAAACAAATGTCCCATTGGTACCAAGTGGGTATTCCGGAATAAACCAGATGATCGTGGTGTTATTGTCAGAAACAAAGCCAGATTGGTTGTTTAAGGTTTTGCTCAGGAGGAGGGGATAGACTACACTGAAGTGTTTGCTCCAGTTGCTCGGATCGAAGCAATCAGAATTTTTCTTGCACATGCAGCTAACAAGAACTTTAAAGTTTTTCAAATGGATGTAAAATGTGCATTTCTATATGGAGACATTGATGAGGAGATCTATGTATGTCAGCCACCAGGTTTCGAGGATCCAAATTTTCCAGATAAAGTATACAAGCTAGACAAGTCCTTGTATGGGTTGCATCAAGCTCCCCGCATCTGGTATGAAACCTTGACACAGTATCTACTCAGCAAAGGTTTCTCTCGTGGGACTATAGATATGACACTATTCAAGAAGGAGGTTGATGGTGAGCTGCTGATTGTTCAAGTGTACGTAGACGATATAATCATTGGATCAACAAATGAAAAGCTGTGTAAAGAATTTGAAGAAGTGATGAAGGATCGCTTTGAAATGAGCATGATGGGGGAGATGTGCTTCTTCTTAGGTTTGCAGGTAGAACAGAAACCAGAAGGTATTCTTATTCACCAGGAGAAGTACATCAAGGAAATTATCACAAAGTTTGGCATGGATGATTCAAAGCCAGAACTTACTCCCTTTTCTGCTCAGACATGCTTGTCTCCCGATGATAATGGGAAGTCCGTGGATGCTCATCGATATCGATCGATGATCGGATCTCTCATGTATCTGATTGCAAGCCGTCCAGATATCACCTTCGCCGTGTGCTACTGTGCTCGTTATCAAGCCAATCCCAAAGAATCACATGAGCTAGCTGTTAAACACATTTTTCGTTACCTTAAAGGTTCCTCCCGTTTGGGGCTCTGGTACCCAAAAGGTGGGAATTTTGATTTGCATGCTTTTTCTGATAGTGATCAAGGTGGTTGCAGGATTAACAGAAAGTCGGTCACCGGTGGATGTCAATATCTGGGTGACTGCCTTGTTTTGTGGCAAAGCAAAAAGCAAACCACAGTGTCCTTATCCACAGGAGAGGCTGAATATATCGCTACATCAAGCTGTTGTTGCCAAGTGCTCTGGATTCAACACCAAATGATGGATTATGGCATCAACTTTCTTCACACTCCAATCTTCTGTGACAATGATGCCGCTATTGGAATTGCCAAGAATCCTATTCATCACACTCGAACCAAGCACATCGAAACAAGAATTCATGCCATCCGTGATGCACAGGAAAAGGGGTTCATCGATATTATTCCTATTGAAACAAGGAAGCAAAAAGCAGATCTTTTCACTAAAACTTTTGACAAACCACGTTTTTATGAACTGATCTCCATGCTAGGATTAATATCCTTCTGAAAACCTTTTCAAGCAAAACAACTATTTAAAATGTAAATATGTACATATTTTCCTTTATGGTCTTGTCTGTTTTTCTGCTTAGAGAATCCTTGTGTCCCATATATCTTTCTTTTTATTCATCATTTTCCTTTACTTTCGTTGTTAAGAAATTTTCTATTAAGAGAGCTATCAAATGAAAATTTCGGGGGAGATTTATGCTGATAATAAGTTTCAATTTTTTATGATCTCAGGGATTCAAGAAAATGAAGTCGGAAAAAGGGAAACAACTTATGCTGGGATATGCATGATAGACTCATCCCAAATTCAAAGTAAACAAGTGATCTTGCAGCAAAATTAAAGATCATAACTCAGTAATAAGGAGTATCCTTATGATATTTTGGTCTGCACAAAGATACAAGTCTTGTCTAATATTTGGTTGAGAGTTGCTAATTGTGTCTTGCTCCTGTACTGAGTTCACTTTTAAGATTTGGTTATCGATGTGAAGCTTATGGTGTTTCCCACTGGGATGGTGACTCGGTGATAATGCCCTCTAAGTAAAACATTGAATAATCATCATTGCTCTTATTTGCATATACATTCTCGTTAGTTATGAAAAAGATGTGTGTTTATCTCCTCTGCTATGCGAAAGCATTGACCTGGAGTGATGATCTTCTTTGCTATGCGGTGGCATTGACCTGAAGCTCTCATCAACACGCCTAGATGATCTTCTCTGCTATGCGGTGGCATTGACCTGAAGCTCTCATCTATTTGTTATAGGTTTTTGCTTGCGTCTCATGTGTATACTTTGCATTTATGTGTGTCTGCATCTGTACATTATTGTGTCCCATATGTATATTATGCATGTCTTTGTGGTTGCATTTAGTAGATTTAGTATAGTGATTAGGCAAATCAATGATCATACTCAATATTGTGAGGACAAGACCAGTTCTTTATCAAATATCCATGGGACCAAGTTGCTGAGTTTCTAAGACAACACAGAACATGATAAACAGTTGCAGATCACAAGTTGAAATGAACGTGAATGGGTTTAAGAGGACAAACATATCAGCAATCTCGCTAAGTCATGACCCCTCTGAAAAACTTCGAGAAAAAGATGACATTATATGCTCTTTCTACTTTATTTTAATTCTATTCTTATTTTATCTTTAGTCTTGATTTGTTTTTGCAAGGTCTAATATCATGGGACAATAAGGTATTCAACATGCAAATTTTTTTATTATTATTATTTTAATTTCATTTTTATTTTTATTTTTATTTTTATTTTTATTTTAACTTTATTTTATTTTATTTTATTTTATTTTATTTACTCTGTTTCATTTTATTTTAGTTTTATTATTATTTTTTTTCTTCTTCTTTCAGCGAATCTACTAGCGAACCTATAGGTTCGCCCGACACTGATCGTTGGTGATGTCAGTCTTTTAACTTTGTGTTGCCGGGCGAATCTATAGATTCGAGGCCAGCGAATCTAAGGCCTATATATAAGCAGTTCATAGGTTCGTGCAGCTCTTCATTCGCGGCACTGTGCACTGTGAACTGCTTATACCTAAAACCCTAGATTCGTTTGATTTCTCATTGATTGTTTAGTTGATCTCTTTCAAGTTTTAGTCTTATGTAAGTGTGTCGCACGTATTCAAGCCTTGCATTTCATCGAAATACAGTCTTTCCTTTCGAATCAAACCCGGTCGTTTATCATCGTTCTTTGATTCAAATAGATCACCTTTTAGACCGATTGTGCTTAAAATAAATGTTTGGTTTTGGTCGCATTATGTCCTGTTAAATCATGTTATGTTTCATTTGGTTTAAAATCGATGTTTGATTCTGATTTTCAAAACTAGGTTTTCAGCGAACCTAGTGTTCTATCAGCGAATCTGAACAAAAGTTCTATATGACTGAGCGAATCTGTGCCTGCATGCTGCTCATGCATGGCAAATAGATTCGCGCGAAGTTTCTAGCGAACCTATAGGTTCGCACGAAGTTCCCAGCGAACCTATAAGTTCGCATGGCACATATTGCATGATTACCTGTCTGCGAACCTATAGGTTCTTGGCATAATCAGATTCGCTGGTAGGGAATCTAAGTCTTTTCGGCGAATCTAATTTTTATTAAAATTTTTCATTTTTTAATATTTCATATCTTTTTAGCTTTGAAATCAATCTAATCAACTTCCGTTTGTGTTTCAGATACCATGTCAACTCTTCAATTCTTTGATAAGCACAACATGTGTGCTTTGCTGAATGAAACGCATGAGAAAGCAGTTGCCTATAAAGATTGCATCAAATGGTTGAAGTCATCTCACATTCACCATGCTATTTCTCACCCCCCTGAAGTCTATGATTCGCATGTTCGTGACTTCTGGAGAAACGCAGTAGTAGATGTTGGTGTGACTCCCTCAAGGATTGCCTCTAAAGTCCTAGATCAAGAAATTTCCTTTTCTTCTGATGATCTGGCCAGGATATTACATTTGACTGAGGATGTTGGTGATGAAGTTCCCTTGAATGCTAAACAAGTTTACAAGGAACTAAGGAAGGCAGGATATGAAGGTCCAATGCCTGGTGAAAAGAAGATGGAGTTCGTCAAGTCTTACATAATCAGAGAATGGCGATACATTGCGCACATATTCATCATGTGTCTGGATCACAGGAAAGGAGGAACCGATGGGTTAAACTTGGAATGGGCAAGAGCAATGGTGCTATTCTGCCAAGGCAAGAAGGGAAATATTGCTAGGCTGATTTATGAATACATGGTGCAGAATATTCATGCTCAAAGAAAGGACAAATGGCTGCTGTATCCCAGATTCGTTCAGATGATACTGAATGACTTAAAGCCAAACTTGCCCATAGTTGGTGATACGTTGAAGATATGGAGAATGAACATCAGGATTTTTGGTGACTGTAAGTCAGTAAGAAACAATTGCGTGGGAAAGATTGCTTACTTATGGGAAAACATGTATGCGCCTGAAAGATGGACCCATATCAGTAAATTGATCGAGATTGAGAAGAGAAACGAGGCACAGACTGCTGATCAAAGTGAGGTAAGGCTGAAGAAGAGAAAGCCATATGCTCGTGACAAAGACTACAGTGTAGAAAAAGAGATTGATGAAGTACAGGCAGAGTTAGATGTTCAAAGGGAGAAAAGGACCAAGAAGAGAGCTGAGACTGGGTCTAGCTCTCAGCATGTAGGAGAAAGAAGAACAAAAAGGAGGCACGAGGAACCTGCTAAACCTGCTGATACTCCTGCATCAAATGCAAATGATGAGTTAGCCAATCTAAAAGCTAAATATGCTGAGCTTGAAAGAAGGGATAAACAGAAGGGTGATGTTATTAAGGGTATGGCCCTGATGCTCAAGGATCATCAAAGTTTGATAATTCGAGCCTTCACCAAACTGAATGAAATGAAGGCTAAAGCTGGGATGGAACCTGCCATGTCTGAACATGAGTTGAGAGTGTTGAAAGAAGCTGCTAGAAACTCTTTTGATGCGTACGAAGGATTGACTGGTACTGCTGGAGGTGAAACTGGAGGAGAGAAGGATGGTGGTTTAGAGGATCCTTTAAGGTCAAAGGGTAAAGAAAAGATGGTTGCTAAGGATGCAGGGTTTAATGAACTGATGGGGATCGACATGGATACATTTACTGGACCAGAAATGGCTGGTGGAACACAAGTTAAATTTAATTTGATAGATGAAGAAGATGAAGTTGAGGAACAGCTGGTGGATTACAGCTCAGAGCCCAAATTTTATGAGGTAGATGAATGACCAGTAACTTATTTGATAGAAACTGGGTCATCTAAAGTGGAACTGTGGAGTTAAATCAATCTGACTGGTTTGTTAAAGAGAAGGAGGCTGAAGAGATAACCCCACTGTTCCAGAACATAAAAAATCCAACAAGAAAGGAGAGTGATAAGAAGATTTTTAGCTGGAAATTAAACTCTAAGCTCAAGTTGTTCATGATTAAGAGAAGAGGAGGAGGGATCTTATATTTTCACAAGCGAAAAGCTTTCAAAACTCTCCCAAGGTGGGATCTAAGGAGATTGGCTGAGATCCCGCTACTTGGAGCTGATCAGAGTGAACGGGCAAAGTTGCTGGAATTAGAGATCAAAAAGGGTTTGACTGATAACTTCACAGCCTTTGGCTTCATGAAAATGGATAGAAAGAGGTCAAAGAAAGACATTGATTGGGTAACTGGCAAAGGAAAGATTGTGCTGAAACTAAAGCCAGCAAAGACTGTAGATCGAATTAGGATACCTGATCCTCTTCCCCCGAGACTGCAAGCATTCGAAAAATGGTTCTATGATAACAACACAGGGGAAGCAGTGATTAGAACAAAAGGTGTTCCAGAGATCAGATTGTTTTATCCCATGGAAGTTTTCTCTTTCTGTGATGAAGATTTGAAAGTATTGTGTGAGAATGTGATTCACCATGGAGCAGGAAAGGAAACAAAGGCTGAAGCAAATCTGTTTATCATAGTTGCCAACAAAGCCCGGGCAATTAGAGCTGAGATAGAGGAGGTTGTGGAGAAGGTAAGGAAAGATGATGATTTCAGGATGGACATGGATGATCTGGCTAGGCAGATGGATAGTACAATTGAGAAGAGGTTTGATCGAGAAGCCAGTGGGTCTGGAGCTAATATTGAGGATCAAATTATGCAAGATCAGGAGGAGGTTGTAGTTGTAGACTCTCCAGTTCAAGAAGTAAGTGAAGCTGGGTTTGCTAAGAACTTTATTGTTGATATTGAATCTGATGAGGCAGGAACAGAAGATGTTACAAATCCATTAGCCGGGATTAGGTTGAGGGCAGGAGCTTTCATAGAGAACTTTGAAGCCGAAGTTGATGTGGATGTAGCTGATTGAGAAGACCCCTCTAGGTGAGGTCCAACCTAGGGGGAGTATTGATGACTAGTGTAGGTTGGACTCACCGGCCTGTCAGTGTTTTTGTCTTTAATTTGTATTTTGTATTTTATTTTGTTCCTGTTCTAGCGAATCTACAGGCGAACCTATAGGTTCGCCCGGAACTCAGTGTATAGACTCATGTAGGTAGTCGCCGGGAGAACCTGATTGGGTGCCCGGCGAAGCTATGATTTTGATGTGGTAGATTCGCTATCCAGCGAATCTATCAGCGAATCTAAGTTCTGCTATATATTGTAAAGTTCTCTCATTCTAATGTAAGTTTTTGCCATTTTGTTCAAACCCTAAAGTGTGTGTGTGACGGCTAGAGGTGCTAGGAGCTTATTTGTTCATCATTGTAGCTTTATATCATCTATTTATACTTATTTGATCTTTACTTTGGTTGTTTAGCAAGAATCACTCATAGTTCAATGAATTTCAGTGGGATATGTTTGTGTTTGCGATCATTTGCACTGTTGAATCGATCATGTTGGACCAACAAATAAGGTATCATCTAATCAGAGATAATCATGAAAAGGGGTTGATAAAACTAATCAAGGTTAATACAAATGAATAATATGCAGATCTATTCATAAAAGCTTTTGATGAATAGAGATTTAAATATCTTGTATCAGCTATTGGATGATCAACCTTTAATAGATTTTCATAAAACTTAATCTATATTATTTCTAAAAAGAATTGTGTGTCCTAAATTGTCTAATTTATCACCTATATAAGCATAGTTTATCTTGGGACAAAATCGTTTTTAAAAGGATATTCCTTAGCACTTTGAAAATTTCAAGTGTATTTTCTTTCGGAAGAAATTAATATTGCCTTTAGAAGAATTTTAATTCTTCAAATCACATAACTACTTAAAAGAAATTTACATTCGAAAGAAATGCTTACATTTCTTCTGAGGCCAAAATATGCTTCTAAGTACTTATATGAATTTGAAGAACAAATTCTTCCGAAAGCAATTATGCTTCGGAAGTTTTATTCTCCTTAAGAATAAAACTTTCAACTCTTAATATCTTTCGGAACCAAATACTCTTCAGAAGAGAAAATATTACAAGTAATTTTTATTCCGAAGCCATTTTTCACTAAGCTTAGGAATATCTTCCAAAGTCAAAATTTTGCTTCGGAAGTTTTTCACAAAAGCTTCTGAAGACAAACAACCTTCAGTGGAGTTTCAACTTCCAAGAAAACTACCTTTTTGGGCACTTTCTCAGAGATGGGACCGACATTCGGACATCAAAGCTTATTCTTTTGCGTTAAATTTATCTCAAGTCCATTTCATATAAATATACCCAATGGTTCCGCCCTTTTTCACTATCTTCTTCATCTACAAATTCTGTAAACCTAAATTCCCACCCACCGCCTTTGTTCTTATCTTTTTTCACCTTAATGCTACCACAAATGGCCAACCTTGACTACCGAAACCAACCAGATTTTTCAATGTAGCTTCGCAGTCATCATAATTAGGTTTCTTTGTTAAACTCTGAGAAAGATCTAAGTTTCTCAGAGGTTTGTCATTTTTTTTCTTTATCTCACTACTTCACCTCCCTCACCATTGATCCTCCACTCTAGGAGGATCAACTGTTGGATTTCTGGAGGACCTACCAAGAGGTCACCATGGATGGGGAGAAGGCACAGTCTGCCACAGTGTAGAGGAGGACAATCTTCATCAATCCAGCTTCAATCAACTCTCACCTACAACTAGATGATGCAGAAGGTGAATTGTCTTTTCCAAAATCTGCTGTAAATTACTCATTTGAGCAGATGGGTTATGAAGGTGACTTCTCAGTCAGAACCTTCAAGAAAGGGAAGGTCTCTCCTCAATAGAAAAACCTCCTCCATATTATTATGCACGGTCCGTTTAACAAACATGGAGGTTGGGACCAGATTCGAGAAGACCTTTGTTTCATAGTCCATGGGATGATTCATGGGGTCAAGTGTAGGTATTCATAATTTATGTATAATAATTGCTTGAAAACTTGGACTCCTTAGAATATTACATGTTTTCTAGATATGTCCAGCACGATCTTAACTGTGAACGGGGCTCATAGTTGAGGGGACACAGGTAATGTTCTAGACCTGGGGCAGACGAAGCCCGGCATCTTCAAAACAATGGGAAAGCCAACTGTTGGCTTCCTAGAGGTAGAAACGGCCCTAGTACCAAAAATGTTAGAGCTCATTGCTTAAGGTGACAATCTAGCAGCACTAGCTAGTGTTAAACCCACACCTTTTACTTCAAGACAACCCACACAGCCACAAATAACCATCACTTACAAAAGAAAATCCAAACGAACCCCTGCTCAAGTTATTCAACTTATGCAGGCCCCCATATTACAACCCATACAGAAAAAAGTGGAAACTGGAGCTCTTACTTCTCTTAAGGACCAAATCACTCCTATCTCAGGAATGTTCCGTCATGAGCTTCCTCATGCTCAGGCTGAAGCGCTCATCACCTAAGAAGCCTTAAGCCTTCACTCAGAGTCTCAACACTCTAGTGAACAACCTTCAGAGGAAAGCTACCATCCCCAGTCTCTAGGTCTAAACCAACCAATTCCCAGCCTAGACTTCTATGATGATGAGGATATGGCACTCAGTGAGTATCATAAGTCTCTCTTCTGTTTCCCTGCTCAAAGAGATATGAGTACTCCTGTGTCACCCATATCTAGCACACATCATCCACCCCCCACTTAGGTGGATCTTCCTAAACCTGTTTAGGGGATCCATATGAAAGAGGCCCTCACTTCTGCAAGTGATTACATCATTAAGACGTCAACAATGGCAACCCAGCCCATTGACACTTCAACTGAAGTTGTCAGTGAGCAGGGGAAAACAAGTAGCTAGGAACAACAAGCTGGTGATGAGGAAGAAGACATAGGTCCAATTCTCGCATCCCTAGTGATTCTTCTACTAATGATGAGGGGAATCTGATACTAAAGGTGCAAAAATTGTCTAGAACATGCACCTATTTAGTCTACAAGGTTAGTCACTTGGAATCTCAAGTGACTACCTTGTAAAGAAGGGTCTGATCAGCAACTTAGGATTTCTAATCTCAAGGACCAACTAGCTAGGAGACCTTTCAGAAGGATTCAAACAAGAACGCAAGAACCTGAGGATGTAATCAACTTAACCTCCAGCTCACCTATGCTAGTGGTTGATGCTACCAAAAAGGGAGAGGATGTTATTACAATCAGAGAACCTGGGAGTCCTTCTCAGGGTATGGACACTGAGGATTCATCACCGTCACTTGCAATTGTCCAAAGTCAGCAACGTCCTCACATTTATATTGATGTAGACTCACTCATCTAGAATCTATTTGAGGAGGGTTTACCAAGGGCAATGTCATTCCCACCCTATGGAGCAGCAAATGAAATACATGCGTGAAGGTATGATGCTAAAAGAAGAGCCCTCATACTGCGTAGAGTCTGAGGATAGCAGGAGGTCTTTAACTTTTAGACCTTGAACTACCATGACAACCTTTCTCTAGTCAACATGCCACTTGTTAGCCTAACCCAACACAGACAAGCTAACATATTGGATGAGAGAATTCAAGATAGGATCATGTAAGAACTCAGACATAAAAGAAGAAAATGCAAGCAGACAATGTCATTGGTCAACTGGATGTTGAGGTGGAACCTAAGATTAGCTTCAAATGGGAAACCTTGACTAAAGACCCAGTGACTGAACCTGTGATCATTGTCAAAGAGTCAATCACTTCAGCATCCTATACCCTTAGTGAGGCACCAATTGGTGAAGGTGTTTCACAACCTCTCTTTGGCTAGAGCTTGACTGCTGAACTAAGCAATGAAGGCCAAAGCTCTCTCCAACCATAGTCCCCAATGCCTGTGAGTGATAAAGGAAAGAGGAAAATGACCTTTAATGAGATTAAGGAGGCGGAAAGAGAGAGGAAGGGGAAACTAAGGAAGAGAGTTTAGCTGGTTCCTCAGGCTTCATGGAAGCTACAATCAGGACAACCCCCAAGCCAAACACTCAAGATGATGAGTTGAGGGAAGCCAGATTGAACTATTTGGGAACCAGGAACTACAAAATTGATATGCTCATCTCTCTTTCCTTAGCAGAGTTAAATGAACTGGCAGACTTAAAGCTGAGAAAGGAGAAGAAGGAGGAAGAGGATGATGAACTGCTACTCAAGGTCAAAGAAGAAAGAAGGCAAAAAAGGTTGTACAAACATGCTCCTACTCTCTCCCTAGTTCATGAACTTCCTGAGAAAGAGGCTATGGCAACTTAACAACCTCTGGTAGACAAAGAAGCTGACAGACAAAACATGATCAACTACCTGACTGCCACAGGTCTCTATCAGGCATCTGCACTTCTTCCCTTCTCTTATGAACACATTGAATTTGAGTATCTTAAGCAGCTTAAACAACAGTTCATAAATGAACAAAAAGATGCTAAGAGAAAGAAGAGGGGAGAAGCTTCAAAGTCAGGAGCCATCATCCAAAAGAGCCAAAAGAAGTCTACTGACAGACAAAGGATGATAAGCTTCTTGAAGCTGTATGGATTCTCTGGAAAGAGGCTTGGTGCAATGTCTCTATCCACTATGGATGAGCACATTAGAGTGTTCAAGCAGAAGATTAAAAAGGGAGAGCTTATGGACTTGCATTCTCCACCAAGCCAAGCTCCTCCTGAGGTTAAGGTTAAGGTTGAACTACAGACAACATAACCTAGACCTATAGCTGCTTCACAGCCAACTTCATCTTCTGATCCACAGCAGGTTCTCCTCCCTTTCATTCTGAAACTATGAGGGAAGAGGACCTAACTAAGAGAGGCACTACTGAACAATCTGGTACTCAAGACTAGCCCTCTTAGGTAAACACTCCCAAGAGGAAGAAAAGGGTGGCCCTAAAACAAGTACACAAAAAGTCAAAGGCATCCACTTCTAAACCTCGGGATGAGCCAGAGCATCCTGAGGAAGTGCAACAAGAGGCTGCTCAACCAACTCCTACTCAAGCACAGCCTCTTGCAACTAGAAGACCCATTTTGTCTTGGACCTTTGCTGCTAATCTAGATAGATGGTATGTCATCAGAGATCAAGTTGGTCAAGATGTCTACTTCTGGCAAGACATGCTTGATCTACGTCTGCATGATCTCTATGATGTGAGAAGGTATTATGAGAGTCTGAAGGATTCTAACCAACTGATGAAGAAGGGAATGGTCATGATCCTAATGAGAACTATCAACTGCTGAAGAACTTATTCTATTTTGGTAGCATCAGCCTAGAGGGAGTTTGTAAGGTTTATATAAAGGATGACGCAAACAAAGCAACCAAAGGCTTCCTGCATGCATGCACTAAGTACCAAGTAAAACTTCTATGGAAGTTTTATACTTTGCATGAGAATTATGCTAAGTATAAAATCTTCCGAAGCCAAAAGTTCCTGCAGCAGCTTTATACTTTGCATGAGAATTATGCTAAGTATAAAATCTTCCGAAGCCAAAGACCAAATCTTCCAAAGCCAAAAATGAAGTCTTTTGTAGCTTCAAAGACATTCTTCCAAAGCCAAATGAAGTGAAGACTGATTTCTTCTGAATATAGAGAAAGAACATGCTTTTCTCGGATGTACTTTTGTAGACAGCTGACCCACTTTCAGCTGCAGTTCTGAAGACTTCCCAATGTTCAAGAGTTGGTGAAAAGGTCCGTGCTTTTGCAATTGTACAATGAGGTATTGAGTCTCTAACTTTCTACTTTATGTACTTTTATCTTTTTTGTAATATATTAGGATGTGAGCTATGACATGTCATAGTTACTAGTTAAAAGGTAATCAGCCTTTTGACTCTACATTGATTTTGTTGTCTTTTAATGTTCCAACTGGCTTTCCAAGTATAGCCGGTTATAGGATGTAGTATAAAGTATCTCAGGGTCTTGTATTGAAAAACTGATGCATTGTAACTCTTGTAAAAGAACTTAAGATTAATATACAACATTCTTGAAAGCCTTATATATTGTTCTTGAGTTCTATCTCATACTTACTTGTGTTCTTTGCATCTTGTTCCCAAACTCGGTTCCGTATTTGAACTATTAAGTGGTATAACCCTCTCCTCATTGTGAGACTCATTATATTGACCACCCCTTAACCGGTCTTGCAGAATTCTCGTTTGATCAAATATTACAATTCATCACACAGGGTTATCACACAAGTTGTTCACGTATGCCACATCATAACCCCATGTTCTATAAAGGTCATCATACTACCACAGTTTATTATTTAACTTATACAAATCTCAAGAAGTTTACAATTAAAATTTTACCTAATAAATCATACACTATCATAATCCCAAACAGGGTTCCATAATCACTTAACACAATCCATCAACATATATATTCCATAAGTACCAAAATTTTCCAAGTAGTGCATCAAGCATCCATACAAGTCAATTAGAATATTCTATCATGTTAGACATCATCAACAAGCATTCTATCATGATCCTAACATCATAGAAATGCCCAATTCATAATATCCAATGATCTACATAAATAAAGTTTCCTTTTCTTGAAAGTAACACCCAAAAATCCATTTAACACCCAATTCATCCATGAATTCACCAACTTCATACCTAATCAAGTCCATAACAATCATCTAGACATGACCAACATCATTAATTCCTCATAATTCACAAATCTCATATTAAAAAGTTTCTACTTATAGTAAGGTATGAACAACACATCAAATCCGTGAATTTCTTGCATAATGCACATAGATTAACATTCATATAACATAACTAACATCCTATCATTATCAAACATTCATCAATTTCAACTTTTATTTACCAATTTCAAACTAGGGTTCATTAAGGATCAAAAACCATGAAAACTTGATAGAAACTTACCTTTAAGTGTGTAAAGATGATGATTAACACTTGCTAATCACTTGTAGTGCTTGAATGACACTAGAATTCAATGGTTTCTTGTTAATTTTTGATCATAATCACAAGGGGATGGGGGTTTCGGCCACACAATAGGGCGTGGGAAGGGGCTAGGGTTTTAGTTTTTGGTAATATTTAGTTTTAGGGTAATTACAACTTAACCCTCCTTGTTTACATGTTGGACCCTTAGAATATTAACATCTGTCTTTTTGTATTTTGTCACAGTATAGGGACTTATTTTGTAAATATATGTTCCTTGTATCTTTTTATAGTATAAATAGGATACTTAGTGCATTTTGTAGAAAAAAAGCTATATTCACCCATACACTTTGTATCCACAGCTTTCGCTACCTATAATATCTATGAATTTTAAAGTAATTACTTGTGTTTAGATTACATTGTGTTTGTCTTGATAATTGCATTACAATATCATCATAAACTGATCCATTTGAACCTATCAAATGGTATCAGAGCTTTCGATTTAGTGATCAGAGCTTATTATCGGCATATTTGAGCTCTTTGTGAATCACTTGAAATCTGTGTTGATTGCAATTTGATCATATTAATTGTTGTTTCCAGTTGTGTTTAATCCATAGAAAACATGAATTAATTACAATTTTGTGTTTAACCCAGTCAGATCTGAATTTTGATCAGATTTTTGTGTGAAAAGGTGTTGTTCATTTTTGGACCTTAATTCAATCCGAAAACGGATTTTGTTGAAGCTTCTTGAAGATTACCCATTTAGTCTTTAGTTGTCTTTTGTATAGTTTTTGTCATAGTTTAGGGACTGTTTATGTAAAATAGTTGTTCCTTGTGTTTATTGATAGTAAAAATAGCTTAGATATATTTTGTGTGGTAGACTAGACACAAGAGTTAATTGAATGAACTTGTATCTGCTACTACACTTGTAATTGTCTTTGTTTCTATCAATGAACAACTATGAATTTTTCTTACTTGTTTATTTGCATTGATTGATTACTTGTGTATGTTTGATTGAATTGCATTAGGATATCATAGATTGATTCATTTGATCCTATCAAATGGTATCAGATCCATTGGTTCAGTGATTGAGTTTGTTCGAACTTTCAAACTCTAAAATCACTTGAATATGTGATTGATAAGCAATTTGATCAAAGAATTGTTTATTTCAGTAGTGCTTCATCATCAAAAACATGAATTGAATCACAATTTGCAGTTCAATTTATTCAAAATCAGTGAACTCATCGAATCAGTGTTTGAAGTTGTTATTCACATTCGAACTGAAAATCAAACAAAAGACTGATTTGTTGTTGTTAATTGATGAAATTGAAGTAAAAGGATAGTTAATCGATCTAAATACTATCTAATTGGATGATTTTAGATCAACTCATCAAGTTTTGAATAATTTCAAAAGATTTGAGCTCGTTATGTTCATAAGAACTTGTTGAATTTGGCGCATTAGGGTTTAAACACTGTTAAAAATTGCCTAAGTGTTAGGCGTTTGACAACTATTCAGGCGTTTGACTACTGTTAAGGGTTTTTGGACTAGGTGTTTTACCACTATTAAGACGTATTTCAACAATTTGGGAACTTTGAAATTACTCAGAAACCAAGTAATTCTATGCGCATTGCAACTATTTGGGCGTATTTGAACTGTTTGGACGTTTTGACATCTAGACGTCTGACAACTGTTGGGCGTTTTAGAATTGTTCAGACGCATCTTAAGTTGGGTGTTTTGAGAATTCTACCTAAGGCAATCCCTTAGGCATTTTTGTAACACCTCTGAAATATGCCCCATTTGAAAACCTCAAAGTATTATAAAAATCAATAAAGGTCCGAATTAAGTTGGGCTTATGAAAGGAATCTTGGAAAAGAAAACTAGCCTTTTTAGGCCTAATAAGCCAAATAGGGCACGCACTTATAAACGAGGCCCATTTAAGGCCCAAGTACATGTTTACGAACTAATTAAATGAGAAACCATGAAACAATGAATCATTATGTGATTTGAAATAACTATGGAAAGATCCAAACTAAAAACAGATTTAGAACCCATACCGAGTAAAATCCAGCAATTTAACACGTACTAACGTCTGAGTTCCCTCAGAAATAATTATAATGGCTTGTCATCCAATCTAAATCATTGTTAATCTTAACTAATATCGTATATAATGCTTGCTAAAAGATTTTTCATCAAACATGCATAAGTAACGGAAATATGTAAGTGAAACGCGAATACCGGTTTTCGTCGGCATTTAATTGACATCTGATACATCAACCAAGCCTTGTAACTCCGTAAATATTCATCTAATCATTGTTTATTATCATAACATATTAAATTTGGTGAGTGATACGTTGTCCGGAATAAACGCGTTCCGAAACGCGACCGTGACGTGAACCAGGTTACGATTAGGTCAAACCCGAGAAAACGTCAGTTGATGCGGAATAAAATTTATTTAATTTGATCAAATAAATAATCTTGGGAAAATTTATAACATTTAACATAATTAAAAACTATCGTGGAATAAAATCTATAACGATATGAGAAACTGATCCGAACGTGATACGAAGCGACCTATTAACGAGCCCATTGTAGGATTCTATGTGCCCAAGACACATAGAATATTGATGCGGTTAGTACGTTATGATCCAAGTCGGGTTATACCCAATAACAAGCTTAGCAAACACCAATTGATATTTAATTAATGATATGATCATACAATTAAATATTTACACCAAATTTAGGAAATGGGTTTTTTAAATAAATTGCATGAGAGATGGAACAAATTATAACGATAATTTGTTGATGAATTTATTGTTATTCTTGTTATTTAAAAGGGATTTAAATAACAATAATAATATATGAGTGTACCTTAATTAAATTGTTTAATTAAAAGGGACATATGTCACATTTAAACATAAGTCTAGATAGTTACATTTTAATGTATGATATATGGCTAATTTTAATATGCTGTGTTGGTAGTTTTAAGGGGGGAATGTGATTTTGAATCCCTTTTTTTTTTGGCCGGCCCCTCCCTTGATCTCATTGGACCTTTTGTGTCTTGAGAACTAACACAACATTAACTAGCTTTACACTCATTCATTCTCTTCATTCCATACATGCAAAATTGACAAAATAGCTCTCTCCTCTCCCTCTCAATTTTCGGAACTTCCAGCATGAAGAAAGGAGTTTTTGGAGCTGCTTTGTGGTGTAATTTCTCCCTAACAAGAAGGGTTTTTGCAACAAGCTTTGGGTATACAAGATTGAGAACCTCTACTTTGAGCTCTTGGCCGATTTCAAGCATCCAATACCTATTCTCTTTGTTGTTTTTCTTGCTGGAGAAAGGTAGTTTGGCAGCCCCTTTTGTGGCTGCCATATTATGCATGTTTATCTTTACATAGCTAGCATTACTTACATACTAAAGGTCCTTTTGTTTGTGGGTTTGTTTACAACTTATAACATCAAAATAAACCTGAAATTTCAGATTATAAACAATGTTATAATGATTATCTTCCACTGCGTTTCATATGTTTAAATGGTTAAACAAGCTGAAAATTGTGCAACAAACCCCAACACCCATCACTAAACCCACTATATAAATAAATTTTCTCTCATTTTAAGGGTTTTAAAAGAAAATTAGGGCAGAGAGAGAGAGGCGGTCGCAACCTCCCCCCTCCTCCGATCTTGAACGCCGGCGACGGTGGTCCCTGCAAGTGCCAACGAGAGACACCCCTCATTCGACTCCCCTCGATGACCCGATCTCGATGGTGGCTTTAATTTCTCCTAAAACGCAACGAAGTGATGTGAATCGAAGGCGGAAGTGTGGTTGAAGGTCGATTCAGAGGTGGTGGTGATGATGGTTCACGATTGTCATGGCTGTGGAGGTCGACCATGGGGTGTGGTCGCGATGTTGATGATGGTGGTGGGGGTCGAACTATGGTTCCCGACGACTGCCTATGAGGCTGGCGCTGCTGCTAATAGCCGATGGTGGTTGTGGGTGGTGATAGAGTAGCGGCGGTGCTGATGTGGGTTATCTGTTGTGGTCGGTTGCGATTGGTGGTTGTTTGGTGGGTTGAATCGGTGGCTTCAGCCCCGTCTCTGGTGGTGGCTGTCCGTGAAGGTAAGTGTTGGACCAAAAGAACCAATGAGGCAAGATCAGGAAAACCTCTAAGTCCCACATGTCACTGCAACAACTGCTGAAGACTCCCATCAGTTACAGTGTTCTCTTGCTTGAATGTCAGACTCGAGAGCATCTTAGCCCCAGCCTCAGCTGTTATGACAAAGTCTGAAGAACAAAGATTGAAGATCAAAGAACTGAAGAACAACAGCTAAAGACTCCAAACTACTGAAGACCAAGTACTGAAGTCTGAAGTACTGATCATTCAAGTACTAAAGACTTCAAGTACTGAAGACCAAGTACTGAAGTATCAAAAGCTGAAGAACTAAAGAACTGAAGATCTTCTTCCAAAGCACAAAGTCTGAAGACAAAGACTGAAGACAACAACTGATGATATCTACTGAAGACATCAGTTGTTACATCTTCCGAAGCTGTTCTATCTTCCCAAGCAAAGTCTGAAGAAAAAGACTGAGGACAACAACTGATGATATCTACTGAAGTCATCAGTTGTTATATCTTCCGAAGCTGTTACATCTTCCGAAGCCAAGTCTGAAGACCAAGTACTGAAGACTCAGAGTTTGTCACAACAACTGAAAAAGTCTTCTTCAGTTGTTGTAGTGGTTTTTCTTTTTCCGAAGTTTATTTTGTTTCAGTAGTTGTACAACAACTGAAGAGCATGTTCTTCAGTTGTTATAGTGTCAGTAGTTTATTTTTGTCAGTACTTAGGAACTTTTGTAAGAAGATGTCAGTTGTTGACATCTTCAGTAGTTTTATGTGTTTGTCAGTTGTAATTTGAATATTCAGTGATGTCAGAAAAAGGACATCAACCCATCCTTTTGCCGCCAATAAAAGGATGGGGAACCATACTGTTTTAATTGCCGAAACGTGCGACCAACAGAACATTTATTGTTTCGCAGAACTCTTCTCTCTCTATGTTTATGCTTTTAATTGAAATATCTTTTATGTTCTTGCTTTAATTGCTAATTAATGTGCTGAATCCGCTGCAAACATAATCTAATTGATCAACCGAGAGGCTGAGATCCTGTCAAATGGTATCAGAGCCAGGTTAATCATTGATCGATTTCACTATTGATCATTTGAAATTGCTCTTTTGATCTCTCAGTTTGATCGAATTAGCAATTTGCAAGAATTAGCCATAGAGAGTGAGTTACTGCTGTTTCCGGCCAAAATCTTGAGGTCTTTTGGTGGTTTTGAGTTACGTTTGTCGAGTTTAAACTTGTTTTTGACTAAAACCTGAGATGACAACACCAACCAATGATCCTCACAATACTGGTTCCGCAACCAAGCCTCCGATGCTGGTTAGGAACGAGTATAACATATGGCAAAGACGTATGCTACACCACTTGGCTGTCAACAGTGCTGGTTGTTGGAAGTCAGTGGTGCATGGGCCATACAAGCCTATGGTGAGCGTCCCGGAATCTAATGAACAGGTTGCGAAGAAACCTGAACAATACTCGGACGAAGATCTAAAGTTGTTCGAAATTGATGCTAGAGCCCATGGAATTTTAGCCATGGCCATTCCAAACGAGATATATTCAGGGCTCTTGCATCATGAGTCTGCTCATGACCTATGGGTTGCTCTAAAGGAACAATTTGGAGGAACTGATTCGGTCTTAGCAAACAATAGGGAAATCCTCGCCCAACAATATGAGACATTCTCATATAGAAAGGGTGAGACTCTGACCCAGCAATATGAGCGGTTCTCTTGTTTGATCTCTGAGCTAAAGATGGTCAAACAAGAGTACTCCAAAATCCAGATGAACAACAGGTTCCTCAGGTCACTGCCTGAGAGATGGGACACATATACCATTGTCCTACGCTCCAGTGCTGATCTGGAAACTCTATCTCTCACCCAACTTCATGGGAAGTTGCTCACTTTTGAGAGAGAGATAGAGCAAAAGAGGAAGCTGTCCTCTTCTGGCAAGCTCGCTGATGACTTTGTCCAAGGTAATGCTGCCTTGATAAGTCATGAGTCAGAATATGCTTCATCAGAAAGTTCTTATGATGAGCATATTGATTTCTCTACCAATTCAGAACAAGCTTTTGTTGGTGTTAGTAGTTCAGGAGGTGGTGGTGACAACTTGTGTTTTCTGATGGAGGATTTGAAGGGCATTCCAGATGATGATCTGGAAGAGATGGATATTTTGAACCAAATGGCAATGATAAATATCCACTCTCAGAAGTTCTACAAAAGAACTGGTAGGAAATTCCCAGGACTCTCTGGCAAAACCAAAGTTGGTTTTGACAAGAGCAAGTTGAGGTGTCACAAGTGCCAAAGGCTTGGACACTTTGCAAGAGAGTGTAGATCATCTTGATCTAACTCATCTGCACCCTTTGTGACTTTTCCCAGCAATAGCTCACAGCACAAAGGGCAACCTTCCTACAGTTCTTCCCATCCATCTCAGGCACAAGCACCACCTGCTTATTTTGTGCCATAGGGTCATATGCCATATCCTTACCCCTGTTACTACATGCCTCAGTCTGGTCAAACTCAAGCACCCTCGGCTCAACCACCTCATGCTCTTCCAGAGCCTCATTCTTCCCAATCTCATCACCACACAGAACCTCAACAACAAAGCTTTTTCACCCCAACTACTGTTGACTGGAGTAGTCTACCAGAAGAGCTATCTGGTCAGGAACCACTACTCCAAGGTGCTGGTCAACATGGTGGTGATCAACCTTTTGGAAATCTTGCTCTGATGGCCCTTGATTCTGCTGAAGGGTCATCATCAAATGCCTCATCTCAGGTATCCACTGAGGCAAAAGCCAAGCTTTGTTCAGAGTCATGCATAGCAGCATTTGCTTCTATTAGAGAAGCAAGTGTAGCTTTAATAGATAAAAATCTTGAGCTTGAGCACACTATTTTCAAAAGAAAAGCAGATTTTGAGGTTGTTCTAAAAGATAAAAATGATGAGATTTACAAGCTTAAATGCCAAATCAAAGATGCTAAAGCTAGGGAAGATGTACTTCTAGAGAAGTACAAAGACCTCAAGGAAACTCTTACAACCACCCAAGTTGAGTGTGATCGATGGGTGCAATCATGCAAGGGTTTTGAAATGCTTCTTAGCAAGCAATCAGCTTCAAATGTGAAGTTTGGCATTGGTTATAATCACACTGCTCCTCCCACAGAATTCATTTCAAGAGCAGAAGTTGAATCTGATGGGGAGAGCAATAACCAATCCTTCTCATCATATGACTTACTATCCTCTGAATCAGCATCATTAGAGATAGACTGTCACATGACCAAAAGGCTGATCAACTCAGGTGTTGTCACTAGAAGTACTGAAGGTACTGGAGAGCAAGTGACAACATCTGAAGTTCAAACCTCAAATACTGTTAGCACTAAAGAGAAGAAAACTAACAGTAGGAAAGTTTTGAAGACAGCTAGAGAGGATACCAGGAAAGCAGGCACTAGGAAAAAAACTGTTAGTACTGATGACAAACAGCTGAAGAACAAGTCTTCAGCAGTTAAATCCTCTTCAGCTGAAGATCAGCATAAGATGAAGAAAAAGCCATGTGAGATATGTGGCTTGTTCAATCATCTTACTGATGATTGCTGGTACAAAAGGGGTTCTAAACTCAAACAGAAGGACCAAATTACTGAGAGCATCAATAAAATAAAGAATGAGTTTGAAACCAAGTTTGTACTAGCAACATCCAAGCCTGAAATCCCTAAGCCCAAAGCTAAATCTAAAAAGAAGGTAGGGATTACTCAGGCAACAGCTGAGGTTGCTCAGAAAAAGATGGTACAACACAGGAACTCATCATCAGCAAACTCCAATGTGTCTGAAGAGCTGAAGGCCTTATCACAGAATCAGACATAATTGGTGATGATGGTTCAGCAGCTAGTGGGAAGAGTCAACCACTTAGATGCTCCTGTGTTGAAACCACAGAAAAGGAAGTCCAAGCCAAAGGGTTCCTCTTCTGTACCATCTTTTTCACCTTAAGCTGTCACACAAAACACACCTGTTAGTGCTGCACCTGTAGCTGAGAACAGACCCAAAACCAAGCAGGTTTGGGTCTCCAAGACTAACTAACACATGGCTGTGTTTGCAAGGTTCTTCAACATGCCATAGAAGCATCTGGTATGTAGACAGTGGAGGATCCATGCACATGACAGGAAGCAGCTCCCTTCTTAATGACTACTCTCAAGGAAAGAAGGGATTTGTTTCTTTTGGCAATGATGCAAAGGGTTACATCGTCGGAAAATGCTTTGTTTCCAATGGGGAAATAAGGTTTGATGATGTTAACCATGTGGAGAATCTCAAGTACAACCTCTTGAGTGTCAGTCAAATGTGTGACAAAGGCCATGTTGCCCTTTTCACAAGCCAGAACTGTCGGATTCTATCATCCAAAGTTCTGAGTTTGATTGACAAACCATTGGATGAACACACTCTCCTGAAGGCCAACAGGACAGGAAGAGTGTATGCCTTAGATCTTTCCAAAAAGATGGATCAAAAAGGCCATCCTTGCCTATTCTCCAAGGCATCTCCTCAAGAGTCTACACTATGGCATAGAAGGCTGGGTCTTGTAAATTTCAAGAACATGAATCAGCTTATAAGCCATGGTTTAGTAAGAGGATTGCCTCTGAAGGAGTTCAAGTGTGAAGATGACTGCACTGCTTGCTTGAAAGGAAAACAACACAAAGTTTCATTCCCTTCAATAGAAGAACCAAAGTCCACTGCCTGCTTACAACTTCTGCACATGGATCTCTTTGGTCCTGTCAGAGTAATGAGCATGGCAAAGAAGAAATACTGCCTGGTAATTGTGGATGATTACTCCAGGTTTGTATGGACTTTCTTCTTGCACTCCAAGAATGAAGCAGCAAAGACAATAATGAACTTTGTGTTACAAGTAGAAAAGCAGTATTCCCTACAGGTCAAGTGTGTGAGGAGTGACAATGGAACAGAATTTAGAAACCACACACTTGATGACTTCTACCTGTCCAAGGGAATTAGAAGGCAGTTTAGCATTCCTAGAACTCCTGAGCAGAATGGAGTGGTGGAGAGAAAGAACAGGACCCTCATTGAAGCAGTAAGGTCAATGTTGGCTGACTCTGGGTTGCCACGGACCTTTTGGGCTGAAGCTGTCAATACAGCTTGCTATGTACAAAATAGAGCTTTAGTAAATAAGAGGTTGATGAAGACACCTTATGAAGTTCTTCATCACTTGGCCCCTCTTATTTCATTCTTTAGAGCCTTTGGGTGTCCTTGTTTCATTCTCAACACTAGCAACCCACTCCATAAGTTTGCTAGTATGGTGGATGCAGGGTACTTTGTTGGTTATTCATCAACTTGCAAAGCATACAGAGTCTTCAACTGTAGAACCAAGGGGGTTGAAGAAACTCTGGATGTTAAGTTCAATGAATCTCCAAAGGACAAGATTCCACAAAACCCTGTGGAGTTGTTTGATCTGGACATACTGCAATATGTTCCTTATCAACCTCCATCTGTTGAGCCTGTCAACAGGTCTCCACCTGGTGGTATTGATGATGATGTAGTCAGTACTCACCTCTTCAGGTTTAGTGACAACCTGCCTAAGTCCACTGAACCTGATGCTCCTGTAGCCTCAGCAGCTCCATCCACTACAAATGCTGATGAGATTTCTGCTTGCTCTACTTCGTTTGAGCTGCCATCCTCTACATGGTTTCAGGAATCTCCATCACCATCTGTTGTTGCTGATGGGTCTACAAACACTTGCACAGATATCATAGTTTATCAAGAGCTCAAGAATCACCCCACTTCACAAATCATTGGTGATATCCATGCTGGAGTTTCAACCAGGAATCAGTTGTCCAACTTCTGCTTCTATGCTCTCTTCATCAGTCAGCAAGAGCCAAAGAACTATCATATTGCTTTAAGAGACAATGGATGGGTGGAAGCTATGAAGCTTGAGCTTCTTCAATTCAAGAAACAGTAAGTGTGGGAGCTTGTTCCATTACCCAAAGATAAGTGTGCTATAGGCACCAAGTGGGTATTCAGGAATAAAACAGATGAGAAGGGCCAAATTGTCAAGAACAAGGCAAGACTGGTTGTTCAAGGGTTTGCACAGGAAGAAGGCATCGATTATGATGAGACCTTTGCACCTGTGGCCAGACTGGAAGCAATCAGACTCTTCTTTGCTTATGCTGCCTTTCACAGTCTTAAGGTTTATCAAATGGATGTCAAGAGTGCCTTCCTATATGGGAAAATAAAAGAAGAGGTCTATGTGTGTCAACCACCAGGCTTTGAGGACAATAAACATCCTGATTGGGTGTACAAGCTTGATAAGGCTCTTTATGGGCTGAAGCAAGCACCTAGAGCCTGGTATGAGACACTCTCAACCTTTCTTCTAGAGAATAAGTTCACTAGAGGCACCATTGATAAAACCTTATTCATCAAGACTGTGGGACAACATAAGCTCCTTATTCGGATTTATGTTGATGACATCATCTTTGCATCCTCTGATCCAAAGTTGTGTGATGAATTTACAAAGCTTATGAAGCTAAGATTTGAAATGAGTGCTATGGGAGAATTACAGTACTTTCTGGGTTTGCAAATCAAACAACAGGATGATGGAATCTTCATTCATCAATCCAAGTATACCAAAGAGTTGTTAAAGAAGTTTGATTTACAAACCTGTAAGCCCTGTTCTACTCCCATGAGCAGCATCACACAACTAGATGTAGATCAGAAAGGTAAAGCGGTTGATGAAACCATTTACAGATGTATGATTGGGTCCTTGATGTACCTTACAGCTTCTAGACCAGACATCATGTTTTCAACATGTGCTTGTGCTAGATTTCAGGCTGCACCTAAAGAATCCCATTTGATTGCAGTCAAAAGGATCTTTAGATATTTGCAAGGTACCCAATCACTAGGACTTTGGTATTCAGCTGGGCATTCTTGCAAACTAGTTGCTTTCTCTGATAGTGACTATGCAGGATGCAAAGTCACCAGAAAATCCACTTCTGGTGGTTGCCAATTCCTAGGCAATTGTTTAGTTTCTTGGCAGAGTAAGAAACAAACATCAATTGCTACATCCACTGCTGAAGCTGAGTATATTGCTGCTGCAAGCTGTACCTCTCAGATACTCTGGCTTCAGAACCAACTTCTGGATTATGGCATTACTGAGACTAAGACTCCATTATTAATGGATAGTGCTTCAGCTCTCTATATTGTTAAGAATCCAGTCCAGCACTCTAGGACCAAACATATTGAGATCAGACATCATTTTATTAGGGATTGCTATGAGAAAGGTCTGATTGATCCCAAGTTTGTGCCTGGTGCTGATGAGCTTGCAGACATTTTCACTAAGCCTCTACATAGTGCCACATTCCAAAATTTGGTACTAAGGCTTGGTATGCTGCAGCTTGATTGATTTGACCTTTGCTGATGCTCTTCTTCACAACTACTGAAGAGCAAAGGTCAAATACAAGTACTGATGAGTAATTTAGTCTTCAGCTCTTTAACAACTACTGCAGACTAAAATAACTCAAAGTACTGATGTACATTATTTATTGAAAACAACTGATGTAATGAGGTGGATTACAACTACTGATGTATGATTTTCAAATAAATAAGTACTGAAGAACAAATTTTGTTCACAAGTACTGCTGTGTGATTTTACACAAGTACTGAAGACAAAATTTGTTCACCAGCTCTGAAAAATATTTCATCAGCATTTGTGAACATCTGATCACAAAAGCTGAAGGCATAAATATTCACAAGAGCTGAAGGGTCGATGAAACATCTGAAAGTCAGCCAAAGAGCTGATGAGTAAGTGTGGAGGCTAGTATGAAACAACTGATTTGACGGAAACACCTGATGAGTAATTTCTCATCAGCTGATAACAACAGCTGCTGTTTCATACACAAACAACTGAAGGACAAAACCATGTCTTCAGTAGTTCACAACTACTGACATCAGTAGTTCACAACTACTGAAGGCTAACACCAAGTCCTCAGTTGTTTACAACAACTGAAGCAATACCATGTCTTCAGTAGTTCACAACTACTGATCTCAGTAGTTTACAACTACTGAAGGCCAACACCAAGTCTTCAGTTGTTCCAACGTCTGAAGAAGAATACTAGGTCATCAGTAGTTCATAACTACTGACGACTGACAGTAACTCTTCAGACGTTTACAACATCTGAAGGACAAAACCAAGGTCTCAGTAGTTTCAACTACTAAAGACTAATACCAAGTCCTCAGATGTTACAACCACTGAAGGATAAAACCACGTCATCAGTCGTTACAACAACTGATAACTGACACCAAAACCTTCAGTAGTTTCCTTTCGACCTTTGGCCTACCCTATAAATACCCACCTTCAGAGCATTTACTCCACTTGCCCTAATCTTACAAAAACCTCTGAAATTCCCATACACCATTAATGGCGACCATGCAACTGAAACCTCGACACAACTGTGTCGCCCATCTTACAAAATCGCCATTATGGCCCAAGTTTCACCAAGCCGTCGATCTTATGAACGACTCACCCTACAAAACGGCTTTTCTCCTGAACCCCACTATATACACCGACTCCGTGGCGGAGTTTTGGACAAATGTAACCGTCCAAACCGGAGAGCAGCATGGCGAGGTCTCTCTCTGGTCCTCCGTCAACGGCCAACCCGTGGTTATCACTCCAGCTACCCTACGCCAAACCCTAGAGCTGGAGGATGCCACTCACCCAACTTCCTACCCCAAAGGTACCTTGGATCTCTCATTCACATCCCATGACTACCAGGGTAACCTCTCCGCCTCCACCTTGTTGAAGAAACACTTCCCTGACCCTCAACGATTTATCTTCCACATGGTGAACGTGTGTCTGGCACCTAAAACCTCTTCGTGGGACCAGATGTCCATAAGGTGGCAACAGGTATTGTATTCTATCCTTGAGAAACAACCTCTAAATTTTACTGATATTTTATTTTTGGAACTCAAGGACATGGCCACAAAACCTTTTTCTAATCGTTGGAACTTGTATCCACGGTTCATAATGGCCACGATCGAAAACCAGCTTCAGGCTGAGGGACTAGTTGGCACTGGGGTCCCTGCCATGGCTGTTCTAGCCGAGGTATACTCCAGGCACAACACTGACCAAACACTCAAACAGGCTGGCCGGCAGCGAAAACCCATGCAGCTGGAACCCACAGCCTCCACCTCCAAATCCAAAGTCCCCACCAAACCAAAAGCCAAAAAGAAGCCCAAAAAGGCTACTCAGGGAGATGAGTCCCCTGAGGATGCCCCTGCAACACAAAGGCAGGATGTGCCTGCTGGTTCGATTCTCCTAGCAGGTACCACGACTCCACCTACCACAACCGCACAGGCTTCCTCTCAACAGGAGCCTGATGTAGCCAACATTGGGGCAACCACATTACTGGGGTCTATCTCACTTGAGAAGACTACCATTGAAGAGCACAGTCCTCCCCATGTGCACACTGCTTCTAGTCCATCTACTGATGAGACCGCCCCACTAAGCCCAACATTGGCAATAGCCAAAGTGCTGACCGATCTGAGCACTCCACCCTCTCCCCAGAAACCTAATACACCTGGGGAGACTCCAACCGAAGAGGGGGTGGGTACAAGTGCCGATGGGAGCCCACAGCACAGAGAATCAGTTCAATCTCCTAGTGTGGCTAGGGAGATAGAACAATCTGGTGAGGCTGCCACTTCCCCTGCATCAACATCTGAGCAGGGTGCAGCTGGTAACATCACTAAGACCTCACCAGAGGCAATGGCTGATGATGGATCCAATCCGGAGCCCAGAAGTCCCCAGTACCATGAACAAGGGGCACATGTCATTACTGAGCCACACTCAGGACATGTACATCCTGACAATGTCAGGAGGTCAGGTGATTCAGCTCATGCTGATGATGACCTGAGCTTCTTCTATGATGTAGTAGCTCAAAACACTATCCTAGAGGATGAGATAAGCAGACTCAAAGAGCTGCTTGCTCAAATGACTCAGGATACAAGTCCATCTGCCACCACTACCCCACAGATGGCACCTTCACCCGAAGGTCTCATAAACACTGAGCCACTCCCACAAACTCGGCCACCAGCCCCTGCTTCTAGCACTAGCTCTCAGGGTCAGAACCCCCCTGAGCAGCTGGATGCTATCCTCCAAAAATCCCTGCCTCTCATCACACCCATGCTTAAAGACTTAGTCATTCAAACCCTTGATGAGAGGCTTCCCACATACATCCAACCCATGGTGGAGGTTGCCATTTCTAAGGCACTTGCTGATAGTCAAACCCCATCCAATGCACCCAAAAAGGGGAAGACATCAGTGCAAGTCAAGAGGAAGAGGGGTGAGGAGGAGGTAGAGGCAGAGAAGGAGGTGGTGGTTGAGAGGGAGTTGGTTGAGGAGACTAGGAAGGTGAGGGAGAAAGAGAAGAGGAAAGAGAGGGAGGTTGAGCGAATAGAAGTGGCTGAAATCCAAAAGGATTTCAGTGCCACTAATAAGAAGAAGGGAGAGGGAGAGAAACTGGACTCTGATCTAGCAGCCCTTGTCAAGGAGGCTGATGCTGAACACAGCAAATCAATGGATTCTGCCATTGCTCAGCTGTTCAAGCAAGGCTTTGACAAGGACACTGCCCTGCTAGATCAGGAGATCAGAAAGATGGAAACTAGGGAGATAGAATACCGATGGTCTACTTATAGCCAAGAGGATCAAAAGAGACTCGAGGCTGTGAGTAGATTCATTTCGAAGTATTTGGGCAGGCCAGTCCTTGACATTAAAGCATGGTCCAGGGACAGAATCTTGGCTATAGCCGCCAAGATCTGTTCAGCTGGTGATTTCACAAAGGGACTGGTCGCTGAGGCTCTCTCCGAAGCCGGTGCTGGGAACAGGACACTTCTAGTAAAACAGACTAAGCCTACTCTCATATCTAGACTACTAGAAGTGCCTGCCAAAATTCCCACACCAACCACCAAACCACAACCCACTAAACCAACCCCTTCACCACCAAAACCCGCAGCCAATGATCCACCCTTGGTGAAGAAGAGAAGGGTGTTGAGGCTGCAAGAAGAAGAAGATAAGGAGGATGAGGAGGATAGTCTGCCTATTTCAGCAGTTATACCTTTACCCAAAGCCAAATCACAAACCATCACTCCCACCTCACAGCAGGACACTGTGAGGGTAAAATTAGAAGAGGAGGAGCAGCAAAAGCGACATGATGAGGAAATGCTGAAAAGCATTGACAAATGCTATGCTGCTTCCACCTCTATAATGAATATGCAAAAGGAAGCTCTGAGATTATTCACCCTCAAGAAAACCTTTCAATATGAAAAGGAGAGGGTGAGAACTTGGCCTGACCCAAGGGTGTCTCACAGATAGTCAAAAAGGACATGCCTGTGAGATACAAGAGCCAACTAAAGAGAATCGTAGATGAAGTGATCTCTGTGGCTTTTGTAATAGCACCCTGGGAAATAGTAGAGGAATTCGAGAAAGCCTATAGAGCCGGCCAATCACCCTTTACAATGCTAGATGATAGGGTGGTTAGGAAGGGTCTGGTCTATAAGAGGTTTGAGAATTTCCATAGGAATGAGCTCAATCTGTTGTTGGAGGGTAAACATCCTGATGAGTTTGCATACAGGCAAATCACAACACTTGAGCTCAAAAATGGAAGACAGGTCAAGTTCATCTCAGAGCTGTACGGTCGGGAGGGATTGTTTGATGGTGAGCCTGAAGATCTATCCAAAGAAGAGCAGATGATCATTCTTCAGGCCTACACCCGAGAATCCTACCGGCTTGTACATGGGAGGTAGATCTCATGGATGGGACAACAACTCTGTGTCCAATTCCACAAGACAGAGCTCCCATCCATACTTAGCCAAACAAACACTTGAGACTACCTCTATGGCCAGTGCTTATCTGGGTCAACTTCTAATCTGATCTAGAAGGAAATAGACCAATCATTATGCCATCAATAAGTGGGACATCCAATAATTAGAGGTTTTGGCTGCATTGGTTCAGGGGGAGTTTGTTGGACCAAAAGAACCAATGAGCCAAGATTAGGAAAACCTCTAACTCCCACATGTCACTGCAACAACTGCTGAAGACTCCCATTAGTTACAGTGTTCTCTTGCTTGAATGTCAGACTCGAGAGCATCTTAGCCCCAGCCTCAGCTGTTATGACAAAGTCTGAAGAACAAAGATTGAAGATCAAAGAACTGAAGAACAACAGCTAAAGACTCCAAATTACTAAAGACCAAGTACTGAAGTCTGAAGTACTGATCATTCAAGTACTGAAGACTTCATGTACTGAAGACCAAGTACTGAAGTATCAAAAGCTGAAGAACTAAAGAACTGAAGATCTTCTTCCGAAGCACAAAGTCTGAAGACAAAGACTGAAGACAACAACTGATGATATCTACTGAAGACATCAGTTGTTACATCTTCCGAAGTTGTTCTATCTTCCGAAGCAAAGTCTGAAGAAAAAGACTGAGGACAACAACTGATGATATCTACTGAAGTCATCAGTTGTTATATCTTCCGAAGCTGTTACATCTTCCGAAGCCAAGTCTGAAGACCAAGTACTGAAGACTCAGAGTTTGTCACAACAACTGAAGAAGTCTTCTTCAGTTGTTGTGGTGGTTTTTCTTTTTCCAAAGTTTATTTTGTTTCAGTAGTTGTACAACAACTGAAGAGCATGTTCTTCAGTTGTTATAGTGTCAGTAGTTTATTTTTATCAGTACATAGGAACTTTTGTAAGAAGATGTCAGTTGTTGACATATTCAGTAGTTTTATGTTTTTGTCAGTTGTAATTTGAATATTCAGTGATGTCAGAAAAAGGACATCAACCCATCCTTTTGCCGCCTATAAAAGGATGGGGAACCATACTGTTTTAATTGCCGAAACGTGTGACCAATAGAACATTTATTGTTTCGCAGAACTCTTCTCTCTCTATGTTTATGCTATTAATTGAAATATCTTTTATGTTCTTGCTTTAATTGCTAATTAATGTGCTAAATCCGCTGCAAACATAATCTAATTGATCAACCGAGAGACTGAGATCCTGTCAGTAAGCGGGGGTGAAGGGGGTCCAGACCTGGAATGTTACCGTGGTGTTCGTGGCCTTGACGGTTGTGGTGTTGGGTGTCGGCTATGTAGACTGTGGTAGATGATGGAGATCATGGTGATGGTGGTGGCGGCTGTGATTGTTGGCTGTGATTTTCGGGTTGTGAATGTTACTGGTCATGGTGGTGGTGTCGTCTAGTGGCTACCAAAGAGGGTTGCTACAGTAGGTGACGGGCCGGTGGTGATGGTGAGTATGGTAATGGTGATTATGGTAACGGTTGTCGGGTTCAGATAGTGAGGAAGGTGAATGTAACGATGGTCATGGTATTGGTTAGGGTATAGGCTGCCTAAGGTGGTGGTGATGATGATGGCAGCTGTGGTATGGTTTGGTAGCGATGGTGATGGTGGGTGTTTTGGCGATAGGGTGTAAACCGATGGTGGTGATGTTGGTAAAGGCTAGTAGTGGTAATCTAGGGCTGTAATTGTGGTTGCTTGTTAGATACTAGTCAAGATGTACGGCAGCTCTAGGGCTGCCGGTGGCGACTAGTGACTATCCATGATGGGTGGTGGTTGCATGCGGTGACTAATGGTGGTAAGTGCTGTGACGGGGTTGTTTGGTAACATGCTTTGCGATTTTGGTTGCGTTTACGTAAAAGTCTATGCTGTTTTAGTGTTTATAAATGATTTTGGTACATTTTGGTTAGGTTAAACATCGGTCAAAGCTGGTCAAACATGGTCAACGAACGTTCAACGCGTTGCGGGTCGGGACAAGCGAGTTCTAGGACGCGATATGAAAACGTTAGGTATAACCGAGCGCTAAACTTTCTTACACATATAAATATGGAGATTATATATTAATTTGTGTGTGTGTTGAGCTACAAATATATTTAAAATGTTAACTAGTTTATAAAGCATCAAGAATGAATATGTAATTTGAAACGACGTGACAATCTCACAACGTAAAAAAAATTTGTTAATGTTATCACAGAAGAAAATATATTAAAAACATACTAGAAGTTATTTGATCTCGTGTCACACTAAATCCTTACGAGACTTCGAGATGTAAAATACATATAAATGCGATTGCATATATATATATATAATATATATACACACACACAATAAATACATAGGTTAACCGACATCTACATGTTTTTATATAAGATAAAAGACCTAAAAATACTATAATTATCCATCATCTTGTTACTATTAATAGTCGATCATCTCTTTATTATTGGAATAAATATTATTTGTATCACCCCTTTTATTCAATATATAGACAACTACTATCAATATTTGGATAACTCTAGCATCAATCAATTTAACATTATGATGTAAGTGTAAGCATTATAAACATCATTTGGAACATTATAGATTACTTACATCATCAATAAAAATTATCTATAAAGTTTCGGAATCCTTGATATCAACCGTTTTTGACTACATTATTTATGCAAAGAATCATTTATTGAATAAAGGCATTAATTAACCTAATATGCACGAGTTAGTACATAACAATTGATAATTTTCACAAGAAGCTAAAGTACATCAATGATACTAATGGTTAACATCAAGTTAACTAAAGAGTTCAACCGCACGCATGTAATGACATCATGCTAATTCTAAACGTGAATCTTATATGTTCTAATTAGGATCGCTTTGTTGGTGATCATCCTTTTTCTTTATCAAGCTCAGAATTATTTAAGGATACCAGGTGAGTTCAAGCATTTCCTTTTTTACTATTGTTTTGGGATGAAGCATGCTCTATTTAAGTTAAACTATTTCTGTGCTATATTATGATGCTATATGTTGTGGTAATGTTGATACCTGCTGATACTTGTATCACAATCATTAATTCTTTTATGAACCGCTTGTTTTATATGAATAGATCTATTTGGGGAAACCCCCACACACAGTGGCTCCCGCTACAGGGAGGTACGCCACTGAGATCCTGAGGGGTCGCTTATGGCATGTAACAGGTTTTGATAAGATACTATGCTGAGCCATCCGGGCAGGTATGATACACTGGTTTGGGGCTCAGTTCTCCCCTTCGGGGTTAACGGTACAACTTAACTTTAGAAGAGGCCATCCGGGACTGAGAGCAGGGTTGATTGTGACCCCACAATAGTGATAACTGATACTAAACTTTAAATTGTGGACTTCAAGAGTCGCTTTTGTTTAAAGACTTTAAGCACTTATGTCTTGAAAGTCAACTAATGGATTCCGAAGAGACTTTTCTTTTTAAACTTTAAGTACTTGAACTCACCAACTTTATGTTGACATAAAATCTTTTTGAGCATGTCTTCAGGTACAGTTAGGGAGAATAGTTGAGCTATAGAAGATATCTAAATCCGAAACAATAAACAAGGGTAGATGTTGAAGACAAAAGTTGAGCCTAGAAGCCTTAGTTACTGAAGCCTCAAGAAATATTGACCAAGGGATTGATCATGATACCTATAGATTGTAGATTGAGGCACCTTGTGAATTGAAACAAAGTCAATCTTCTAAAGTAAATATTGTGAGTTGTATTGTAATAAACCATTTAGTTTCCGTTGCATTTTGGTTGTTGTTTACTGATCGTTACGTCCCGCCTCTCTGGGCCCGGGGTGTGACAGATTGGTATCAGA